>JADBJO010000598.1:535000-540000 GCA_016801955.1 Conus betulinus | reverse complement strand
AAAAAGGCAAATCAGACACCTCACTGATTTTCAAAAATAGCAATATGTGGGCAGAAAAGGTGCGCGCTTCGTTCTCCAATTTCGACGCATCCTCTGCCGGTCTTTGACACAAAGATAACCCAGCAGCAGACGCACTTTGAAGCCGCTTGCGACATGATAGCGAAGTGCAAGCTGTTGTCCCGTCCCTCCATCCGTCCATCCATCCATCCATCCATCCTCATGAAAAAAACAACAAGTCCCGAACCGTGCCCTTGTTAAAGAAAGGTAGCCGGTGAGTCACTTGTGTGTTAAAGAGTTATTATGTCATCACGACCCCCCCCCCCCCCCCCCCCCCCCCTCCATCTTTCGTCCCTCTTCCCGGGAAAAAAAAACTTACGAAATAACAACGACAAGTATTCACACAAACAACAAGTGCGCGCGAAGACACGACGTCAGCAGTATTTCTGTCCAATGGGCAGGAGGTAACGAGCGATTCGCTCGCTCACCGTCTGGCATCGCAGCAGCTTAACGACAGACACGCTGTCCAGCTCGGGTCCCAATCAGGAATAATCACACAGTACTTGCCCTTTTCTTTCGACACGACATTTTTTTTCCCCATCCCCGCGTGACAGTGAACTTGCTTTGCTGCCTAGAAGAGTATTACGTCACCTGAAGACAATACATAGCAAGCGCCGATTTCCCTCCCACGCAAAGCCCTCCACTCATTCCCCTAGTCCCCTCCTTTGCCCCCCCCCCCCCCACACACACCCCAACCTAACCCCCCCCCCCCTCCCCTCTGTCGATGTGACACTGTAGTACAGACCTGATGACTCCCTCTTCGCTCCCAACTCCACTCTTTTTTTTTCTGTCACTGTCTCCCTCTTTTTTCTTTTCTTTTCTTTTCTTTCCAAAGTCCTGTACTTCAAATGGGTAGAAAGTATCTCTACCAGTTGCAAAGACAGTCGACAACACTCACCCAATCATATTGCCCGACGTATTACATTCTATTATATTCATGGATTTAACATAACAGAGAGAGAGAGAGAGAGAGAGAGAGAGAGAGAGAGAGAGAGGGGTAGGGGGAGGGAGAGAGTGAGGTTATTGATACCTGTCTCCATATATTGTATGTTTGTAAGTGTGTACAATTTCTATTTCCACAGTTCTTTCTTACAGCAAGTAGTGCATGTCTGCATGCTGCCCAAAGGTAAATGTCCTGTGTGTTTATTCATTTGTTCCCACGCACATAAAAAAAAGACGGTACCGATATGCCCCACTACAGCTGACTGAACTAGAAACAACATGAAATGGAATTTCCACACACACACGAAAAATCCAAACAAATGAGAAAAAAGGGGGAAGACTGTGTTTCAACTTGTCCACTGATAGTTTTCATCTTTCATGCAAACTAGCAAAAGGTCATATATCAGGGGAAAAGAATTTCACGTTATGAACTGTTCTTTATTGCATTGCGGCATAAAGACGCAAAAAGTAAAAAAAAAAAAAAATTAAAAAAAAACACACACACACATTTCTATAAATTCGCATTGACGTACGCTCAATACATCGGTGAAGCGTCCTCTGAAAAAAATTGTCTCATTTTTTCTCTTGAAGGAGTTCAACCAATAGCCAGTTTTAACGCACACAAACACTAACTGCTTTCAGCACAAGTTCCCTTTCACTTTCTAAAGTTTCCATGGCTGAAGAATGAATTAGCAGGTGCTCCTGTGAACTCTTCAATTCTTCAGTTGATACAGTATACAATGGCATCATCTGTGGAAGATGACAGATGACTCTTAGCGTGGGAGGCCGGAGTGACACAGTGAGACAGAAAGGTTGAGAAGTTGGAGGGGGTGGAGAGGGGAATAGTGGAGACAAGAGACATGGCGAAGAGATATAAGGTGAAGGGGTGAAAATGTGCCAGTTAAAGAGAGAAAAAAGATAGCGAATAGAAATAAGAGGGAAGTTTGCGCGCGCGCGCGTTTTGTGTATGTTTACATCTCTCTGTCTGTCTGTCTGTCTGCATGATTGTAAGCCTCCTCGTTCCCCCCATGTGTGTGTGTGTGTGTGTGTGTGTGTGTGTGCGCGCGCGTGTGCGTGTGCGCGCGCGCGCGTGTGTGCATGTGTGTGTGTGTGTGTGTGTGTGTGTGTGTGTGTGTGTGTGCGTACCTGGTGTGTGAGTGTGTGTGTGTGTGTGTGTGTGTGTGTGTGTGTGTGTGTGTGTGTGTGTGTGTGTGAATGCGCGCGCGCATGAGTCTGCATGTATGTCCGCGTGTGTAGATGCGTGTGTATGCAAGTGCGCGCGCATGTGTCTCTGCGTGTTTATCTGTCTATCCGTCTCTTTCTCTACCTGCTTGCCTGTCTGCCTGTCTGTGATTTGTGGTGGTGTGTGTGTGTGTGTGTGTGTGTGTGTGTGTGTGTGTGTGTGTGTGTGTGTGTGTGTGTGTGCGTGCGTGCGTGCGTGTATGTTAGTGTGTGTGTGTTTAGTGTGTGTGTGTGTGTGTGTGTGTGTGTGTGTGTGTGTGTGTGTGTGTGTGTGTATGTGTATGAGGAGAGAGAGGAATTGAGGGAGGAATGAAGGGGGAAGAGAGAGAGAGAGAGAGAGAGAGAGAGAGAGAGAGAGAGAGAGAGAGAGAGAGAGAGAGAGAGATCATCAGATATACAAACAGATTTGCTTCAAATCCTA
Source organism: Conus betulinus (assembly GCA_016801955.1). NCBI lineage: Eukaryota > Metazoa > Mollusca > Gastropoda > Neogastropoda > Conidae > Conus > Conus betulinus. The sequence continues at coordinate 537,338 of JADBJO010000598.1, read as the reverse complement.
CTGCAGGCAAACACATGAAACCTGATTTTCCTACACTATGCATCTGACCCTTAACAGAACACACACACACACACACACACACACACACACACACACACACACACAGAGAGAGAGAGAGAGAGAGAGAGAGAGAGAGAGAGAGAGAGAGAGAGAGAGAGAGAGACTTGTCACTGAGCATATTATAAGCGTTTGATTGTTGCTTAGTTCAATAAATTGTTTATGTACACATCTGTTCATTAAAGAATGTTTAAAAAAAAAAGAAGACACACACACACACACACACACATACACACAGAGGGAGGGAATAAAAAAGGGAAGGAGACAGGGCGTAAATTTTCGACTAAACATGTTTTGCTAATTCCAAGACATCTAAATAAGTTTTCAAACTAGTTCATGTACCTGCGTTTACGAAAAGCAAGATAATGAACAAATTGCAGCAAAATTGCGGGAAAGAAAAGATCTTGGTTTAACCGAAACATTAAAACTATTGATGGAACCGAAAAAACGTGAAAAGAATTGCCACAGGATCAGAGTGCAAGGATTCCTTTCCGCTGCGCGTCAAGGGACAAATTTGACGTCAATGTCACGTGTCAACGATCAAACTGGGCTGCTCCACGAATGTCTGTTTAAAAATAAGGCTAGCTAAAAGCGGAGGTGTGTGTGTGTGTGTGTGTGTGTGTGTGTGTCGATCCACCGACACACGATGACCCACTGTTCTAAGATAGATCCCCAAAGGGTTTTAACGTGCGTCCAAATGTGTGCGTGCGCGCGCGCGCGCGCGCGTGTTTGTGTCTGTTGTTTGCGCAAAGCGTGCATGTGTGTGTGTGTGTGTGTGTGTGTGTGTGTGTTTGTGTGCGCAAGCGTGCATGTGTGTGTGTGCATTTCTGCGTGTGTGTGTGTGTGTGTGTGTGTGCGTGCGTGCGTGCGTGCGTGTGTGTGTGTGTGTGTGTGTGTGTGTGGTTTCGCTATGTATGTGTTTATACACACACGGGACTCGGGTGGAGATCGTCCGGCACAGCTGTTGACTAGCCAATGAAAATCCCTTCTAAACTAGCTGCCTCAAGGCGGGGCGAAACCCACGATCCTTGGATCAACAGAATAATGCTTTATCCGCTAGGACCCCATGACTTGTCTAATTTCGCTCCTGGTGTTCGAGCTGAAGTTGACAGCGAGCAGGCCTTCGACAACAGGTCTTGTGAAAGCATGCAAGTTCTGGTGCCTGCGTTCATGACGTCTATTCACTTCGTTGAATACTAAAGAAAAATACAGGAGGAGGATGGATGTCTTTGGCGGCAGGGGGAAGACGGCTGAAGTGGAAGTTGGTTGGGTCGGCTGGCAATTCATCAAGCAACAGAACTGTCTTTCTTACCTCCATATCCAGGGGGGAATCATAACCACCCACACTACAACAGCATATACAGGCACATCTTCCACAAACAGGGACTGGTGATTAAAGAGCTGGACGAGAGCAGGCATCCACCGGACACAAACCCTTCAGCAGACAGCTCGTCCCAACAAGCCAGACAGTTAACGATCACAGGCTGAGGGAATAACGTCCAAGTTGGTTTTGGCGCGATCCTCCAGCGATCAGCGCTGCGGGGAAAGGAGGTAACATATCTCAGATGAGAAAACCGGGGATTCTGGCAGGAGGTCAGAGATGATGAAGCTACTGATTCCCCGTTCTGCAATTTGCTTGTTGCATGCTGTCGCCCTTTTTGTACTTTCGCTCCTGTCTGATAAAAACGGAATCCTGTTGTTGTTTGTTACCATACACAGTGTCTCAGACACTCTTCTTGACTGATAATACAGTCTTGCGACTGTTTGTCACCAGACAATGTCTTCAATTAGATCTGGGCTGAGTAACACAGTGTCCTGTGAGACGGTATATCAAACTGATGGTCTGGACTGATAGACACTTTGGATTGTCAGTATAAATTTGTATCCAGACCAAGTATCTAACTGATCTACCGTGACAAACGCGTTTGTTGTCTGAAAAGTTTCAAACTGATCTTTCTGGGTTGATAAACATTAGGTCCTGTTGGTGACTGTAAGATATTGACACGAAGTTTCAAACTCGTCGTCTGAGAAAGATTGTTAAGCTCTGTGAACAATACGCTCACAGCGTGTACTATGGTGAACTCTGGGAGGTCGCGAGGATGCAAAAAAAAAGGAAAAGTTGGGATCGTGTGTGTGTGTGTGTGTGTGTGTGTGTGTGTGTGTGTGTGTGTGTGTGTGTGTGTGTGTTCCTTATGCATGTGTTTATACAAATGACTTTGCATAAAAGACTTCCCTGTAAGGACTTAAAGGAAGTTGCAGTCTGCTCAGATGTTGACTTACA
>JADBJO010000598.1:520000-522500 GCA_016801955.1 Conus betulinus | reverse complement strand
TTCGCTCCTGCGTCTCTCTCTTTGTCTATCTGTATGGCTGTCTGTCTGTCTGTCTGTCTCTTTCTCTCTCTATATTTTTTTTTTTTTTTTTTTCTAAGTTTAATCCCGTATTGTATTGTAGTTCTAGTCACTTTTTGCATGCTTCCTTTGTTACCTCATCTTATTATATATTGTTGACCCTATTCAGGGCGAGGACTGGATGTAAAAAAGCACATCAGTGCTTATCTATTATCCTCGTAAATAAAGAATTTTGTCTTGTCTCTGTGTGTGTGTGTGTGTGTGTGTGTGTGTGTGTGTGTGTGTGTGTGTGTGTGTGTGTGTGTGTGTGTGTCTGAGTGAGAGAGAGAGACAGTGTGTGTGTGTGTGTGTGTGTGTGTGTGTGTGTGTGTGTGTGTATGTGTGGGACAAAGCAAACCAGCCCCCCCCCCCACCCACCCCCCGCCTCATTCCCTGTCTCTCTCTATAATTCGTGTTGAAAAAACCTAACCTCTTTGTGTGACCAGGAGAGGAGGATAGAGGGAAAGATGGGGAGGGGGGAAGGAGAAGGGGAGCGAACGGAGGAAAGTGGACCTCAGCCTCTGTGTGCGTGTGCGTGTGTGTGGGGGTGGGTGTGGGTGAGAGAGAGAGAGAGAGAGAGAGAGAGAGAGAGAGAGAGAGAGAGAGAGAGAGAGAGAGACTGTGCTCAATGCATTTTTTACAATAATGTGCTCTCAACCACACCCCCACACAACAACCCCTCCCCTCTCTCTCTCTCTCTCTCTCTCTCTCTCTCTCTCTCTCTCTCTCTGAAAAACTGTCAATGACAAGCTAAAAGCAAAAAGCGAAAAAAACACACACAAACATTCGTCGTGCCTATGAATGAGACAACAGCAATCGAATATATGTCAGCACGACACAATCCATAAGCTCGGCGCATGCCTTCTAAATGTCACGGACTCCACGTTTGAAGGTGTCTTCTGATCCCTACACTAACCTTACCCTTACATCAGGATGGGAAAAAAAATCCAGAACCCGGAGTCAAGTTTCAGCCTAGTCACTCAAAGCAAACAAACAATCTACCACAATCGTTGAGGCTATTAGCTGATTTCATGATGCTCTGTAAAATCGTAGCACACCATTTTTTTAAGCATATGATCTGAAGAAAAACCCACAGACATGCATTTAGTGTTTACTAATATTCCAAGTATGTGAACATTAGTTTAAAAAGAAATTGTAAGTATGCGAGCGCACACGCGCGCGCGCGCGCGCCCTCACACACACACACACACACTCACACACACACACACACACACACACACACACGATATTGTAAAGTATGCGAGCGCGCACGCGCGCGCGCGCGCGCGCCCTCACACACACACACACACACACACACGCACGCATGCACGCACGCACGCACACACGCACACACATACACACATTTTGCTTTAGAAACAAATGTAACTCCAACAGTGACACATTTTTTTTTTTTTTTTTATAAGAAAAAGTATTCTGATGGAATCTCCGTAGAATTTTTGCCTTCGAGAGTTTAAAAACAAACTTTTTTTTTTTAACCCACAAAGGGGGTCTATACCACAAATCACAATAACACTGATGTGCCTAAATCCATGTACAAAAGATAATCATGGAAACGTGGTTACTGTTTGATTTAATGAATGCTTCCATACTTCAAACAGCTTGTTTCTGATTTGCCGGTCTCTTTCTGTCTTTGGTTGTTGTGCTTGTTATTGCTGCTGCTTTTGTTCTTGTTGTCGTCGTTGTTGTTGTTGTCGTTGTTGTTGTTGTTGTTGTTGGTGGTGGTGGTGGTGGTGGTGGTGGTGGTGGTGGGTGGTGGTAGTGGTGGTGGTTTGTTTGTTTGATTGTTTTTAATCTGAACCGCTCAGCTAAAGATTCTCAAACGTCTGATCCACCAAATCACGCCATTCGTCAAACGTCATCCAGAAACGAGGTTCTCATTCATCAGACAACGAGTTCATTTCCGAACACTGAGAAGCTCGCCGTTCACACGCCGACAGATAAAAGTAACAGTTACCATGCAGCGCACGTGGTGATAACGACTCTGAGGTTGCTAGGTGCCGAGTGTCTGGAGAGCACGGCACAGGTCAGTGTATGCAGCAGCTGGCTCCCTCAGGAAGGAATCAGGTGACTCCGGCAGTACTGTACAGCATTTCCGCATCGTACTTGATGCATCCTCACTGCGTTACTGCTCTGCCTTGTTATCATAAGCAGGTGAGACGTTTGCTATGATACAGACCGAAGAACAGTCGGGTGATTTCATTCGCAAAATTGTTCTCTTCGTCTCGTTTACACACGCATACACGCGCGCGCGCGCACTCACACACACCATCTCCCTTCTCTACTACTCCCCAACTTCCTTTGGTCATGCACTGTGTGTATGTGTGTGTGTGTGTGTGTGTGTGTGTGTGTGTGTGTGGCCATTAGTTATGAGGAGACGTGGGTGGGGAAAGTGCTTGTGCGCGAGCGAGAGTTTCTGTGTGCA
>JADBJO010000598.1:512500-515000 GCA_016801955.1 Conus betulinus | reverse complement strand
ACACACCGACTGTACCAAAAAGCCAATTACTACCCTGTCCCATCAATCCATCTGGCCCTCCACACACACGAATGCACGCGTGAATGCTGGAGAAATATAAACTTAATGATAAACCCTTGAACATAATAATTATCGCATATCTGTGTACCTAGACCTCTTTTTTTGTCATAATTATATGCTCTCTCTCTCTCTCTCTCTCTCTCTCTCTCTCTCTCTCTCTCTCTCTCTCTCTCTCTCTCTTTCATTGCACTGAGGAGGACTTGTTGGCTAAGACGTCATTCTTCCTGTCTCTCCGTGGTGGTGCAGGCACAGTTTTGGGCTGGAACAAAGCTAGAAGGACAGCTAGCATCCGAAGTCAGAACCTGGTTTAGAAACATGCATACACGAATACCCAACATATAAGTAAGATACTCTCCTTATCCCTATGTTAGAAATATCAGTGTGACATTAAGATGAAAAATACAGTAGTACGTCATCTTCCTAATGCTTCGTAACCGCGTTCTTTTCAATTCGATTATTTCATTTTACTTTAAACATACTTCTTGATGCATGCTCCCAAAGTTCCCTTGCAGTGATATTCTACAAGCAACTGAAATTCAAACTGAAAACCAAAAGCTTTTTTTTTTCTCTTCGTTTTTGTTTGTTTGTTTGTTCGTTCGTTTCGTCGCGTTGGACAAAAAAGTTTTTCATGTTGGACAAAAAGCACATTTAATTACACGCCTAAATCATACACCCATATCTCATTCAGCCCTTTCTTTCTTCTTGCACAAGTTTGCTGCTCCCTCTCATGAATCGAACGATCACCCCCTCTCTTGCCCGCCCATTCCTAATACCGCCTGCCCTCCCTTAATTCCAATTTCATTTGACATGCATAGTAGATCTCCACCCGCCTTGAACTGAAAAAGCGCAGTTCCACCCAACTCGCGCAAAACTTCATTAATCGACCTCGTAACGTCAGCAGCTGATACCCCCTTTCCACGGAGGGACCAGTCCGCCAACAAAGAACACGGGTGGAGGGAGCGAGCGAGGCTGATTCTTTTTACTATTCCCTCCCCTGCATTCTCTCCTTCCTCGTCTGTCCGTTCTTCCTTCGAACGTGCTGTGAGTTTCCACGCAGCAACAATGACACCCCCCTCGCAGGGAGACTGGAGGGGGACTGGAGAGAGGAACCGCAACAATAGAGACCGGATTGAATCAACAGGCTTAAAGCACACAGGGCGAGTCGATCCACAGAGGATGAGTCACCCACCATCTCTCCACGCCACCCTACTACACCTCTCCCCTTCTGTCCCTCTCCAGTCTTTCCCGTACCCTCGAGCGCCCCACAGATCAAGACAGGGATCAGTGAATACAATTCGTTCGGTGCCAGCTGGCATCAGACATTGTCTTGCCCATGTATTTTATATGCCACGCTTCGCTATTGATCCATCCACAAACAAGGACTATGTCTGTGTACGTGTCCCTGTGTGTGTGTGTGCGCGCGCGCGCGCGCGCGCGTGTGTGTGTGTGTGTGTGTGTGTGTGTGTGCGTGCGCGCGCGCGCGCGCGCGCGCTGTTCGGATTTTTTCCCCTTAAAACTTTCTTTCGGTCCATTTTTTTTTATTTTGCGTTCATCTGAACGGCGTTCGGAATAATAATAGTAATAATAATAGATATTAATATCGAACACTACAAAGAGAATTATTCCAGCCTCTTTGCAATGAAACAATAATACACGTATGCAATAAACTATAGTATTCTATAACACACTTTGTAACAGTATTTCATATCTACGTACCAAAACGCATCCAACAAAGCATAGGCTACACGTATAGACATACACACATTACAACATAGCAGTCAAAACAATAAACAAACAAACAAACAAAAACGGCATACAAATGCACTACATTCGTGCATACATATACATGCACACTTGCATAATTATACTGTGTTAAAATACGTACAGTTCAGATGGACGTGCCACAAGACCTATTCCAGTGAAGAAATGAGTTTTTAAGTCAGATCGAAAGAGGCAAGAGGTCAGAGCACTGAGGTTTTCAAAAGGTCAGTTCCACGTCGCTTGGGCTTGAAATGAAAAAAAAAAAATCTTTTGGTCCATAAGTCTTAAGTCTGGCATGAATGAAGTACCCTGAAAAAGTCGACTATTGGAACACGAACCGAGCTGGCGAGACGGGGATATAGATTTGGAAGAGTTGAGAAAGATACTCTGGTCCTGCAGACGAAAGTCTGAATAGATAGCTCGTGGTCTATTCGATCGGAAAGAGGCAACCAGCGGAGAGTACAAAAGAATCAAATGTAAAATAAACAGGACCTCCACATGGCCTGACAATCACTCAATCTCGATCTCAACACAGCCTAACAATCTCAACAGGGTCTATCAACCAATCAACCTCAACCTGGTCTATCAACCTCAACATGGGCGATCAACCTCAACCTCTATCAACCTCAACATGGTGGATCAACCAATCAACCTCAACATGGCCTATCAACCAATGAAC
>JADBJO010000598.1:505000-507500 GCA_016801955.1 Conus betulinus | reverse complement strand
TAGCAAAGGATTCCAAATTCTTGCTAGTTGAATCTGCCACTGATTTTCTGACATCATACGCTTTCATTAGTACAGTTTTAGGGCAAGGACTCTGTTGCCTTGGTTGTAAATTGTAAAAACATAAATAAAAAAACATCTTGAAATAAGTCCAAAGCGACTGTGTGTGTGTGTGTGTGTGTGTGTGTGTGTGTGTGTGTGTGTGTGTGTACCCGCGCGGGCGCGGGCGCGTACGCGCGTGTAGAAAGTACTAGTCATTCGCCTTCGATCAAAGACAAACCACAAGTCTCAAAAAAAAAAAAAAAAAAAAAAAAAAAAAAAAAAAAAAAAAGCGCAATCCAGCCCAAAATAACCAACCACACCATGCGCAAACTATACTGGAATCACAGCTCTTTGGGGACGTTCAATATATGCCGAGAACTCAAGATATGGGCCATGGTATGGGGTCCGCTTACCACCACAGAACCCGTTAGGACAGACAAACCACCACCAAGACGAGAGCGGAACAAAGAGACTTGGATGGTGAAGGCAGATGATCAGAGAGACGCTTGTAGCCCGGGTCGTGTCATTAGCCCTGGCGGTGTGTGTTACAAGCGCCTGTCACGGTCTGACACTTTGCAAAACGTGGTCTGCTGATGGATCGCTAGGGGCGCAAGACGTTCACCACGTATTGCCACGCCGGCTTTTGTTACTTCCTCCCAGAGGCACAGGGTCAGCCTTTACGTCACTCGGGAGATGCGGATACAATGTCGACATTTGTGTTCCATGTATAGAGAACGGGGGGGGGGGGGGGGGGGGACAGGGGAACACGGCGAGAGCGGGAAAGCGAGAGAGAGAGAGAGATTCCATGTCCAGAGGAACTGGTTGGGGGGGACGGGGGGATGGGGGGAGGGAGAGGCAGAGAGAGAGACGACAGAGAGACAGAGGAAGTGGGCAGACAGACAGACAGGAAGAGGCACAGAGACAGACAGGACAGAGAGAATAACAAGGGCAGGAATAACAATATTATTATGTCCATTCAGCAATTAAGCCCTTTGGACAAGGGGGCATGTTTGAACATAACTCGGTAAAAATCAATCGCTCACGTCACTCCTACCTTCTCCCTCCTGCCACCCCTCGCCCACAAACTCATTCCGACAGCTTACGTGAGAGAGAGAGAGAGAGAGGAGAGACGAGACGAGAGAGAGAGAGAGAGTCAGGAGAGGCGTTTGGCAAGAGCGATGAGAGGTTAGAGACACGATTTAGAGTCAGAGAAAAATGAAATATGATCTTGTCAAGAGCACAGTCATGTGAGAAAATCAGTCAGATTGTTGTTAATTTGTGCACAAATCATTAAATGAGTAAATGGTTAAACTACAAACTACAGAGCCAGCTAACAAATTATGTTCAACAAAAAGCATATGGAAGAACTGTTGAAACAGTGTTCAAGCGCTTTACGTTTACTGATCGAATGCATGGAGAGGAATGGCAGTCAAAAGATAAAATCGACGTGGAGAGGAAATGGCAGAAAGAAAGGGAGGGTGGAGAGGCAGGAAAAGTGGCAAAGGGGGGAGGGGGGGGGGGGGGGGGGAGGGATTACAGAGTAGGGAGGGGGGGGGGGGGTGCGGACGGAACGGGAGGGTGGGAGGGGGGGGCAGCAGGGGGGAAACTGACTCGGCAAAGGAGCGAGGGCAGCGAAGCAACGGACGTACTGGCAAATCCACTGCCGACGGCTCGACTGCGGCAATCGGGTTTTCCCCACGCAGAAATTGGGAGCTGGTACTTACTACACCAAAGAGGCTAGCCGGAAAATACCTTGTCGAACACTACATCCACGGTTAGTTGGTATGCAGCGGATCCAGCGTTACGTCGTCATCGCCTCCCTCAAGTCGCAACATCATCACGATGACTAAAACCTGAGAATGTACAAGGAATTACCTGGTCACACCTGCCTACCCATAGATGACAACACTGATTTCTTCGGACGCATTTCGCCGCCTCCTCAGTTGCTCCAGCCTCTCGGTTGCCCCAGCCTCTCAGTTGCTCCAACCTCTCCGTGGCGATGTCCAGATAAGCCTGACACCCACAGCCTTTCTGCCAACTGGAAACGCCCTATAAATGGGCAGACCCCAATCCACTGTCAGTCTGGAGGGGTGGGGTATCAGGGCCAGCGTCCTTCCTTCGCTTATCGGCCTTCCCTTCAACTACGTAGAGCAAACGCAAGACCGAGCTTGGTTGGTGGTAGTCAATTAATCCTTCAGGCTGAGTGGCTTTGAACCCGATCAGTAGATGATTTGTCCATTAAAAAGAGCAAAAAACGTTACACGGACCCAACAAGAGAGAGGGAGAGAGAGAGAGAAACACACACACACACACACACACACACACACACACACACACACACAACACACATAAAGAGAGGGGAGGGGGTAGGGTTAGGTTAGAGATAGAGAGACAGACTGAGTCAGAGAGACAGACACAAACGGACACACAGAGAGGGGGATGGGGGCAGACTGGCAGGCAG
>JADBJO010000598.1:495000-500000 GCA_016801955.1 Conus betulinus | reverse complement strand
TTCTTTCTGACTCAAAAAATGTGCACTCTGTCTCTGTAAGATTCCAGTTCATATTTTGCCATTTGTTCTCTTCTTTCTACTAAAACCTCTTGTCAGCTATGGCTGACCAGCTTGGCCAATACATACGGCTTCAACCTGTCACAAATGATGGATCTGGAATATGGTCTGGCAGCTGTGATTTCTCGTCAGCGAACCGACCATACGCGAGTTCGTTCTCCTATATGCTGGCACTGGCCGATTCTAACATAAGGTATGTATTATATGTATGAAGTTTGAAAGAAGTCTTAAATCATTAACTGCACACTGACGCGTTTCCTATTGAATAAGTTATTCATTCATCACGATCAACGATCTCGAGCCCTTGTAAGCCTACCTGTCGTCTGCTTCAAGATGATGTTTATGTTAGAAACCAACCCAAACGCAACTTTTTTCACTGAAGAATCGAATCAGAATCTGTACATTTCTGAGTCTGTGACGAGATTAAAACTCTTCCAAAACAAATATGTTTACAAAGTTCAAGTGAGAAATACGTAACATACATTATCATTTTGAATTTGTGCCAATTTTTTTGCCCGCTCTCCCAAGGCTATTTTGTTTAGTTTTGTTTCTTTGCTCTCCAATACACGCCAGACAAGCCGGCACAAAAAAAAACAGCTGAAAACAATGAAAGTCGACACCGCAGATGATCGAATTACGCTCCTTTCACTTGAAACCTAACAAAACTGAAAGAAATCCCACATACCTGGTTGAACTGCGACCATCCGCTGTTGACAGAGCTTGCGTGTGCAGCAAATGTTAATGTGAAGATGGGCCAGTCAAGCGATAACACATCCAAACAGCGTGCCGGCTGCTCCACTTATCTCGGTTGTCCATACACAACACACACGCACACATTCGCATCGCGCACTCAATGGAGGTCAGCGCAGCTTCGCAGCTTGCCCGGATGCGTGAACCTCGACCTTCGCATCATCGACAGTGCGGCGCGGCGGTGCAAGCGCTTCCATGCGCGCGCTGGTTATCACTGACCGAGCCAACTGTAGGGCATGTCCGATTGCAAGGAACAGTTTGTTGTCGATCAATAATTTTGAAGCTGGTGCTGCGTTTATCGTTTGTTCAAGAGGCTCCTAAGCGTCCATGCTCATGCTTCCTTAAGACGCTCATTAATAACATCATTTAAATTCCACATTTCGTTCCACAAACTTCAGTTATTCTCAGCATATTGATCTGATCTGTGAAAGAAACGAGTTGTGTTTATATGTAGCCTACCATATCTCTTTTCTGCTCAAAATGGAAAAAAAAAAAAAAAAAAAAGCCAAATTCGACTTCGGTGATTTTGTTAAATGATTCATAAGCCAGAGATGATAACACTAGCCTAGGCTGTTTTTTAACTTTTACAGTTTACATATACACACACGCGCGCGCGCGCGCGCGCGCCCCACACACACACACACACACACACACACACACACACACACACACACCCACACACACACCACACACACACACACTCACTCTCTCTCTCTCTCTCCTCTCTCTCTCCTCTCTCCTCTCTCTCTCTCTCTCCACACACACACACACACACACACACACACATTCACATACATACGTAGGCTACGCGAAAAACTCGCGTGCGTATGTGCATTTATGGACACTAGCGTGCACACACACACACACACACAACACACACACACACACACACACACACACACACACACACCACACACACACACACACATATACACACAGGTGCGCACACACGCACGCACACACACACACACACATGCGCACACAAGCACACAACACATACACACAGGTGCGCGCATGCACGTACACACACACGCTGCGCACACAAGGACACACACACACACACACAAACACACCACACAGATATACACACAGACATATACATACTCTCACACACACACACACACACACACACACACACACACACCACACACACACACACACACACACACCACAACACTCAACGCACGCACGCATGCACACAACGCATGCACGCACGCACGCATGCATGCACGCACGCACGCACCCACGCATACTCGCGCATAGAGCCAAAGGGGGAGACAGGGTATTGAAAGAGGGAGGGAGGGAGACAGGCTTACAGGCAGAATCAGACTGACAGACTCAAAACTCACTTTTCGTTTGTCCAACTAATTGGTCCAGGCTGTTAATGTGAACATGTCCTTCAATCCAACCTATAGACAACTCCTTCTATCCAGTCTACAGACAATTCCTTTAATCCAACCTAAAGACAAACTTCTTCAATCCAGTCCATAGACAACTCATTCAACACAACCGTGAACAACTCCTTCAATCCCTCCTTTTTATCCCACAAACTCCTTCTATCCAATCTGTGGACAACTCCTTCGATCCAACCTGTGATCAACGCCTTCAATACAACCTGTTATCAACTCGTTCTATCCAAACTGTGGGACAACTCCTTCTATCCAACCTGTGGACAACTCCTTCTATCCATCCTGTGATCAACTCCTTCTATCCAACCTGTGATCAACTCCTTCTATCCAACCTGTGATCAACTCCTTCTATCAACCCGTGATCAACGCCGCCTTCCATCCAACCTGTGATGAGCGCCTTCTATCCAACCGGTGGACAACTCCTTCTATCCAACCGGTGGACAACTCCTTCTATCCAATCTGTGGACAACTCCTTCTATCCAACCTGTGGGCAACTCCTTCTATCCAACATGTGATCAACGTCTTCTATCCAACCTGTGATCAATACCTTCTATCCAACCTGTGATCAGCGCCTTCAATCCAACCTGTGATCAACTCCTTCAATCCAACCTGTGATCAACACCTTCTATCCAACCTGTGATCAACGCCTTCAATCCATCCTGTGATCAACGCCTTCTATCCAACCTGTGATGAACGCCTTCATCCAACCTGTGATCAACGCCCTCTATCCAACCTGTGATCAACGCCTTCTATTCAACCTGTGATCAATACCTTCTATCCAACCTGTGAACAACACCTCAATCAATCCAACCTATGAACAACACCTCCTTCAATCCAACCTGTGGACAACTCCTTCGATCCAACCTGTGATCAGCGCCTTCTATCCAACCTGTAGACAACTCCTATCCAACCTGTGATCAACGCCTTCTATCCAACCTGTGATCAACGCCTTCCATCCAACCTGTGATCAACGCCTTCTATCCAACCTGTGATCAACGCCTTCCATCAAACCTGTGATCAGCGCCTTCTATCCAACCTGTGGACAACTCCTTCCATCCAACCTGTGATCAACGCCTTCTATCCAACCTGTGATCAACGCCTTTCCATCCAACCTGTGATCAGCGCCTTCTATCCAACCTGTGGTCAACTCCTTCTATCAACCTGTGATCAACGCCTTCTATCCAACCTGTTATCAACGCCTTCTATCCAACCCGTGATCAACGCCTTCTATCCAACCTGTGATCAACGTCTTCTATCCAACCTGTGATCAACGCCTTCTATCCAACCTGTGATCAACAACGCCCTCTATCCAACCTATGATCAACGTCTTCTATCCAACCTGTGACCAGTTCCTTTTATCCAACCTGTGAACAACACCTCCTTCAATCCAACCTATGAACAACACCCACTTCACTCCAACCTATGAACAACACCCCCCTTCACTCCAACCTATGAACAGCACCTCCGTCCATCCAACTATGAACAATACCCCGAGCATCTAACCTGTGAACAACACCTCCTTCAATCCAACCTATGAACAACACCCTCCTTCAATCCAACCTATGAACAACACCCGCGTGCATCCAACCTGTGAACAACACCTCCTTCAATCCCACCTATGAACAACACCTCCTTCAATCCCACCTATGAACAACACCCTCCTTCAATCCCACCTATGGACAACACCTTCAATTCAACCTATGAACAAGACCTTCAATTCAAACTATGAACAACACCTTCAATTCAACCTACGAACAATACCTTCAAACCAACCTGTGAACAACTCTTTCAATACAAACTAAGACCTACACTTTCTTCGATCCGCCTTGTAAACATCTGTGTTATTCAAATTATTGGCAAAACTTCTACAGGGCTGTTGAACAGTTTCAGTCTAACCCATGAACAGCTGCAATTAACCAGCTACAGCTACAGGCAACACCAGTCTACCCTGTGAACAACGTCCATCCAACTGTGAACAAAAATTTCAGTCCAGCTGTCAGGCAATTCAACCATGAAAAAGACCACTCCAAACTATGAATAAGTACGGAATGTCACTTATAGCCTACCGACCGCAAAAGGCCATATTATGACAGACGCTGTGGACGACTTCAAGGTGTGAACACCTTCAACCTGTGAACAACTTCATTCAAGCTGTGATCAAATGTAATGCCAACTGTGAACAGCCTCAGTATAGCCGGTGCACAACTTCAATCCAGGCTGTGAACACCTTCAATGCAGACAGTGAACAACTCCAAACTGTTTTTGAAGTTGTTGTTGTTGTTGTTGTGCTGCTGCTGCTGCTGCTGTGTTGCTGCTGCTGCTTTGTTTTTTAGCGCATCCTTTAAATCAGACTTTGAAAAACGTCCATGTAGACAGCAAACAACTTCAAACTTTTTTCTTTTCTTTTCTTTTTTTTCTTTTCTTTCTTTCTTTCTTTCTTTCTTTCTTTCTTTCTTTTGTAGAAAAGAAATTGTAGAAAGAAACTCGTGGAGAGCGTGGCAGCAGAGAGTCCTCAGAAGAGAACCCCCCCATTCAAGGAAGTGTTTCGGCCCCTTATCTCCTGACACTCTAGGGGGGTTGGCACACCCCTGGTTCATGACTCCGGATGTCCCTCTGCTGCCCCCCCCCCCCCCCCCCCCCCCCCCCCTTTTTCCATCCTGGGACGAGTCATGGCTGGGATTTGAACCCATGACCCTCTGGACATGCTCATTTTCGGGATTGTCCCCTTAATGTCTCGCACTCTAACCACTGAGCCACTGCGGCACCTGATATTTGTAGCCTGTG
>JADBJO010000598.1:482500-485000 GCA_016801955.1 Conus betulinus | reverse complement strand
AAAAAACAAAAAAACCAAGTCAGACGCAGCTGGTCTGGAAACAGCTGCAAAAGAAAGAAATGGAAACAATTATAATAATTAAAAAAAAAAGGCAAGCTAATGTTGCTTATACTCCGGCCGACCGCCAGGGGCCATATCAGGGCTGTCACCGCGTTGAAGTCAACTCACAGTTTAATAAAACACACACACACACACACAAACATTAACACAACCCTTTCAAATACACCTTCTACAAACACACTGGAAAATTTATGTTAAAAACCTTTCTTCTTTAAAATCTTAGATTAGATTAGATAAAAGAAAAAAAAAATGCGAGCAAGAGGAATGGAACTTGCAGACGGATAACAAACTATTTAAAATCCGTCCAGAAATGAAAGAGAGTTTTTACCATGTTCCCCGAGGGGGCCGTAAAGAAGAAACAGTCTTGTGCCGTTTGCATAGAGGCCACTTCTTTTACAACCCATTCTCATCTTTTAAAAGAGGAAGATGCTCCGTGGTGCATTGCACGTCAGCAAACACACACACACACACACACACACACACACACACACACACACACACACACACACATGCGCGCGCGTGCGCACGTTCGTGCACACACACATACTATTGTTGATAGCCCTACTCACCCTGCACTGACCAATGAGATGCAATAAGATAAAACTCCAGAAATAAGTGCATGCCTTTACAAGAGGTATCCAGATGAGCAAAGGAAGGGCGAGAAGGAAGAGGGAAGGGTATGGGGATGAATAAAGATCACCGACAGCAAAAGGAGAGAGAGAGAGAGAGAGAGAGAGAGAGAGAGAGAGAGAGAGAGAGAGAGAGAGAGAATGCGAAAGGCTTATTGTGATTAAGCTCGTTTAGCCCATACGCAGAAGGGGTTGGAGGGAGTGGGACCGTGCAAATATTTCGAATACAGTGAGAAAACAATAAGCCAACTAACACACAAAAGATCATCCTGATAAGGAAACCAAATCATGGGAATATGTTGAACAGAATGTCAGAATCATAACAATGGCGGTATCTTTACCAACAAGTATTTTACGCCACAGTCTTTAACAGTCACGATAATACCCGAAGAAGGATTCGCATTTTCAACAGCACCTCCCGACTCAGTGTTGGCCTGCCGCTCCTCCCTGAAGACCTGAAGAAGACTGTCCAGTCATTTTGTCCTCTCTACAAGACATGCCAGCACTTCCAAGCCAACGTTTCGGGGCTGAGTGGTTTGCTGTGATACACCTGGTGCACAACCTTGATGGTACGTACCCTCGGAACCTGTCCCGCACATATCCACGTTTTCCTGTAAGCCCCCTCTCTGCCTCATACACTTCCGCACTGAAAGGTTTGTTCAGGTCTTGTTCGCCATGAAGGGCTGTTGCTGCTTGTGCTTCTGCGTTACAAGTTGTCGTGCCAGTCTAATCACTGTCACAAGTGTCACTAGGAAACATACCTGATGGGGTTAGGAGAATGGTTTCCATATGAAAATATGTCCACACGAACAACTTCATCATTGCTGGCGTTGTCAGTAGTATAAAACAAAAATGGGCGGAGCGGGCAAAAATAAACCCGAAGGGCACGAAGTTTGTGAAGGTTCACTTGCCCTTTCATGCTTATCCAGTCTGTGTCTTTCTTCTCTTCGTTTGTCTTGGTTCACTTGAGACGGGCATTTCCGACGGTACACGGCGCAGCGATTTTGAACCGGAGTGTCAGGGGGTTGGTCGGTAGTAGTCGTCAGTCTGAGAGCGATGACCGTCTGATTGCCCCGGCTTTCAACATTGAAAGAGGAGAGCGCCATTTCAGGAAGTGCTGCGTTCAACACCATTTCCCAGCTTTACTAATGTCCCATACAACCTCTGTGTGTGTGTGTGTGTGTGTGTGTGTGTGTGTGTGTGTGCAGGCTGGAGGACGTTAAACAGACCTTCAACACCAGTTTCTAAGGTAGACGGGAGTCCCTCCACAAGGCATGTTGACGGAAATCTTTTTATGAAACACTGCAATGTTTTGCTGCTGGTGAAAAGAGAGCGTCAAAGAGCGTCTTGCTGGCTGCCAAGCAAGGGAAGCTACCGAGAGAGAGAGAGAGAGAGAGAGAGAGAGAGAGAGAGAAGGTTGGGGGGGGGGGGGGGGGGGGGGGGGGGGGGGGGGGGGGGATGGTGGCTGTTGAGAAACGAAATGGTAGTAGGAAAGGAAGTAGTTAATTTGAAGCAAAATATTACACAATCTGAACGAAATATATCAAATGTGTGAAGATATCATCATACATTTAGATTTTCTATAACATTCGCCTACACACCTGAATTATACAATCGTTTTGTATAGTCAAGTGTGCCCATTTCATTGTCCTGTCCCTGTTGTTCCCCCCCACCAGAGAGCACGGACACAGGAGAGACCCGGCCTTTACGGGGTTTGGGGTTGTGTTCAGGGAGAATGACTCCGGGGCTGTGTTCAGGGAGAATGGCTCTGGGGATGTGTTCAGGGAAAGTGACTCTCGGGCTGTGTTCAG
>JADBJO010000598.1:470000-475000 GCA_016801955.1 Conus betulinus | reverse complement strand
GCGAAACTGGAGAAAATAGTTGTGATCCTGAGGGATAACACCCAGGGATAACACCCACACAGACTCTTCTCCACAGAAAAAACAAACAAACAAACAAAAAAAAACTGAGCAAACATGTGTGATTACTTGGAAAACGAAGAAAACCTGTGTTCTTAAAAGCTCATAGTTGTACAAGGAAAACATTACTCTACCATCGACTTATGAAGCTAGTACGCTCCTACATCCCAAGGGCCCAGTCATCCTCAAAGACTGACGTGCAGTTCCCCAAGGGTCTGGTGCTTCATGACGCCGAACACCTTCAACACAACGTTGTCTCTCATGATAAGCAAACTAATTGTATCGTGTCACCGTAAGCAAAGCCTAGCAGAATCTTACTTAGGCTTCTTGTTATTTCAGTCACAGAGGTCTTCTCCTATGTGGAATCTCACCTAAGATTGAAGGGTTTTATTCGCTCTGTAGGGTTTTCGGGGAGGTGTGTGTGTGTGTGTGCGCGCGCGCGCGCGCGGGCGAACGCGTGCGTGTGTGTGTGCGTGCGCGCGCGTGTATGTGTGTGTCTATGTGTATAAATATATTATTTTTCCATTTGAAAAGAAAATCACCAATATTTTTTAAAACTCAAAGAATACCCCTTCTCCACCTCCCTCCCCACTAACCATCCTCCCCCCGTCAGCTACTTTTCTTACCCTTAGGAAAGTCAGTAAAATGCTCGCCGCTAACTTCTCATTTCTGCACGCACACCACATCCATCCCATCTCAGTGCTAGGGCCGGCAGTTCACATAAGAGCTGATCAACTTCAGGTCGTCGTCAGGACACACGTCATCATAGACTGCTGCTGAGCCACCTTGGCGGCGTTACTAAAGTCTCCTCTGATGAAGTGTCAGTTTCCAAGTGCAGCAAATGCCTAATTATACGCATGGTACAAATTATAAATGAATAAGAAATGTAACGTCAAATGACACGAAAGAAATCAAAGAAACTGACCTTTTTTCGTGGCTCTATTCAGCTCTTCTGTAAGGTGCCCGAGAAAAAAAAAGCCAAAACAAAAACCACCTCTTCCATCTGTGGTTTCTACCTCTCTGCCCCAAAATGTGTGGTTATATCTCCAGAAATTACTGCACCAAGGCCTGTAGTAACGAACGGAGTATAATATATCTATCTACCTCTGGTTTTGCCTTTTTACTTCAATATTCTCTCTCTCTCTCTCTCTCTCTCTATATATATATATATATAAAGCTGAACAATTAAGTAGGGGGGTGGGGGAAACAAGTGCAGGTTGCCAATTCTTCGGTCATTGTACTAATAATTTGACAAAGATTTGAAATTGATTAAAAATTGGGGAAGGAGAATTGAAGCTGAAGAAAATGGGAAAATATTACAAATATGAAAACCCTTCACTAGTTGCATGAAGGAACCATCATAATCCCTCTCAAAAACAAATCCCTGTCAAAGACAGATCTATATGTATTGTCTCCTCCTAGGCCTTTGGATCGAACTCACCAGAGAGACACGGTTGATTATGTCTGTGGTCTTGGCGTCAAATAGAGACACACCACAGTCCGTAATTCTTTGGTGTTCTCACCACCAAGTGTTCAGAAAAGAATCCAACAGCACCCCCAAAGGAGCCAGTGAAGGATAGTAAATGAAACTGAAAAAAAGTGTGAAGAGGAAAAATTGTATTGTCTCCTCCTAGGCCTTTTGGACGAACTCACCAGAGAGACACGGTTGATTATGTTTGTGGTCTTGGCGTCAAATAGAGACACACCACAGTCCGTAATTCTTTGGTGTTCTCACCACCACCAAGGGTTCAGAAAAGAATCCAACAGCACCCCCAAAGCAGCCAGTGAAGGATAGTTAATGAAACTAAAAAAAAAGTGTGGAGGGGAAAAAAAGTTTGCTGAAAAATAAAAAACATTATGCAAACAGTATAAAAATGGAGGGCACAATCTTTGAGCCTATGCTTGAGGATCCATTTAAGGATGCAAGGGAGATCAAAAGACATGGAACAGTCTGAGTGGTCAGCTCTGCTGTTCAATAACCCAAGCATTGTCAGCGGCTAAGACTTGTGCAGAACAACCTTTACTTGAATCTCCTAAGAGATGCAATCTCCTACTGATTGACCAAACAATATAATGCTGAACAATTAAGTAGTGGGGGAATATATATATATATTATGTGTAGATAGATAGATAGACAAGCACAACTGGACTGTTTTACAAAATGGTATTGTGTCTGAAACCTACATCCTATTCGTTTTCTTTCATATGCCCGTCAAGATGCATGCTAAGTGACTCCAGACTGACAAATGTAAAGGAAAAAAAAAAAAAAAAAAAAAAAGAGACTTTTGGGCGAAACCCAACCCAGCTAGCTGGAAGACAGCGACACAAGGTGAGTACTAGTAATGGCCGAATCAGGAAGTAAGGGACGGGGTCGCTTTTGTATTTCTACAGTCAGTGATCTCATCCACGGAAAACGTCAAAGGATATGACGTGGGAGGGAACGGGGACAGGGAGAGGAGATATTTCAAGTTGCTGGGGAGATGTTCATTGTGAACTATATGCAGTTTAGTTCGCTATATCTCAACATTTTGCTATGCTTCAAGACACACGGAATGCGTAGCCTTTCGGTACCTGTTCCTAATTGCGGCGTGTGGCCTTTACGAGCACCTTGCACGCAGCGAAGGGAGACAATTGCAGTGGAAAGGGGGGGAGGTCAAGAACAGGAGCAAGTTGTTTTCACAAGTGGTTCCCCGTAGAGTTCGGGCAGGACAGATAGAGCGTAGGGCACAGTAGCCGGGGTAAGTTTGGGGGGGGGGGGGGGGGGGGAGGAGGAGAGGAGGAGGGAGTGGGAGGGGTGTGTGGGCAGGGGAGGGGGAAACCGGGAGGGGGTGAGGGTAGGCAAGGGATGGGAGAGGGGGGGGGATTGAAAGCGAAAGGTTAGGATAAGTTTGAAAAGTAAAGGGGGGGGGGGGGGGGGGGGGGGGGGGGAGGGAAGGGAGGGGAGGGAGGGAGTGGGTGGGATGGCAACACACTAGCTCAATGCCCATAAGTCTCTGGGGCACAGGGAAGTGGGAGATGTGCGTCAGTGCAGGATGGTCAAAATACGTCAAAAAAAAAAGAAAAAAAATCTATATATAAATATATGTATGTATGCATATATGTATGTATGCATGCATGTATGTACGTACGTATGTATGTATGTATGTATATCATAGCCAGAATGGGCTGTTGGATGTGCTTTGAAGCTAGTTTGGATGTTCACTTAAGAAACGAAGACAACCTTGCTTTCATTATTACTGACTCTAACTCGGAACACATGGATCGTGCCCCCGGAAAAAAAACGAAGGGGGAAAGAAAACAAAAATCTAAGCAATCGCTAAAACTAAATCGATCTGAAAACCTGCACTAGAAACACTCGTGACTGCACTTTGCAGATAACACATGAAAGTTAATGTTCAGATATTGGGCAGTCAAATCAATGCAACACACACTTAAAAAAAAAGTCTGAACCTATTGGTCTTGTTCAGACAAGATAAAAACAAAAGCAACAAACAATGAAGATAAGTAAGTAAATGAATGAATTAGTAAATGGGAGAGAAAAACAGTGAATAAAAACTGAAAGTCTTCGTTTACTATTACATTTTCTTAACAAGAATTTTAAAAGAAGGGATAGGTAAGGGGAGAACTAAGGAATCTTTTTAATGAGGGAAAAGGATAAGCACGGTACAGGCTTTTTTTAAAATTATTTTTTTATATCTGGCCCTCGATGAAGAAGAAAACAAAAAGATAATAAAAAGTGACTTAAAAAAAAAATGAATGAACTATCTAAGCAATGAAAAGAATACTAGACTGAAATACAAATCAGTCTATAACGCAAGCAACTTTTCACAAAAATGAACAATATTGCAAAGACATTTTTTTTAATGAGAATGGAAAGATGTCAATGAAAGGTGGAAAGGTGAAGTGTATGTCGACAGAAGAGAGAGAGAGAAGGGAGAAGGAAGAAACACACAATAACATTCACATACTTGTAAAGATTGCTGTACTTGAATACATTCACGTGATTTATAAAATGTAGGAAGGAAAAGTCTGATAATAACTATCAGTCAACACTGTTCAGAAAGTTTTGCATAAGATATGAGAAACAGTGTCTGTTGAAAACGTTTAGACAAGTATTTAAATGAAATGAAGAGAAGAAGTTATTCTACACACAACCACCAGAATACATGAGGCTGGATTTCAAAAGAACAATCCTCCGTAGGGGTACTTTAGTCTTGTTGACGTTGCGAATCAGATTCGTTTCAAATTTATTTTGGAGAACTAAAAAGTATTTACACGATCCCGCCGAACAAAGTGCAGAGACAAGAAGAATCGCAAGACAAAACACGACGTTTCGACCTCTTAGGTCGTCTTCAGGCAAGATAAACAACACTCAGGACAATGAAAATGAACGAGAAATCACTTATCTTTGTCAAATTCGGGTGTAGGGTAAGGGATGAGGGCGAGGGGGGGAGGGGGTAATATAAAGAACGGGGACGGAGGACGAATTTCCTTTTAAACAAAATAGTACATGTCAATTGATATTCTGCTTAATCACGTCTGGATTTCTTTTATTTTCAAGATGATTTTCATGTTCGGTTGATATATCAGTTAAAACCAGCGGCACAAAAAGGCAGTATAAACTCAGCTAACCCTCTGAAAAACGCGTTATTTATTTATTTATTTATCTATTTTATCGATCTTTTGAATGGAAAGACAGAAAAGGGAGAAAAAAACGTTGTTTCCCTTGTTTAGATGTAAAAATATGAAAAGGAATCAAAATAAGAATAGGACAGTGAGCTTGCTTACTATATTATTATCATTTTTTCAAAGAAAAAGAAAGATAAGTCATAAATGTTCGGTGTATCTTGTCGATCGAGATCTCTTCTTTAATGGTTTATTTCTTACCTTATTCCCCTTCCTTCCTGCTTTATCTATTTCTGTCCTTCTTTCTGTTCTTGTCT
>JADBJO010000598.1:440000-447500 GCA_016801955.1 Conus betulinus | reverse complement strand
TTAATCATATTAACTTTAAGTTTAAGAAGAGATGTTGCGGCACGCTGTGTAAACTATTCAGTTGAGTCTGCAAACCTGTAAACTGTTTCAGCAGCCATCAAAACGACATCATCGGCCAACAACAGAATAAACAATTCAAATGCATCTAGCGAAAATCGAGCACCATGTCTTCCATTGTTAATTACTTCAACCGCTAATTCATTAATGAAAAGAGAGAACAGAACAGGACTGCACGCATCTCCCTGTCTTAAACCAGATGTGCAGGCAATGTAATCTGTTGTCATAGAACCACATCGAACTCTAGCTTTAACATCATTGTACATGCTCTTAATGCACTTAAGTAATTTACCTTTTATGCCATTTTTAAAGAGGACTGGCCAGAGAAGATTTCGATTAATCGTGTCAAATGCTTTTTCGAAATCAATAAATGCAACATAAAATTTCCGGTTATAACAAAACTGTTTCTGAATGAGAGCTAGTAAAGAAAAACATGTGGTCGACTGTTGAGTATCCTCTCTTAAATCCGGCTTGACACTCACCTGTGATGTTGTTTTCTTCCACCCATTCTTGCAATCTGTTATTTATTACTATACCAAATACTTTACCGCCAACATCGCTCAAAGAAATCCCTCTATAATTGTTTTGATTATTAATATCACCTTCTTGAAAATAGGTTGAATAATAGATTCAGACCAACTGTCAGGGAATTCACCGTTATCAAACAATTTGTTAAATAATTTGAAGAAAAAAATGAACTACTTGATCGTTTGAAATCTTATAAAACTCTGCAATAATACCATCAGGACCAGCTGCTTTACGGTTTTTCAGTTTTCTAAAAGCAAGCAGAATTTCTTCTTTAGAAATTGGACGATTCATGTAGCCTTCCGTTTCATCCTCTACTGAGTCCTCATTTACCATATTGTCAGTATCCGTATCCAGCAATGCTTTAAAATGTTGAAACCAGGAATCAATAGATATATTATTTCTAGGCTGTTTTCTTTTGAAATGCAATATGGATAACGTCCCAAAATTCTTTTTGGTTTTTCACTGATAATATAAGTTTGTCTAACAATGTTTGGTTGAAACTGTTTTCTCTTCCGCTTTAATAAATTTTTTGTACTCACGTCTAGCAATAACATATTCATCTTTCTTTTAGTTACTGAATCTACTTTCTCTTGAGATTTCACTGCACGACGAAATACCCACAATCTTCTAGTGTTTCTTTTTTACAAAGTTTACATTCTAAATCGAACCATTTACCTGAAGTTCCATTGTTATTAAATGATGTTCGTTTTTCATGGATTCAGCACTCTCTCTGATACAATCATTAAAAAACTTCAAAGCATCATTCACGTTAACGTCAAAGTAAATCAATCGCAAGACCTATTTTGGTGTGAATTTCTCCACTGCATAAAGTACTGACATATATATCTGCACACTTCTCATCCCACACAAATTTGTGCATGACATAATCCTCATCTTGCACACCGAGATCAGGAGATTGCACCTTCGGAAAAAAAACACATGCTGTCACTGGCAAATGGTCAGAATCAATACGATCAACAACTGATAATTCACAATAGTCATACAATATCATAAAAAGTTTTACGTGAAAAAAACGAAATAGTCTGTGACACTGCTTCCAGAATCGGATATAAATGTGTAGCAACCTTCATAGTCGCCTTTGCACATGCCATTCAAAATGCACAGATCTAATGCAGTGCACATATTCAACAATGATTTCCCATAATTGTTCAGCGCATGGTCATTTGATCGTCGAGTCAAACCAAGAGACAAATTATTGAATTGTGGATGAAAATCATTTTCTTCAGAGTAATCATGAGAGATATGAGACGTTCTACTGTTCAAATCACCATT
Source organism: Conus betulinus (assembly GCA_016801955.1). Classification (NCBI taxonomy): domain Eukaryota; kingdom Metazoa; phylum Mollusca; class Gastropoda; order Neogastropoda; family Conidae; genus Conus; species Conus betulinus. The sequence continues at coordinate 445,622 of JADBJO010000598.1, read as the reverse complement.
TAAAATAACATGCACGTCATTCTGCAAAAGAAAGTCAGTTAAACATTCTTCAAGCATACTTATTCCATGGTCAATATCAAAATGAGTGTGTAGAAAGGAGATCCCTCTGGAGGTATATATGTACAAACATACAAAATATCTTTATCTAACCCAAATAACTCTTTATCAATCAAAAAGATGCAGCAATTGATATGGTCCATATCGATACTTTTGATGTAAGGAAGAAGATCATTTCTTATTAAACAAACAAGTCCTCCAGACCGTCTACCATGTTTCGTGAATTTTACAGCAGGTTTACAAAACAATTTGTATCCGGTAAATATGTCAAACCGACATTCCTCAACGAATGTCTCAACTAAACAAAACAAAATCAAATTCACAAACAAAAGAAACGAAACTAGAATCACATAATTTTGATAACAATCCATTTACGTTCCACAGCAAGAAAGAGAAACGATTTCGTTTTGCAAGCAGCGAATGCTGCACGTGCTTGCTCACTGTCACCTGATGCACAACCTTACTGTCCTGGTCAACACCGCGGCGCTCAAGTGTGTCAATGACAGGTGGGTCAGGTGAACGCACCAACGGTGCTCGGGGAATTTTGTTCCCCTCTCTTGCTGCTTTCAGAGGAAAAAGTACATCTATAAAATGGCCGGCCAATGTCCTATCTAGACTCGCGCAAACTGTCCCCATCACCAAGGAAGTACTTCTTGCCATCTATAAGCAGGTGGTCAAAAACCATTGTGGCTCTCTTCCCATCACTTCTGGCTTTTTTTCAGGGGGGTGACAGTTTGCGCCTGATTTCCCTCACACGGAATGAGAAGTCCTCCCCAACAAAAACATTGGTTCCTTGCAGCTTCTTTTTTTTTTACTTTAAGGATTTGAACTTTGTTTTTGTAAAAGGGAGCACCACACAATGATTGGGGAATCCTGTCTGCCATTCAAGCGGTGAACTCTGTCAAATTCTATATCAGTTGCTATATCCAACTTATTAGTAATGACACCACGTAGTTTGGCTTTCACATTCTTCACTGGACTCGTTTTGATCCCTGGGTATTCCATAAAATATGAGATTGTTTCGTTTAGATCTGCCCTCAAGGTCGTCAGTCTTTTTTTCCAAACTGTTCTACACGAGAGAGCAGATCAGAGTTTTCCTTTGACAAATTCAGATTTTCCTGTTCAAGGCTTTCAACTTTATCTTTTAAGTTCGTCATATTGTTTTGCAAGTCAACATATTGTTCTCTCAGCCCTCTCACACACCGTTCCACCTCATCAAGCTTACTGTTTGTCTCGGCGTTCTGGACTTTCATAGACTGCAACATGTCCATAACATCAGTAAGGGTAGGATGCTGGGAAGGAGGGGGTGTAGACTGCCCACCGCCCTGGGATGTCGCGGTCCTGTCCAGGCTCGTCCGTCCACTGCTGCCCAGTCGTCGTGACTGCCTCAGGCTGTCCTTGGGTCCGGGGTTCTGCTCGACGTCTCCGCACCTCAAAAGCAAACTGCCCCAGAACAGCAGGGTGAGGAGCAGGCAAGGGTGACACCGTCTAGTCTGCTCCGAGGTGTCAACATGGCGACTCGAGCGGCTTTCTTCTCCATGGCCCTCTTCAACATAAAATATTGGAAGACTGGCAAGAAGGAGCCGCATGTCGCTCGGAAAGCGAGAGGGGTCGACGGCATGGTTCAGGAGAAGACTGCTGGTGAAATATGGCGACTTGGATCAGCTTCTTTCTTCTTGAATGAATCGGCCAGAATTAGCAGAGCGACATGACATGCGACTTGCACGCTCCACTGTCAGGTCACTTTGTTTGCATAAATGACCTTTTTCAACCCCCCAGTATCATAGCAGCCGTATTCCGTCTTCATGAGGGACAAAGACTCATACTTGTCTTAGGAAGGATAACCTTTACTCCCACGACGATACAACTGCACATCTGGTAACTCCAAACGAATACTGTTTTTTTTTTTTTTTTTCTATTTGCCTCTGCCTGCATCCGTTAGGATTTCCTTTGATTTCATTCGTTATTTCTTTTCAGCACCTTTAAAACTAAAACAGAAAGGAAATAGAAAAAGAAACCTTACAAGATCATCAACAAATATACTGAGGAAAAAAAACTTTCTCTACGTTCTCTTGACATACCCGTTGATTTCCTACTTGGATTTCATTAAAAAAAGAATTGAGTGCGTGCGTGTGCGTGCGTGCGTGTGTGTATGTATGTATGTGTGTGTGTGTGTGTGTGTGTGTGTGTGTGTGTGTGTGTGTGTGTGTGTGTGGTTGTTGTTGTTGGTATTGTTCAAAGGATTTTTGTGTATGTAGATTAGAACACCGAATTAAAAAAACAAACTAATTATGTAAAACAGCAACCACCGAGACTTAAATTGTTCAGCGGGATGCTGTTCTCTGGTTAATTTTATGTTCGATTAAACACATGAATAATTGAACAATTAAGTAAATACATTTTTGTTGACACAGATCGTTACGATATAGCAAATCCAGTTTCACACCACATAAACATGCCGTGGCAATCACAGTGTAAATGACATTGAAATACACAATTCAGAACTTTCAAAAACAAAGATGAAAACAACTGTTGAGACACTAAGCCGTCAGATGAACGCAACACACGTGACATGAGCGAGCCTCGACCTGACCGTTTCTGTTTTGCAACTTCTGTCTGCAGTCCATATACTTTGGAACTTGCTCTTTGCATAAAGGTGAGCATTTACAGACCAGACATCCACCAGGCTTCAAACAGGATAGATACTTACAGAAAGTGTCAAAGTGAGATGACCGCTGGCGAAAATTTAAACAAATTTAAAAGTAAAATGATTATTCCGCCGAACAAAAGAGACAAACGAATCACAAGACAAAATGAAGGCCGGATTAGCTCAGTTGGTAGAGCGCCGGACTCGTGATTCTGGGGTTGCGGGTTTGAATTTCGGTACAGGGGGGATTTTTCCCTCGGAGTTAACATTGGTTCTGACTTAATTCTCCATACAGTCCTTCCAATGAGACTATAAACCGAATATCCGTGTGTGAACGCACGCACAACATCTTGCACACACGTAAAATCCCATCAAAAACTTTCGGAAGAGAAGGCCAGTTTTGCCGTTGGTATGGATGACAGGTTACACATAGCATGCACCTTCCCCGAAGATGGAGTATGGCTGCCTAAATGGCGGGATACAAAACGGTCATACACACAAAACTCCACTGTCTGTTTATACAGGCAGTGTCCGCAGGACAAACGAGACATGCATTCCACATCCATTTTCCCGCCCAAATTGAGGAGGAGAGCGATTGTTCGTTCTTCGTTTTCATTGTCTTGAACGTTGCTTGTCTTGCCTGAAGGAGATCAAACAGGTCGAAACGCATCGCGATTTTTTTGGGTCTCTTTTCGTTCGGCGGAATAGTAGTTTTCCTTTTAAGTTTGATACCTAATGAGAGTTTTAAGGGAGCAGTTCATCTCTGATGAATGTATACAATTTCTGAATTCCCTTAAAAAAATGACTTTGACTTCCTCTGATCAACAATTACAGAGACGCCAAAGGGACAAGTTCCCAAATGGTCCAGGAATACCGAAGAAACAAATAATTTTTATTTTATTTACTTCGGCTGGAATAGGTAACAGGAACATCCTGTGTACAGGGTTAGTGAACCTTTTTTGAGTGTCATTGGCGATTGTACACCCAGACATGCATTCCGATAACCTGTCAGAACTTGTGCATTTATTGTTTTGCCTGGTTAAAATGTAGTTATTTTTAAAGGTAAATGTGCGCCCATCCTCTGTGCAAAAACTGACTCATTTCACAGCCCGAAGAAAAAAGCAAACAAACAAAACGAAAGACATCAATGGCCTGTAAAATGAATGTTGGTGTAAGTGGGACATCCACACCATACTGATTATAGTCATCAGTTTTACTAGGAAAGAAATATATCTGTGTGCACACTACATCATACAAAAAATGGATAATAACTCATTATCGTATTTCAATTTTCTATGCATGGGTAAGGTATATGTACATCCAGACAGTGGAGAACACAGCTTCTTTCGCCTCGTGTAGAAAGATGAACAAGCGAGTGTTGCCCACAACCCTTTAAACTCCAGGGATAATGTGCCAAAGCCACTCGAGCAAGGCTCAGAATCGGCACTCCATATCTGCTGGCAGTAACACTACTGTGAGACTAACACGATTTTAAAGATGTTGAAAGAAAAAAAAAAGCCGAAATACAAAACAAAGCAAAACAAACAACAAACAAACACACAAACGAACAAAAAGCCCCGTTATATATTTAAACTGCAATTGTTTCTCTTTGCCTTATACAGGGCAAAGAGAAGGGTTGTGTCTGGAGTGGCACTGTCTTCATCTGTCCGTGGGCAGGGGTGGTTGGGTCTGTGGGGTGTGCTCGACAGCTGGAGGGTGGTGTTTGTTTTTTCGCCGGTGGGCTCTGCAGTCATGAAATACGGGCTGTACACCCATGGGGATGCTACTTTAAGGCTGTTATGAGTTGCATCCTGTAGTCTGATTTTACCTCTGTTCAGGAGCAGTTATGTCCCTTGATATCTTAATGGAGTGTCCTGCGCGTGCCTGTACCCATCGTCAACACAGCGCAGGCCTCCAAGGGTGGTACAGGACTGCTCAAAGGAAAGTCCTGTTGACACAGTGGGAAAGACTACAACTTTGGATTCTCTCTTGAGGGCACATAAGACCGTATGGCGAAAGCTTGGCTGTGTCTGGAGTGGCACTGTCTTCATCTGTCCGTGGGCAGGGGTGGTTGGGTCTGTGGGGTGTGCTCGACAGCTGGAGGTGTGTGTTTTTCGCCGGTGGGGGCTCTGCAGTCATGAAATACGGGCTGGTACACCCATGGGGATGCTACTTTAAGGCTGTTATGAGTTGCATCCTGTAGTCCGATTTACCTCTGTTCAGGAGCAGTTATGTCCCTTGATATCTTAATGGAGTGTCCTGCGCGTGCCTGTACCCATCGTCAACACAGCGCAGGCCTCCAAGGGTGGTACAGGACTGCTCAAAGGCAGGTGAGGGCAGTGCTTCTCTGGGTCCTCCCAGCACCTTCGGGTGTTTCTTTTTCTTTTTTGCCTTAACTAGGCTGACCCTGGAGAAAGGTCCAGTGACGGTGAGGAAAAAACCACAGGGAAAGTCCTGTTGACAGTGGGAAAGACTACAACTTTGGATTCTCTCTTGAGGGCACATAAGACCGTATGGCGAAAGCTTGGCTGTGTCTGGAGTGGCACTGTCTTCATCTGTCCGTGGGCAGGGGTGGTTGGGTCTGTGGGGTGTGCTCGACAGCTGGAGGGTGGTGTTTTTTTTCCGGTGGGCTCTGCAGTCATGAAATACGGGCTGGTACACCCATGGGGATGCTACTTTAAGGCTGTTATGAGTTGCATCCTGTAGTCCGATTTACCTCTGTTCAGGAGCAGTTATGTCCCTTGATATCTTAATGGAGTGTCCTGCGCGTGCCTGTACCCATCGTCAACACAGCGCAGGCCTCCAAGGGTGGTACAGGACTGCTCTCAGAAGACTGCTTTAAAAGTGACGATGTTACAGGTCTTTATAGACAGTGATTGTACAAGTAACTGGCTGAGAAAAACAGAATCGTAGCACAC
>JADBJO010000598.1:432500-435000 GCA_016801955.1 Conus betulinus | reverse complement strand
CGTCTTTGACATGAAGTCAGGCGTGGATATAGAGAGCATTGCAAACTTGATGGGCCACACACGATTTTAAAACTAAGAAGAGAGAAAAAAGATAATTAATGAGGTTGAGGATGAAGATGCTACGTTGGCGTTTCCTGCTGGTCTGAGACCACCTTACGGGTCAGTACTTTACGCTACATCCCCGCATCAACTAGATCCGAGAGATATAGACACCTGCCGTGTTGGCATAAAAAATGCGACAAACACTCTCACAGACACACTCATTAAGTAGCTGAGATTCGACCATGTGGTTCCAGTTTTTTTTTTTTTTGTTTGAGCCCATAGCACCTCGGAGAGAAGCCCGTGGGGCTTAATACTCCCACAATTAAATGGCTCGAATTGGGTTCAGACCTACGATCTCCCTCCCACAGCCTCTCCACCCTAACCACCCTCACCATAGCGGTTGGTTTGAAGTGGTTTTCAATTTTGTAGCTCTCCCCCGCAACCTCTCCCCCCCCCCCCCTCCTACCGGCCTCGTCCCCTCTCCCAAACCATCCTCTCTCTCTCTCTCTCTCTCTCTCGATCAATCTCTCTCTAGCGGTCGATGTGTTTAGCGCTGGGAAATCTTCGCTGGGAAATCGACACACACTGTGCTAGGTTTTAAGATGATGACAGCCATGGCTTTTTTCCAATTGATTCAGTAAGACTCATGTTCATGCTCTTTCTTCCCCCCTTCCCTCGCTCTCCCCCCTCACACCCTTCTCCAGAACTTTTTTCCTCCAGAATTTTTGAAACACATTTTCTTTGATTTTACTGTAAAGAAAAACGTTTATTCAATCGTTTTGAATACTCTCTTTATACGGACGATTTGAATATAAATAGTTGGTTTCACATTGTTTTAGCACATGCATATACTTTACCGTTTTCAAAACATCAGAAATAAAACCTTTTTCCTTTTTTTTTTTTTTTTTTTTTTTTGTTTTTTTTTTTTTTTTTTTTTTTTTTTTTATTTTTTTTTTTTTTTTGGGGGGGGGGGGGGCGACGAGGGGGGGGGGACGGGGGGGGGGGGGGGCAAAATCAAAAGTCCTACATTGCATAACACCCATACCCATCCTGTACCAATAGAGAGATAAACAGAGAGGGAGGTCAGAAGCGGGGAGTGTGTGTGTGTGTGTGTGTGTGTGTGTGTGTGTGTGAGTGTGTGTGTGTGTGTGTGTGTGTGTGTGTGTGTGTGTGTGTGAAAGCGGGAGGTACACTTCACCCGCTGACAGGGTCTGACTGTCAAGTGTGAAGGACACACAAGGTGGTTCGTGCGCGAGGTAAAGGCTACGTACAGACAGTGGGTCGATCTCACTGAACAGCAGACAACACATGCTGATGTGTAGTAATCTGAGCGGGCAGCCCTTCCGACAGAACAATTCTCTCGTGGCATGTGGTGAGAGATCCGAGTCCACGGTTACAGTTTAGGCTCAAACCACTATCTATACTCTATCACGCTCAAAGCTGCACGTGGTTTTTCTCAGATCAGCCAGTAGCAAGACATATTCATCGTACAGTCCAACCCTTGACCCATACCATAGCCGACTCTGAGGCAGGTCTACAATGTAGTTGAGTTTCACGTCCTCACAGCAAAAACTTTCAAGGACAAGTTGTTCTTTCGCGGTAGTCTTGGACGCCTTGGCTTAGAGGTTCATGGGTGGAGTTGGTCGGTGTTGTTGCTCGATGGTGGTGGTCGTTAATGTTGTCTTCCTTCGTTGTACTCGTTGGTGTTCCTTTTTGTGTTCCTCAGTCTCTTGTCTGTTCCTTTTTCTATGCAAACACGATCCACAAGACTTCATTTCATGTCATCTGCTAGACTTTTCACTCCAAAATCCTAGTGCCTTGCCAATAGCGTAGGAAGACAAGGAGTCCACAAGTCATTCTGCTATTTTGCTGCTGACATATGGCATTGAACTAATTCACCGACCCTAAATTCCAGGAGAAAATATTTTTTCATAATTTTTTTTTTTCAAAGAGACTAGGCGATTTTCATCTGTTCAGGTTTTGTTGTTACTGCTTGACCTTTGCCGTAACCCCGAACTCTCACCTGTCTAGTGGTGCCCGGAAGTGGTTAATGACCTACGCAAGCGAAGGGGGGGGGGGGGGGGACTCCGACAGAAACGAAGATTGGAGGAAGCGAGTCAAGGATACTGATCCTGTCACTGCACATCTTGGACGGACATAATCACGTGCAGCGGCGCTTGTCACTCACGCGAGTGCCTAGACCACTGGCCAATTCATCACCGTCGCCATGCCGTGTCATCGTCAACACGCAACGCACCCCGTGGAACCCTCTTCTAATGGAGCCAGACAATGGCAGACCACGATGACGAGTCGCGCGGCAGACTCGCGCCCAGTACTCATCCATCATAGTCTCTCTCGCTTTCTGTCTTTTTATCATGACTTCGCTGACCGCCCCCTAAACCAAACCACAGACATACAGACACACGCTGCCTCTCTAACCCCGTTCCCTCTTTCATCA
>JADBJO010000598.1:395000-427500 GCA_016801955.1 Conus betulinus | reverse complement strand
TAGACTTTGAAACCATTTGAAGGCGATCAAATTGTTTTTTACGTTTCGATATCGCAGTTTTAATGTCGATATCGTCTGTTAGAAATTCACTGGCCAGTTTCATCTGTTGCAATGCTACAGTCTAAACCCCATCCGTTACAGTTTTACTCTCCGACATCGTGTGTTACGGTCTTCAGTCTACAATCATTTGTTAGCAACGTAACGGTCTGCTATCATCTGTTACAAATTTTACAGTCTAATATTATCCTTTACAGTTTTTGTCTCATGGCACCAGTTGAAATTGTGCAACGTACTTGCATCTGTTTACAGCTTAACAGTGTGCTACCATCTATTACAGTTTTACAGTCTAATATCAAAGTTTCAGAACAATGACAGAGGGCGGAAAATGAAGCAACATTTGAAAAGAGAGGGGTTACTTACCGCCAAGGACACAGACAAACAAGACTACAGGGCTAGTCACAATGCATTTTGACCTCTAGGTCTTTCTTCAGGCGAAAACACACAACATTTAGGACAGTGAAAAGAAAAAACATGTAGCCACTTACCTGCGTTTCTTCTGTTCGTCTCCAAATGGAAAATCTATATACCATCTGTTACAGTTTTACAGTCTAATATCATTCGTTACAGTTTTAGTTTCATAGCACCTGTTGAAATCGTACACTCTGCGATCATCTGTTAGAATGGTTACAGTATCCCAACCACCTGTTACAGTTCGCCAATCTAATATTATCTGATGAGACGAAGAGCTTTCCATAAACCAACTTGAACCTGGCCGACCTGGTGAGTCTCCGTCACTGTTGGTGACTGCTGGCGACTATTGGTGACTGTGACTGCTGGTGACTGTTGATGACTGCTGATGACTGTTGATGTGACTATTGGTGACTGCTGGTGACTATTGGTGACTGCTGGTGACTGCTAATGACTGACTGTTGGTGTCTGCTGGTGACTGTTGGTGACTGCTAATGACTATTGGTGACTGTTGGTGACTGCCGGCGACTATTGGTGACTGTGGTGACTGCTGGTGACTATTGGTGACTGCTGGTGACTATTGGTGACTGCTGGTGACTGTTGGTGACTGTTTATGATGGTGACTGTTGGTGACTATTGGTGACTGCTGGTGACTATTGGTGACTGTTTTTATGACTATTGGTGACTGTTGGTGACTGCTGGTGACTGCTGATGATTGTTGTTGAATGTTGTATATAGTGGAAATTTGGCACCGTCAGTGTATCACAAGGCGCTCATGTAAAAGAGAGAGAGAGAGAGAGAGAGAGAGAGAGAGAGAGAGAGAGAGAGAGAGAGAGAGAGAGAGAGAGAGAGAGAGAGAGAGAGATACTAGGCCCAATAGTTCGAATCTACAGCTTAATAATGGTAATAGTGATACGGATAATCACAATAATAATGATGATGTTGTTGTTTTTGTTGATGATGATGATGATGATGATGATGATGATGATGATGATGATAGAAACAACAGCAGCAACGATGATGATGATGATGATGAATAATGATGATGATGAAAATAATAATGATATATATATAATAATAATAATAGTCATAATAATTAAGATAACAATAATACTAATGATGATAATGATGATAAGTAGCAATGATAATTATGATGAAGACAATAACAATGATTACAATATATCTATAATGACATCAATAATAATAATAATAAATAATAATAATGATAATGATATGATGATGATGATGATGATGATGATGATAATAGTAACAATAACAGCAACAATAATAACAACAATAATAATAGCGATAGTACTACTACTACTACTACATTTACAACAACAACTACTACTACCATTGCCAATAATAATATTAATGATGATGATGATAATAATAATAATAACAATGATAATAATATAATGGACATTTATCTAGTACGCTATACAGAGAACTCCTTTTGGGTGATCTATGATGACAATGATACTCATATTAATCATAACAATATTAATATTGATAACAATTATTTTAAAAAGTGTACACAATACACAGGGAATTCTGTATAACACTATGATACACATATATTTACATTAAAAAAGGCATTCGACAAATTATATGTACAATTGATAGATTTAGCTCAACCGAGCAGTACTGGTTTCTTATCTGACGAAAAGAAGCCACAAATATCTAGATAAAATAAAACTTTCTGTTGATACAAGGCACATTATTCCTCATGGAAAATCCTATTTCGGGCAAAATGAAATTCGTCCCCGAGATAGGTCCATTTGAAGTTTATGACAACTGCATCGGAATTTAGAGAGAGAGAATAACACAAATCTTAGATGAAAAACACACAGAATTTTCTCTCTTAATTTCTTCATGGAATATGATATTTTGGACAAAACGAAACTCGTTCCTACTGCTCTCTGGAGTTAGGTCCATTTGAAGTTTATGACCTCTGCACTGGAATTTATAACAAACATAAATCCTTCGAGAAAAACAGATGTTTTCTCTTAATATTAAAACAAACAAATACACGCAAATTTGTTTTGCTGAAATTTTGGTAAAAAGAGCAGCTTGATAATAGCCCTTTAAAGAATGCCCTCACTGCTGAAATCAAGTGAAGGCAAGACTTGCAGACCTTTCCTATAACAGAGTCCTTCCTCAAAACAAAGACAGAAGGCTTCTCCAAGTCTCCTGGCATCAACAGTCAAATCTCTCTCCCTCGCCCCCAAGCCTTTGACACAGGGCTCAGTGCCAGGACCCCTTTAGTCCATCAATTAAATCCTCATCACCATCCGTGCCAAGACCTCTAAGCTGATCTATCACAGCCTCATCAACCTCAGTCCCCCACTGACAGGTTCCTAGACCCCCTTGCTTCCGGGAAACACCCACTTCCACGCCTGCCAGCCTCGTCCGCAGCAGCCGCCCTCCAGTCACTCCACGGAAGTGACGTAACGTCACGTGACAGTTGATGTGCGGGACAGATTTTGGACCGCGGGAGCGAGTCCATGCGTGGTTGATGGCGTGAGAAAAGCTAACACGCCGGCCCGGCCGGGTATACTGTTGTTTAGTCCAGCGTGGAGGGAAAGAGAGGGGAAGGGAAAGGGAGGTAGTAGGGGGAGGGTGGTAGGTAGGGGAGACAACGGGTTGCTTTTCGTTTAAGCCCTAGTCCACGCTTGGGTGGTTTTTCTGCCTCTAAGTCTTCGGTCCTCTCCTCTCCTCTCCTGTCAAGGCGTTGACGTCAGGTCCGATCAGTGCCAAGCGTTGGGTTGGTCAGCTAATTGAAGTCCGGAGACTCACAGTTGCCGTTGGGTCGAAGCACAGATTGAAGGCGTCAACTAGAAAAAGGCAAACGCTTCAGGACTAACTGCTGAGAGAACTACTAAGCCCATTGCATAGCTGTTGACCTTCATCGAGGTGTGTGTGTGTGTGTGTGTGTGTGTGTGTGTGTGTGTGTGTGTGTGTGTGTGTGTGTGTGTGTGTGTGTGTGTAAGCGCGCGACCGCGCGCGAAGTGTGTGTGTCTGAGTGTGTGTGTGTGTGCGTAAGTGTGTGTGTGTGTGTGTGTGTGTGTGTGTGTGTGTGTGTGTGTGTGTGTGTGTGTGTGTGTGTGTGTGTGTGTGTGTGTGTGTGTGTGTGTGTGTGTGTGTGTGTGTGTGTGTGCGCTCGTGTGTGTGTGTGTGTGTGTGTGTGTGTGTGTGTGTGTGTGTGTGTGTGTGTGTGTGTGTGTGTGTGTGTGTGAGCGCTCGAGGTGTGTGTGTGTGTGTGTGTGTGTGTGTGTGTGTGTGTGTGTGTGTGTGTGTGTGTGTGCGCGCGCGCGCGAAGTGTGTGTGTGTGTGTGTGCGTGAGCGCGTGCGAGCGCTCGAAGTGTGTGTGTGTGTGTGTGTGTGTGTGTATGAAGTGTGTGTGTGTGTGTGTGTGTGTGTGTGTGTGTGTGTGTGTGTGTGTGTGTGTGTGTGTGTGAAAAACGGACCGTAGAAGACGATTACACAGATAGAATGGACAAAGACAAAACATTCTATTTCTGAAGGTCAATTAGAGAACTACATCTGTGCATACTTTTGTAGCGTCATCTACAGAACAGTCCTACGGCATTATGATAGATCAAGCGCTGTTCTAATTCATGGACCAAAGGCATGAAAATAAATACACAACAGAGATAAACAGACAAAAACAAAAACAACGAAAACCCCTACCCCCAAAAAAAAACCAAACACAAAAACAAAACAAAACAAAAAATCCACACCCCCTAACCCCTCCCCCCACACAACGCATAGCACGCAAAAGACGTACAGACAGACAAGCAAACAACCAAGAAGATAAACAAGATAACAAACAAGCAGACAGACAAACAGTCAAGTAAGCAAGCACACAGACAGACAAGCAACTAAACGCATGAACAGACAACCAAGCAAACATGCAGACAGACAGACAACAAGCCAGCACACGGACAAGCAAGCAAACACACAGACAAACAAGCGAACAAGCAGACAAACGGACAAACAAAAAGCAAACCAGAAGACACACAGAGAGACAAACAAGCCAAAAAAACAGTTACAAGGAGAGATAAGCGAGCAAAGAAACAGGCAAAATGATCGACACATCTACTAACTCGCTCACTCACTCATTCACTCACTCACTCACTCATTCATTCACTCACTCACTCACTCATTCGCTCACTCACTTACTCATTCACTCACTCACTCATTCGCTCACTCACTCACTCCTTCACTCACTCACTCACTCAAGTCCAGCTTGGACGTCTTGTTGAGGTTTTAAAGTTAAACGCATAATTTCTCGATGTTTCATGTATCTCGAAGAGATCTTTTAACGCACTGATCGTGATGTTTTGTGTTTGTAGTATAACACTTTTAATGCATCATTTGTGATGTTTGTGTATGCGGTAGACCAGTCCTGATGAATTATTTGTGATGCTTCATGTGTGCATTAGAATAGTTTTAATGAATCAGTTATGGTATGTAATGTATGTGGTAGATTATATAATGCTCAATGTTAATGCTTTATTTATGTAACAGAGTGCTTTTTATGCATCATTTACAATGTTTCATGTATGTGGCAGAGTAATTTTGACTGCAAGATTTTATCCCAGTAATCAACAATTTTTCCAACGGTAACCATAAACAAACGATCCATTATAAAAATAAGAAAGTGAAAATTCCTGATTGTTAATTCAATAAAGCTGTGCGATCAAGAGGCTAAATGAAGTGGCCCATGAAGAATAAATCACTCATCTTCACCCCGCCTTGGCTTCAGGCTGTGTCAAGCCAGTTGACATAGGCTAGAACACCAGGCACATCAAAATGTTGTTATGCTCTGCATAGTTATGCGGGGATTGTCTTCAGTCGTGACAAGCTCCTAACATAACATTATCAGTCTCCAAAAATCCCCCGAAGTCGGAGTATGGCTGCCCACGTGGCGGGGTAATCAAAAACGGTCACACACGTAATGTTCTCATCCCCAGCTGATGCGTTTGTACCATAGTGTTCAAGTACTTCGGCTGTTCGCATGATCCCTGGAGTCTTTTAGCCAGGGTACGACAAACAACAAGAACAACACAACAACAGAACAACAACAACAACAACAACAACTCATGTCCACCCGAGAAGGATCAAATCATCGACTCGATGTGTATCAGGCTATCTCTTTCAGAGCAATTCGTGCACTGAATATGACAGCGAAGGAGGGACCAGCAAAAGAGCCAGAGGACAGATTTACCATCTATACAAAAGCCGAGTCCACGATTGAGGCCAAAGCGACACAGCAGGTGACTGCAGCAGCAGCAGCAGCAGCAGCAGCAGCAGCAGCAGAAGCTACAGCAGCGACAGCACGACAGGCAGCAGCAGCAGCGACATTACAAACATAGCGATCTATACCTACCTGCTGACAAAGTTCCAGTTTCTTCTACGTACGCTGGCTGATACTCCTGTGGACGCTCCCTATATGGACAGGCAAGTATTAATCCCATCTACCCAACAAAGGGAGTGGAGTTTTGTGCGTATGACCGTTTTTTTATCCCCTCCGTTAAGGCAGCCGTACTCCATCTTCGGGGAGGGTGCATGCTATGTGTAACGTGTCATCCATGCCAACGGCCAAACTGACCTTCTCTTCCGGAAAGTTGGTGATGGGATTTTACGTGTGTGCAAGATGTTGTGCGTGTGTTCACACACGGGACTTCGGTTTATAGTCTCATTCGAAGGACTGTATGGGGAATGGAGTCAGAACTATTGTTAACTCCGAGGGAAAAATCCCCTGTACCGAAATTCGAACCCGCAACCCTAGGATCATGAGTCCGGCGCTCTACCAACTGAGCTATTCCGGTCCCCCGAATTTTGTACCAAGTTGTTATATAACCCATTTAAGCGTTTTAAGATGTAGTACCATAAATTTGAGTCAGAATTTGATATCAAACTAATAACAGATTAAATGACCCCCTCCCCCCATCTCTCTCTCTCTCTCTCATCTCTCTCTCTCTCTCTCTCTCTCTCTCTCTCTCTCTCTCTCCAGTCATTTCACGTGTTGTTCGGGCTCTCTACCGATAACATTTCACAACAGGAATTAGCTGCTTTTTTGCCTGACGTCACATTTCAGGCCTTCGCACTCCCCAATGACTGTGTCTTTGCGCCAGGTGCTTTCTCCCAAGATAGTCCCATGCCTGTCACTTTAATCTGTCTGCCTGGAGCAACATGACAGGTGCCTTGATGGGCATAGGAAGAAAGAAAAGGAGAATCAACTTTCAGACACAACAAACATTCTCAAAACAATCTCATGGTGCCTTTGTGTTTAGGAGAATCAACTTGCAGACACACCAAAAAAATTCTCAAAACAATCTCATGGTGCCTTTCTGTAAAACGATACCCGACTTCTTGAGCAATCCCTTGGCGCATTCATGTTTTGGTGTGCGCCCGTCAGCCCAGTGCCTCTGTGGGTCTGGCAACACCCCGGCACCACATGAGACTCTGGCATCAGATCTGGACAGATGTATGTAGTAGATTACGTAATGCGTCGATGACGCGACATTGGTGGAAAGAAGAAGAAGAAGAAGAAGAAAGAAGAAGAAGAAGAAGAAGAAGAAGAACAAGTTTCGCAACATCCTAGTTCAGATACGTAACCTGAAAACACTGGAAAACAAAAACGCCCTGGGAGAGAGAACAGGTGGGAATTATGTTGCATCATACAGTATCTATATTACCCTGATAAGCAAGTCACCTTCAGATGATGAACGGGGAAGGGACAGATAAGCACATCAGTGCACACTCCAAGATTCGAACAACGTAAGTCTTCTGGAAGGGAAGACCACGAACAGAACAACACGGCACACAGAGAAAGAGAAAAGAAAAATAAGGAAACTTTCTTTCACTATGTTATTTTTCTTGTTTTTCTTGTTCTTTTTTTTCTTCTTCTTCTTGTTCTTGTTGTATTCTTCTCTTAATCGTCCTAATTCGGTGTTTAGCAACATTCTCTCTCCTCTCGCTCTCTCTTGTTTCTCTCTCTCGTTATCCTCCTTCGTCACACAGTTGTTACACAAAGTGCCGTCACAGGGCCACCCTGAGCAAGGCAGCAGCCTGTTGTAGCGTGGCCAATGGAGGGCAAAGAGAAGAAGCCAACGCGCCATCAGTGAAGGATTGTTTCTCCCAGCACCCGCCGAAGATGACAGGCCCCTTGCGGCCCACTGTAGACGGTTGTCCGTTGCTGCAGGTTGGGTTATCAGAACGATGCACACATCCCAGTTGGGGGTTCAGATTTCTGCAGGAGTTCTTCTGGTGTGCGTGCGTGCGTGCGTGTGGGTGTGTCCTGTGTGTGCTGTGGTGTGTGCTGTGTGCTGTGTGGGTGTGCTTGTGTGTGTGTGTGGTGTGTGTGTTTGTGTGTCGTGTGTGTGTGGCTTGACCGTGTGGTCGAGTGGTGTTTGCGGCGTGGCGTTGCGTGTGTGTGGTGTTTGGTGTGTTCGTGGGGTGTGTGTTTGTGTGTGGGGTGTGGTGTGTGTGTGTGATGGTGTGCTGTGTCGAGAGAGAGAGCGAGACGAACGAGAGAGAGAGTTTGAGGATGCTGAGTTGAGACGAGGAGAGGAGAGAGAGACGGAGAGTTGAGATCTCTACGAAGAAGAAGCGAGCGGGGGTAGGGTGGCAGAGAGCAGACGCAGCAGAGGGGAGAGCCCCAGCAGCATGGGAGCTAGCAAGAGCAAGCAGAGACAGACGATGACCGAGGAACGAGAGATCAGAAGAAGACGAAGAAGAACAGAAGAAAGAAGAAGAAGCTAGCAGCCCCACCAGAAGCAGCAGAAAGAACCGAAAAGAAGAGCAGAAAAGAAGAAGAGAAGAAGAAGGATGAAGAAGACGAAGGAAGCGAGAACGTAGAAAGCAAGAAGAAGAGAGAAGAAAAGAGAGGAAGAAGTTTTTAGAGATTGAATTGAATTGTTTTTTGAGTTTTTTTTGAAATGCTCGTTTCCTGATAAATTTCACATGTTGTGTGGCTCTCGACTGTTTTTGTGGCGCGCACGTCTGTCTGTCTGTCTCTTGTTCTGATAGTCTAGTCGTCGGTCTGGCTGTCGGTTATAGGTCTGTCTGTTTGTTTTATCGTCTGGTATGTATGCTCGGCATGTATGTCTGCAGTCTGTATGTATATCTAGTTGTGTTTGGATGTATTAGTGATGTATGAGTATGTATGTATGTTTGTATGTAGGTTATGTAGTATGTATGTATGTATGTGTGTGTGTTGTGTGGTTGTTGGGTGGTGTGTGAGGACGATGAGAGAGAGCGAGGAGGAAGGATCGGAGAGGATCGAGGAGAGAGAGATAAGAAGAGAAGAGCGAGGGAGGAGAGGGGGGGGGGCCCCGCCCGGAGTACGGCGAGAGAGAGACGCGAGGAGGATTGTAGATTGCAGTTGGAGTACATAGAGATGACGACGCGAGAGAGGGAGGAGGCCTTTATGAATCCCGGTTGAGACTTTGTTGTGGTGTTTCTGGGTTGTGTTTTTTTTTTGAGACACGCGCGCGAAAGCAGGAGAGAGAGAGCTGATGAGATGCCGTGTGAAGAGAGAGATGGTGAGCGTGGAGGAGAGCGACGGGAGAGAGAAAGGGAGAGAGAATCGGGAGACGAGAGAGAATGTGTTGTGTATTTGATCGTGGAAGGAGAGAGACGAGAGAGGTGAGATGAGATGAGAGAGAGGCGAGATGAGCTGAGATCGAGAGACGAGAGGAGAGAGAGAGAGGAGAGAGAAGAAGAAGAAAAGAAGATAGAAGAAGAAAGCAAGAAGACGAAGAAGAAAAAGAACAATGACACAAAAAGAATTGTGTTCCCTGATAATTTCAACTGGTGAGTGGCTGTCGTCGTATGTATATATGTTATGTAGTTATTAATGTGTGTATGTGGGTGTGCGTGTGTGTGTGTGGTGTGTGTGGTGTGGTGTGTGGGTGTGTGTGGCGTGTGTGGGTGATGTACGTGTGTGTGTGCGGCGCGCAGGCGTGTGCAGCGCGGGGCGGAAACAGAGGAGAGAGAGATGAGAGGGAGGACGGATGAGACGGAGGGAGACGGAGAGAGGAGAGGTAGAGAGAGATGGAAGGGCAGGAGGACGAGACGAGGAGAGAAGAGATGAATTGACAGTTTTATTGAGGAAAAAAAATAATAAAAAATTATAATATATATATAATATAAATAAAAATATATAGCCCTGTCCTTCATGCCAAGGGGGTTCTATTTATTTTTGTTTTAATTCTTTTGCTTTTTCTTCTTTTAATGTATCAGGGGGGCAATATTTCTTGCAAGGGGCACACAAAAATACAGGCGCACACATACATACACACGAATAGAAGGCAGAAAGGGGTCAGAAAGGAAAGGAAACTGCACACGCAGCATTCTATTCTGACAGTCAGTGAAAATAATTGCTGACTTAATGCATTATTACAGACGAAACATACGTTCAGTACCAAATCAAAGGTGTAATAAGGTCATCTAGGACCCATCCGACAGTAATTACGAAATCCGTCAGATGCAGATATATTGAAATAATTAAATTTGTAATACTTAAAATTGTTCACAGGTTCTATTCGAAAACTATAGAGGCTGATTCAATAGGAAAGAGTTTTCTTCCCTTCGTTGTCATATGCTTCAGCGATAAATCTACGCAAGCGATTTGATAGTATCTCCCATCTGCTGATGAAATATCGACAAAGTAAGTTATGTCTGTTTTATTATACTGATGAAAAAACGATTGATGTCAAACGTAAAGCTTCATATTCCCTAAAGTCAAAAGACGTGATGAGCGATTTTTGATTCTAAGAAGTCGATCATAAGAGGGCAGAGGAGGATATAGATGTTGTTGGAAGTTAGCCTTGTAACTAGTTGGAGTGTTGACCTCCGGATGAGTCCAGAGATGGGGGAGATGAGAGATCGGAGTTCTCGAGAAGAGACGAGAGGAGAGAGATACTCCGATGCTTGACGAATGAGATGTGGAGAGGAGAGCAGAAGAAGAAGACGATAGAATAGATGTAAGTAGAGAAGAAGAAGTGAAAGTAATGCCAAAAAAAAGATCCAATAGAAAGGAAAGAGATTGATTAAGTAAGATTGTGACTGTTGAGCTAAGACTAGAAGACACGAAGAGATGTTTCCATATGAGTAGAATTTCATGTGTTTATGTTGTATGTAATTGCGTCTCTGTGCGCGTTGGTTGCATATTTATAGTATGTATGTTTTATGTTGTTATGTATGTTATGTATGGATATTTTGTATGTATTGTTAGTTTTGTAGTTAGCAAGAATGTCTGGGTGTGTGTGTTGTTGTGCTCGCTAGTTTTGTGGTCCTGTGTAGAGAGGGAGAGTCCTCTCTGACGGAGGCTCGTGAGATAGAGAGAGAGAGAGAGAGTCAGAAGGAGACAGAGTTTTTCCCCTGTGAGCGCGGAAGTGAAGAGAAACCAGAGAATCAAGAAAGACACGGTAAAAATAATATGGCCATCTCCTGAGTGGACCCCCGATCGCATGAATAGCTAAGAGAAGTAAACCCAGCAGACAAGTACCTAGAAAGAGAGCCCACCTATGATTTGTGTTTTTTCGAGATGAAGGCAATATAAGTGGCGCGCTATCACATGCTACGGGCAAGATGTCGGGCGCGGGTTGAACAGAGCGCGTCTCGCCACGCTTATCTCCCTCGTTCCTTTGACCCTGTTGTCTGATGCTTCTGATCTTCAATCTATCTGTCTCATGTTCTTTCTCTTATCTTTTTTTTCTCCTTCCACCACCCTCCCTCTTTTTTTTTTGTTGTTGGTAATTTTTGACCCCGACGAGCATGCGCGGCGGCAGGCTGCAAAACCAGTTCCCCTCTTGTTCTTATGGCTTATTATGGCTTATTCAGCCGGGAGACAATGGCAGTGTGTCCTCTCCTCTCTCTCACTCCTCTCTCTCCTCCTCGCTCCCCTTCTCTCGACTCGCTCTCTCTCTCTCTCTCTGTATCTCTACTGTCCTGTTCTCTGCTGCTCGCTGTCTCTGTCACTGTCTCTGTCATCTGTCTTGTATTGTCCTGTCTGTCTGTCTGGCTGTCTGTCCTGTCGGCCTGTCTGTCTGTCCTGTCTCTCTCTCTCTCCTGCTATCTCCCTCCTCTCTACTCATCTCTCTCTCTCTCTCTCTCGCTCTCATCCTCTCTCTCTTCAGGCGTGGTTCCGACACGGTGGTAGACCGGTTTATCTAAGAAAATACATGTGAATGTATCTCCCACTCTCTAATTTCACAATTCAACACTACCAAAAATCTAAGAAACGCACGCGCGCGCGCGCGACACACACACACACACGCACGCTACGCACGCACACACACACACACACATCACACACACACACCACACACACACAAACCACACGACACACACACCACACCCACACACACACGAACACAGAATCACGTCAGAATACCAACAATACGATAATAAGTCCATGTTTCAGACATTTTTTGATCTCCGATACTGTTGAAACGACGCCCGATTTGTGCACACAACTAATTTGAGGTATAAGTTGAACACAAGTGATTTCATTTAATTTTTCTTGGAGTTCTCACTGCCGCACGCATCAGGACCAGTCTGCATTGATTGTTCCAATCTTTGTTCTTTTATTGGTCTGATACAACCGTCAAAAACTGCAACATAAACGGGGAAGGATTCCTAAGTTTCTAGAAATAATATGAACTTAGATATTAGATTTAAAGTAAAATAATCATGAAAATAATTTCAAATTGTCAACAACAATTTTATATAACCATAACAACTGTGACGGTGTGGCATCAAAACACTGTATGAAAACTGGTCTTTGTGGCATGCATTCTGGTCGTAGGGAGGTCTCTTTCTGAAATTGTAACACCCACACGCAAATGCTGCCAAAACATACCTGAAATAAAAGAATATTTGGACAAAAAGGGGCAAATAAAATTTAAAATACTTAATACTTATTCTTGTTGTGAGTTTCTTGATGAAATGTCTAAGCGCTGGTACCTTTTTAATGAATGTCCTTTGCAAGGGCAGCTTTGAGACATGACTGTGGATTACAGTTCTGAACAGTTTGGCTCCCACCCACTTGCGCATGCTTGCTTCAGTCCACCACTACACACACACACACACACACACACACACACACACAAAACCACAAACACACACACCCCACACACCCACACACACACACTACAAGCGAGCGCGCGCAACGGCACGCACCCGAACACACACACACCCCACACAGGCACACACACACACAGGACATCACAGACACACCAAACACAAACACACACACAAAAAACCTGGTCGGGAATAATTTTCGATCGGGGAATCAAAATAAAGCAAAACATAAGAAAAAATAATAAAATGTGACACTTGTGATGACTCCTGTCACAGGGGGCCCGACGGACGGGGGGTGAGGAGGGGGAGGGAGGGGAGAAGGGCAGGCCCCTTCATTCCCCCCCCCTTCCCCCCCCCCCCCCCCCCCCCCCCCCCCTTTCCCTTTCCCCTCCCCCCCCCCCCCCCCCCCCCGCTGGGTATATTTATTGAGTAGGAAACTTGCAGACAGATTTGTCATGCGAGCTCCACAGATGTGTCAGTTGTTGCCCCACATGAAGCCGGACCTCATCGTCGGAAATTTGACACGTGGTTAGTTTACTGCCAGTTTCCCATGGGACATACAAAACAATGGGACCACCCCATAGTATAGCCAGACCCCCCCTCGCAGCGGATTGTGATAAGCGTCTCTTGAAGGGGGTAAAGCGACACTTACCAGGCATATATTCAACGGCCTGGGACCATAAGAAATATTAAGCCTTGCCGAATCCTTGGAACGCGCGCGAAAGGAGAACACAAACACACACAACAAACCACACACCACACAACACATCACACACAAACACACACACACACACAACACACACAAACAGCACATCACACCCACACACACACACCCACGCAACACACACACAAACACCTCTCTCTATCTCTTTTCTCTCTCTATTTAAATACACACACAAATTCAGTTTCTTTGAGTGACATTTATGTGAAAAAGAAAGGAACAAAACGGGGAGAAGAGAGAGAGAGAGAGGAGAGAAGAGAGGAGATGAGAGAGAGAGACGGGAGACCGGACCGAAGGAGAGAGGGTGAGGAGAGAGAGAAGGAGAGAAGAACCGACAGAAGACAGACAGGACAGACAGACGGAAGACAGAGACGAAGACAGGAACCAGACAGACAGGACGGCAGACATCCCAGGACCAACGAGAAAGAGGGATCGGGAGGAAGGAGACGGGGGACGAGAGAGGAGGAGAGCGAGAGAGAGAGGAGAGAGAGAGGGGGGACAGAGGACAGAAAGAACAGAAAAAGACAGAGAAGAGAGAGAAAGAAAGAGGGACAGACAGGGCAGATCAGAGAGAGCGAGAGAGGGATGACGAGACGAGAGAGAGAGACGGACCCCGGAGAGAGTGTGAGAGAGAGAGAGGAGAAGGGAGGGACGACGCAGCGGAGGTGATCACCCGGACGCGGATGAGCGCGAGATCGAGAGAGAGGAGAGGAGAGAGAGGAGATGAAGACGAGAGAGGAGAGACGAGGTAGAAGAGAGAGACGAGAGAAGAGGAGGAGAGAGAGAAGCGCAAAGAAACAGAGAACCAGATAGCGGCGACCAACTCACAAAAGGAAACAAAAAGAAAAGAAAACCTAAAAGTGGAAATAGTCGCAGCAGGAGATCGCGTGGCGGATGGCGGATTCGACTTCCATTGGGCTAGGCCCCCTAGGCCCAGTTCCAGACCAAGGCAATGGGTCCCCGGGCTGTCCACACTGGGAGGTCAGAAGACTGATTCCTGCCTGCGGAATAAGGCAATGCCGAGAGCCTGTCGAGTCTCTGTCAGCCGGCGGTGTGAGCAATGAATGGAGCGATTCCAATGATGCCAGGAGCGACATTAAATCCTCTGGACCTCAGACCCGTTCTCTGGTTCTCACGGCGCTGGGGATCGGGCGAAGTTGGCTGGGCAGGTAAGAGTGGTGTGAAGAAAGTGACCTGGAAGACAGATGACCGAGAGACGAGAGGTGAGTTGATAGAGGAAGAGAGAGGGAGGCGAGCGAGAGAGAGAGGAGAGAGGGGCGTGTGACTTTGAGGATGTGTATTTTGTTTGACCGATCTCGATGAACAGGCCGAGACGGCGAGGCCAGCCCGCGACCTCGACGAGATGGAAGGGAAGGAGAGACCGCGGAGATGATGGAGGAGCGAGAGAAAGAAAAGAGGAGAGAAAGACAGACAGATAAGCAGTAAGGACAGACGAAGACACAAAGAGGGACCTGGCCGGCCAGAGAGAGAGAGAGGATGAGAGAGTGCGAGAGCGACCCGAGAGAGAGAGAGGAATTCAGGACAGACAGACAGACCGACAAGACCCACGACAGAAGACGACCAGAGGACACCAAGAGCCAGATGACAGCCGATAGCCAGCGCAGCAGGAGAAGAAAGAACAAAGAAGCAAAGATAAGAACAAGAAATTGAAATTACTTAAAAGAGACAAATAAAGAAAGAAGAAGAACAAGAAAAAGGAAAACACGAAGGTAAGAAAAAGGCAAGAAGAAGAGAAGAGAGAGAGAGAGAGTGAACGAGTGCGCTACGAGAGAGATGAACGGCACCGACATTTGAGGTGTGTTTTTAAAAATGAGAGAAGCGGAGGAAAGAAAGGAAAAAGACCCCCAAGAAGAAAAAAAAGAAATAACGACAGATAGAGGCGGCAGATATTCGGAATGCCTTTGTGGATGTTCCAATTTCTTACGATTCCCAGGTGGTGATGAGACCGCCAGAAGGTAGGCCAGGACGAGACAACTCAACCTCAGTGTCTGACTGGGATTCCGAAAGGGTCTAAGGTGCGCAGTTCAAGAAGAACCCGAAACATTCTTGCCTGCTCCTATAACACACCAAAACGTACCCCACACCCTCCCCGCCCCCACCATAAACGCTCAGCGGCATGAACCCGGGTTAAGGGAGGGGTGTGGGGAGGAGGAGGCGGGGGCTCGAAGATGTTGATTATTAATATAAAGAGCATGTTCAAGAGAGAGACGAGACGGGAGGTGGGGAGGGAGGGGGGAGGGAGGGGTAGGGAGAGAGAGAGAGAGAGAGAGCGAGAAGACCTCAGAGAGAGGAGCAGAGAGAGAGAGAGGCAGAGAGAGAGAGAGAACTTCTTTTGGTTCCTCCATTGACTGAAATGTATCAAAAAAGCGTCGAACCTCTTTTTTTCCAGTTTCCCCTCAATCCCACACATATAAAAACTTATGAGTCCCGTTCCCGTTTGTCCCCCCGTTTATATGTATTCCATTAATAGTTCCACTGTTTCTATTCCTCCTTCTTTCTCCCTGTGTTTGTTTTGTTTTTTTTTTTTCTCCCACAATAAACCTCTTTGTCTTCAAACGATTGATCCTAACAGCTGTCTTCGGTCGTTCCTTAGAGAGGGAAAAATACTAGATTAAGAAAAAAAAACTCTAAAGATTCTCTTTCAGTCACTTTTTAAAGGGCGACTTGTAAACTGGACTTGCAAGTGGCATCTTGTAAATTGTAGCTAGTAACTAGTAAATTGTGAGTAACTTCTCGTCTGCTTTTTTTTGCCTTAGCTAGCATTTGGCAACAGACAACCAGTCAATGAATTGTTCGTGCTCAAAAGATTACATTGAAACAGAAGAATGTCCCGGTCCCAGTTCTCTCGCCATTTGCTTGCCTCGCCTAATACGAGATTATGCACATGCCCTTTGCCCTTCGTGACCGTCAATATTATCAGAGAAATAAGCGATCTCCACAACTGTGTCTCGACTCCGTGTTTCTCAGTTCGTTTCTGCCGTCGATATCATTATGTAAATGTTCAACCTTTTCAGTTCAAACTGTCGGGCACCTAGCAGTTGATATTTTCACCTATCTCTATGTATTCATCTATGTATGTATATCTGTCTACCCTACCTCCCTTCAGCTTGCCTGCCTGATTCCTACCTGCCTACCTACCGATCTCTCATCCTCTCTCTCTCTCTCTCTCTCAATCCTCTCTCTCTCTCCTCTCTCTCTCTCTCTCTCTCTCTCTCTTCTTTCTTTGGTCCTCTCTCTCTCCCTCTCTCTATCTGTGTGTCCAGCTACCTGTCTATCTATCCTGATCTTCGATAGATTGATCGATGTCTATCTATCTATCTATCTATATCTATCTATCTATACTATCTATCTATCTATCTATCTATCCTTCCTCCGTTGTTGTTTGTTTATTGTTGTTGTTTGTTGCTGCTGCTCTTCTTCTTGTTCTTGTTTTCTTCTTGTTCTTGTTTTATTCTTCCTCCTCCTCCTCCACCACCTCTTCTCTTCTTCTTCTTCTTCTTTTCTCTTCTTTCTTCTTCTTCTCTTCTCTTCTTCTTCTAAACTCGGAACTGCGTGGCATAATCAGATTCGGAATCACGTAATGTAAAGTCCCCTATGGCACCAGCGGCTCGGGAGCCTCATGTAAGTGGGAGGCCTGATGGTCAGCGCTGCAGCCATAGCAGACGACCGCGGCTCCGGATGAAGCTGGTCGTCCAAACCGCAATGCCAGAGTTTTGTTTTCTGCTCCCTTGAGTCATTTCAAAATATCAGCCAAGTTCTTCCAGATTTCACCAGTATAGACAAAAGGGTCTGCAGCATGGCACCCCCATCTCTCTCTCTCTCTCTCTCTCCTCTCTCTCTCTCTCTCTCTCTCATATCTTTAACCTTGCAGTCCCAACAATAATTCACTATCATTATTTTTGTCAACACAGTATGAATAGCATATTAATCAACCGTTCTGTTCGCAGTTCATATCCTCTGATGCCTACGTCAAGAATGGCCGTTTCCACTCTCGCACCGGATCTTCGCCTTCAGATGAACAGTAAGTGAGCATAGTGGCAGATACAATGTATGCCAGAAAGGCATTTGAACTGCGTTTCTTAACCGCAAGAAGTTGCTAGACATTTTACCGCGCGAGACTACGACAGCTAGACGATCCCAAGAATTGGAAAGAAGTGTCGGGCAGAAACTGATTTGATTGTGATTTTTTTTTTTGTTTTGTTTTTCACTAAACCTGGTTCTAAATCTGGATTAAGATTCGTTTAGATTAGAAATTGTGTATGAGAGATGTGTAATAAAGGCAACGTTGACTGGCACATCCAGACACCATCAAACAACAACGAGCTCTGGGAGAGGACAAACCAGCTGCCTGCAGAACAGACACAGAAATCAAGAAACGACAACGTGGGGATGGGTTGGACATATGCTGCGGAAACCTGCAAGCAACACCACCAGACAAGCCCTAACATGGAACCCCCAAAGGAAAAAACGGAACAGAGGTCGGCCAAGGAAAACCTGGCGCAGGGACCTGGAAGCAGACATCAGGAACATGGGGATGACTTGGAACCAGCTGGAGAAAAGAACCCAGGACAGAGATGTCTGGAGGTCCTTGGTTGGCGGCCTGTACCCCAGAAGGGGTAACTGGCGATGATGATGATGATGATGATGATGATGATGATGATGATGATGATGACTGGCACTTCTGGTTCACATCACCATGTACAATGACGGATTCGTAACATTTTGCCCCCAAACGTGGTCTGAATGAAGCTCATCACTTACCTTTCTGTCACCATCTTTGTCTCACATGCAAGCTAAAGCTAATCCTGTGTAAAAAAAAAAAAAGAAAGAAAAATAAAAGGGTATTTTCGTTGTCTATTCCAACGCTGTTATCGTTCTGGCGGTATCAGTGTGGTGCTAGATAGGTCTGCTCCCACCTCTGTCTCTTGGGACGCTAATAATTATCTTCGTCCGCCATATTGTGTGAAGGGGGATTGGACGTTGTACCTGAATTACGTGCAAACGAACGACTGGCTTCCGACTCATAATCGTTCTTCTATCAGCCGTCTTTCGTCCGTGCATCACCCTCCTGTGGTCATTAAGATCTGGGCAGAAGTCATTAATTAAAGTGTGAGTAGGCCGACGACGCCTCCCTCCCCCTCCCGCCCCCGTCTTTCACGTACCCTCCCCCCCCCCCCCCCCACACACACACTCTCTCTCTCCCTTCTTTCCTCCTCGACTGAACTCTGCAGGTCTGACCGATTCAGTGTCAGTGTCATCAAGGAGGCGTCACTGTGTGTGGGCAAATCCATACACGCAATATCACGAGTCCCAGATTGATGTGAAAAGCTTGCAGATTTTTCTCGCTTAAAATGAATGAAACCGTTACATTGACACTTACTCTTTCAACAACACACATCCACTTGGCCATAATCTCCTCCGCCCGCTCCCCCGCCCCCCCCCCTAAACAACGATCGAGGGTTAGTCCACAAACAACACTTGCACGATTTATTTTTTACGAGAAGTGTTCCCGGTATAAATTTTCAACAACCATTTGAAAATAATTGCCACAACACCAATGGATCAGCAGTTGCTGCGCCGACAGATCTTCAGAACAATGTTCAAATGTTTACTGTCTGAACAGAACTCCTCCTTCTCCCCCCTACCGCCTCACACACACACACACACACACACACACCACACACACACACACACACACACACACACAGAGAGAGAGAGAGAGAGAGAGAGAGAGAGAGAGAGAGAGAGAGAGAGAGAGTTGCAAAGCGGCATAATTTGCTGCAGAATTGATACCGGAAATGATCATCGGAAGAGAGCGAGCTGAAGAAAGGTGATTAACGTTCTATTAGCCAAAGGGCTCTTAAGTTGTTGACGAAACTAGAGCCTATACCTGTAAGAATATGGAACAGATTGTGGAGACGAAGAGGCCATAGATGTTGATGGAGTTAAAAAGTTGGCTTCGGACAGAGACTGTGAACAATCCAGCCACTAAATGAAAGGCAGAACGCACGAACGCACGTTGCTGATTAGTTGAGTTAAAAAAAAATCTGTGGCATGATTAGAAACTAAGATAACCTTAAAATGACGAACATTTATAAAGATATAGGACTCCTTTATTTTGGCAAGTTTATTTGACTTTCCGTAATTTTTCTCATGTCTGTTTCTTTGTTTGTTTTCCTTTTCTTCCGCTTTTATTCATTTATGTATTTCTTGTTTGTTTGTTTGTTTTTCTCAGGGACGTTTCTGACTCTGTGATGTTTCTGACTTTATCATAATCTTCTGTCCTTCTTGATTCTCTCTCTGTGTGCCTCTCTCTCTTTATGAATTCTGTTGGGTCTCTCTCTCTCTCTCTCTCTCTCTCTCTCTCTCTCTCTCTCTCTCTCTCTCTCTCTCTCTCTCCCTCCCTCCCTCTCTGAATTCAACTGCGCCTCTTTCAAATCAGTCTGAGAAGCCAGATGTGGACGAGTCTGGGTGAGGTCCAAGAGAAGCTGTGGGAACCAGTGGAGTCTCGATGGCGGACTACTGACTTCGCCTTACGAACCGGACTGAGGATTTAGCATGGCCAGGAACGAGAAAGAAAGAGAAGAAATCAATCTGATCTTTCTTTCTTTCTTTCTTTTACCTCTGATTTCTTTTTTCTACCTTTCTCTCTCCCCCCCCCCCTCCCCAAGCCCCCCAACACACTTCTTTTCTCTGTCTGTGTCTGTTTGTCTGTCTGTCTGCCTGTCCTGTCTGTCTATCTCCCCCCCCCCCCTCATTTTCACATTTATTTTCTTACCCAGGGCTTCAGACTCGTCATTTTCTTCCTTTTGTTTTTTTGTTTCCTTCTTTCTTTCCTTCTTTCCTTCCGTCCATTTATTTATTCCGTACTCTTTAAAGATCCGACCCCCCCCCACCACTCTTCCCAGCCTCACTCTCCAAGTCAGTCACTCTCCTCCACCCAGCCGGTGAAGGTTCTTGCTGATGCCAGCCGACCCCCCATCCCTTTTCCTTCTAGCCCTGTGAAGACAGAGGAAGCGGATAGAAAGCGAAATGTAAGAAAATAATGTTTATCTAGGTCCACCCGAGGTGGCAGGAGCCCACTACGGGGCACAATTGCTTCCACCTTTTCCCCCCAGGAAACTGCCGACTTCGTCGTCCCTGCCAGATTTCGGCGCATGCGTCTCACACGTCGGACCTTTCGCTTCCGGTGACGTAGCCAAGAGGCCGCTCGGAAGCGGGGGGGGGGGGGGGGGGGGGTTCCGGATTGGTCGAGCGTCCGCCTGTGACATTTTCGAGCCCACCCTCTCCTTCCTTCCCTTCCTTCCTTCCTGATCCCCAGGCCCTTTCTCCTCCCCAGCCTTGTCTTCTCCCTCCATCCCCCTACCCCTGCACCCCTCCCGCTCCCTTCAGCCTGGCGTCTCTCTTCTTCCTGTTTCTTGGCACTGAACTCATGAGACAAAACGAAAAATCGCGATGTGATATGTTATTTCACCCCCCCCTCCACCATGTCATTGACCCCGATCCCGCCCCCTTCCCACCTCTCCCGCCTCTCTCTCTCTCTCTCTCTCTCTCTCTCTCTTTATCTCTCTGTCTCTCTCTGTGTCTGTGTGTCTCTCTCTCTCTCTCTCATCTACTTATCTTGGCGAGTTTCTTGTCTTGCAAACTATATGCCTTTCTCTTAATCCTTGCGGTCTGTCTGTCTGCCTCTCTCTCTCTCTCTCTCTCTCTCTCTCTCTCTCTCTCTCTCTCTCTCTCTCTCTCTCATGTGTACACTTTGTCATATTCATTTTACTGGCTGTGTTATAAATGCTGTTGTCCATTAGAGTATCTTTCTCTGTATCCCTCACCCCAATCCCCTTCTTATCCCTTCAACGCTGCGTTGAAACTGCATTGTCCTCGCATTACCCGCGCTTTTTTTCTGTGTTTTTGTTTTGTTTTGTTTTGTTTTAGCTTTTACTTTTGTGTACATATTACTTCATTTCATTGTGTATTGTGCTCCCTACTCAGGGCGAAGACTGGATGTATAAAACAAACCCAAAAGAAAGCACATCAATGCTTATCTATTATCCTGGCAAATGCAGTTTTATCTTCATCTCTTCTCTGAAACTCAATCACAGTGTCAAACACCCTCCTGCTCTCAGACCAGAAGTCACTCTCCTCCCCCTCCTCCTCCACCAGCCATACAAGCCGCCCCCCAGGCCAGTCAATGACCCGCACAGCGCTGAGAGATGGACAAGACAGGGCAATTTGTTAGCCAGTGTCAGCCGGCAGCACGCAAGGCCACGCGTTGCACGTGCAGGCATTGTGCGCATTCATCTTGCCGCCCGTGCTGCTCCCAGGAGGGGGACAGGCGCGATGGTCAGAATGCTTGGCCTTCGACACCAGAGCCGAACGTTGCGAGAAACGTTGTTGGCAAGTGAGTGTTCCTGTCGTCACGACTTCCTTCATGTGTCTGTGTGTGTGTCTTTTCTTCTTTAGGGAGACGCCATGCCCCCCTCCCCCACCCTCCATTCCTATCCCCAACCCTTCCCTTCTCCCCTTCCAAAGATAATCATTATCAGTAGTGTGGAAATGTTTACGGTTCCATGTGTAGCTGATATCTGGATGGAATCTCGGCGATAATTAGTATCGGTTTTGCAGAGATAGAACAAAAAAAATCTGATTTCAGACATGTACATCATCATACCAGCCGAATACATCGTAAATCTGTTGATATGATTACCTGTCGCGGAAAAAAAAAATCGGATTTTGTGGAGGTCTTTTCTATCTCGTTTTAGACTTTTCACAGAGTCAGTTTCGTAAATGCGGAATGAAATCATCTTCACACGGATTCTCTGTTGTGATGATTATGACTGGTTATCGGAAATCAAATATTTGGCCTTCGTGCGATATTTGCAAAACAGTTACACTGATAAAAGCGGAAAATACAGAGACGTTGAGTGCCGAGGAGGAACAATTGCTTGATTGCTTTCTCGAAGGCAGTTTAAAATGTGTTTGAACACACGTGCACACACCACACACACACACACCACACCACACACACACACGGTAACATGCACACACACACACACACACACACACACACACACGTTACTGACATTTCATCAATAATTTCCACTATTCAAAATTAAGTGGTGCTATATCGTGTATGTAACGTTTACGCTACCCAACAAGTCTTCGAGGAATACAATTCGGGCGTTTTTTGGTGTGTGTTTTTTTCTTTTTTTGTGTATCTGAATAGACCAACGTGTCGAAAAGGCACTGGAAAGGCAATTTAAAGAGACACAGCACGGACACACCCACACACACACACACACACACACACACACACACAGGCACACACACACACACACACACACCCACACATCATATATAATCATATCATATGTGGATATGTTTACGGGTACCACTAAAATGCCTAATAAAATTCTTAAAGTGCTCAACCCTTCCGGCGATAATTAGTATCGGTTTTTTGCGGAGATAGAACAAAAAAAAAAAAAATCTGATTTCGTTAACTATTTTTGGCAGACATATACATTCATATATAATATATATATATATATAATCTATATAGATTACCTACTACTAAAAAGCCTAATAAAATTTTGTGGAGGTCTCAACCCCTTGGGGAGCAACATCTGTTCAAAGAGTCAGTTTGTAAATGCGGAAGAAATCATCTTAACACGGACCAACTGTTGTGATGAGCCAGACGCTTATCGGAAATCAAATATTGGTCGCGCTGGCTCGAAACAGACACTGTTAAAAGCGGTTTTAGAGTTTTCTTTTATCATCTGTTTTGCTTTCTCGAAGGCAGTATATATATATATCTGAAAACATACACACACACATACACACACACACACATATGTACCACATATATATATATATATATATATATATATATATGTAGAGAGAGAGAGAGAGAGAGAGAGAGAGAGAGAGAGAACGACGCGCGCGCTGGTGTTTCACTCCTTCTATCCTTTTGTAGGCGGGGTCACAAGTTGGAATTATAGACCCCGATCCAGAGCAGAGTTTGGGAAGACTGGGGTCACACAGTCGAATTTCATCCACTCGATGATACGTTTCTTTGAGTGTTGCTCAAATTTCCTGACCAACGCTTCATGTGTCTGTCCCTCTCGGGCCTTGTTGACGCCTTACGCTATGCTCGTAAGGGTAGCGGACAGTCCTGTCATGCAGGCTTTGACCAGCATGGAAATCCGTATCATTGTCTTCATCATTCCCATCCTCATCGATTATCACAAACAAAGGGTCTGGTCTCCCGTAGTCCTTCATGCCCTGCGCTTATGATGACCTCAGTTTCTATGACCCGTCCACGTCTAGTCCATGGTTTGGTTCTCTCGAGGTCACCGGTATCGGCAAGCTCCTGGGGACTGTCGTTGGACGGACGTGGTTATGTCCTCCGGGACAAAGAGCTCACGCACGCAGGCTCCCCCGCCACCAGGCAAGTATTGTCCAAATCACCTGATTTTCCTGTAAAAAAAACTCATGTGCCCGGTCGACGCACGGTGCGATATTGCATAATCCGAACGGACAGTCAGGATGTTGGCGATGCCATGGGTCCCACATGCTTACAGCCCTGGGGACCTTCCTTCCTTTCTAACCATCAGCGGCTTCACACAGATCTGGTCTCTCATCACATACTGTTCCCATTATCTGTAGTCACCATAAGGTCACAGCGACGGACATCTGAACAATGATGATGCTGTTACTAAGCATTCGATTACGGCTTTTCAGTGTGCAGTCAGCATTGCGCTTTTACATAGCGGCTATTCTTCGTAGGGACGAACCTCAAAGCGCAAATCCACTCTTGTTTACACAACAGACTGCATGCCTACTAGGTGGAGCCGACTGAAGAGCTGCCTGCCAGCGCTGCATTCTATCATTTCCCCGAGTCATGAAGTCAATATCGGTCACGCAGTATTTTCTATCACGGCATTCTCTCTGTGTGTATACATGTCATCCGTATCAATAGCCAAATTAACTTTTTCCTCAGAAAGTTGGTGATGGGATTTAATGTGGGCAAGACATACATACATTGATACACGGAGCCTCGGTTTATACTGTCCTTCGATGAACCTCGCGGGAAATTGAGTCAGAACAAACATTAACTCCGAAGGAAAGCAAACAACAACAACAACAAAAAAACAAAAAACAAAAAAAAGCGAGCAAACAAACAAACAACAAAACAAAACAAAACACAACAACAACAACACAACAACAACAAACCCCCACCGTACGAAAACGGCCCGGCGGAGATTCGAACTCGCAACTTCAGGATCACGAGTCTGACGCTCTACCAACTGAACTATTCCGGCAACCATGTTTGCCAGTACCTATATCCTCTCGAAAGTATCCTGATGCATTGTCGTTGATTTCTGTGTATTACTTGCTCGTCGGCAGCAGTATCTTTAACGTCCGTGCCTGTCTTTTCACACGAGGGGGCCTGAGGCTATACCGGGTATGTACAAAATTTGTCCCGGAAGATCCGGAAAAAGTCCATCCACACTTCACCCACTGGGCGCTGCCGGGGATGAAACCCGCACCCTCGACTTAAAATGCAAGCGCTCTGACTAATCGACTATCGAATCATCCTGCCGCAGGAGACAACCCAGAAAATCTCCGTGCCTTTCAATGCGCAGGACTGGAGATGCGTGGCTTCACATACAGATATCACAGTGATAATATCATATACATCATAAAGATAACATAATGATATTATCATATAGATACAGATATCATAATAATAATATCATAGGGGCTGTATTTTCCTTTCATCAAAAAATCATTGTATGCAGGCCTTGAAGGAAGAGAATAAAAAGCGGTGTAATTTGACTTGCCCAAACGAGCGGAGAATACAAATGAAAATTGTACGAAAGCAACGCGTTTGGTTGCTTTGTTGTTGTTGTTGTTGTTTTTCACGTCCAGGGCTTCTACATCAAGGCAAACAAATATGACAAACATGGCGGGTACAACAGAACTTTGTGATGCCAGGAAACGTCGGCTTAGCTGACGAGCAGGAAATGTGGTGAGAGTTACCTTTTCATGGGCACTGAAAAAAATTACGAAAGACTACAGGAAAAAAAAAGCATTGAAGACGAAACAATGGATAAATAATAAATAAATAAATAAATACATAATATAGAGATCATTGGAAAAAGAAAGGGTTGGGAGAGAGAGAGAGAGAGAGAGAGAGAGAGAGAGAGAGAGAGAGAGAGGGGGGCGGAGGTAATCATAATAACAATAATATGATAATGATCATAATAATAATGATGATGATAATAATGTTGTTTCTATAGCGCATATTCCATAGAATGCTCAACAGCATTTTACATTTCAAAAAAGAGCAAACGATCAAAATAGGAGTTATGAAAAAAAAATCATAGCACATTGAAAAAACACAAAGCCTCGAGATATCAAATACTGACTTGCA
This sequence comes from Conus betulinus, assembly GCA_016801955.1. NCBI lineage: Eukaryota > Metazoa > Mollusca > Gastropoda > Neogastropoda > Conidae > Conus > Conus betulinus. The sequence continues at coordinate 401,758 of JADBJO010000598.1, read as the reverse complement.
CAAATCAAATAATATACAAACATGCATCTCAGATCTGTTTCACATCAGTTTCGGTCAAAGACCTATACTGTATGTATGCATGTGTGTGTGCATTGTGCACGCATGGATGCGTGCATGGAAGTGTGCGCTCGTGCGCATGTGTGCGTGTACGCGTGCATCTGTATGTAACTGTACCATATAACCTTTAAATATCACAATTATTCATATTATTAACATTAATGATTAGATATTATAAAGACAATAAAAACACATCACACAAAAATTCATTTTTCAACTAGAAAACTTATCACAAAACATTGTAAGTTGTAGATCCACTCTCACTAAGATCCTTGCTGAACACATTGTACATCAAAACTAAGACAAATTACACTGCATTCACAATAAACACATCGTTTTATAATAATAATAATATTGATAATAGTGATAATTTGAAAACAAATCATCCTTCCAAACCACTCCTCACCTTTACACCTACACACACACACACACACACACACACACACACACACACACACACACACACACACACACACACACACACACACGCGCGCGCGCGCGCGCGCACGTATTCATACACACGCACACAGACGCACACACACACACACACACACTCGTATGCACACACACACACACACACACACACACACACACACACACACACACACACACACCACACACACACACACACACACTGACGCACACGCGCACACACACAACACACACAAACAGACACAGACACAGACACACACACACACGCGCGCGCGCGCGCGCGCGCGCCTGCGCGTACGCGTATGCACACACACACACACACTCGTATGCACACACACACACACACGCGCACAAGCGTAAGCACACACACACATACACACACACACACACACACACACACACACCACACACACACACACACACACACACACACACACACACACACACACACACACACGTACACACACAGATGCACACACACAAACTACACACACACACACACACACACACACACACACACACACACACACACACACACACACATACACGTGTATGCACACACACACACACACACACACACACACACACACACACACACACACACACTTCACATTACTGGGGGGGGGGGGGGGGGGGGGGGGGGGGGGGGGGGGGGTCTACACCAAGGCAAACAAGGAAAAAAAAAATCCCCCAAACTCAGCGATTCTAAGAAGCGCCGCTTCAGCTGACATGGTAAAAATGTGATGAGAGTTATCTTCTCCTGGGTTTTGGAAAAATAATCCCGGAAGATGAAAGAAAACAAAGATTGAAGAAGAAGAAGCAATAATACACGAATAAGTAAATATATAAATAGATAAATTAAGTAAGTAATGAATGTGAAATTCTGGGGAAAAGGAAGGAAGGACGCTGGGGAAAGAAGTAGACGGTAAGAGGTTAACGACAGTGTGGAACTGTCATTTTCCTTGCTTGGGAAAGTCAGGACAAGATCCCTGGTTCCACGTAGACAGACCCCACACAACTACCATCCAATCCAGCGGGTAGTACCCCACAACTACAATCCAGCGGTGAGTACCCCACAACTACAATCCAGCGGTTAATACCCACAACTACAATCCAGCGCGGTTAATGCCCCACAACTATAATCCAGCGGTTAATACCCCACAACTACAATCCAGCGGTTAATACCCCACAACTACAATCCAGGGGTGAATACCCCACAACTACAACCCAGCGGTTAATACCCCGCAACTACCATCCAGCGGTTAATACCCCACAATTACAACCCAGCTGTTAATACCGCACAACTACAATCCAGCGGTTAATACCCCACAACTACAATCGAGCGGTTAATACCCCGCAACTACAATCCAGCGGTTTAATACCCCACAACTACAATCCAGCGGTAATACCCACAACTACAATCCAGGGAGTAATACCCCAGAACCACAATCCATCGGTTAATACTCCACAACTACAATCCAACGGGTAATACCCACAACTACAATCCAGGGAGTAATTCCCCATAACTACAATCCAGCGGTTAATACCCCACAAATACAATCCAGCAGTTAACACCCCACAACTATAATCCAGCGGTTAATACCCCACAACTACAATCCAGCGGTTAATACCCCACAACTACAACCCAGCGGTTTATACCCCACAACTACAATCCAGCGGTTAATACCCCACAACTACAACCCAGCGGTTTATACCCCAGAACTACAATCAGCGGTTAATACCCCACAACTACAATCCAGCGGTTAATACCCACACAACTACAATCCAGCGGTTAATGCCCGCCCCACAACTACAATCCAGCGGTTAATACCCCACAACTACAATCCAGCGGTTAATACCCCACAACTACAATCCAGCGGTTTATATCCCCACAACTACAACCCAGCGGTTTATACCCCACAATTACAATCAGCGGTAATACCCCACAAACTACAATCAGCGGTTAATACCCACAACTACAATCCAGCGGTTAATACCCACAACTACAATCCAGCGGGTAATACCCCACAAGTACAATCCAGCGGGTAATACCCCACAACTACAACCCAGCGGTTAATACCCCACAACTACAATCTAGCGGTTAATACCACAAACAACAATCAGCGGTTAATACCCACAACTACGATCCAGCGGTTAATACCCACAACTACAATCCAGCTGCTAATACCCCACAATTACAATCCAGCTGTTAATACCCCACAACTACAACCCAGCGGTTAATACCCCACAACTATAATTCAGCGGTTAATACCCACAACTACAATCCAGCGGTTAATACCCCACAACTACAATCCCAGCGGTTAATACCCCACAACTACAATCCAGCGGTTAATGTCCCACAAACTTCAACCCAGCGGTTAATACCCCACAAGTACAACCCAGAGGTCAGTGTCCCGAATCATGTTTCCACACAGACGGACATAATTAAGGACCCGCTGGAGGTCCCTTAAAGTGAGTTGACAGATGGCCTGTCGTTGTGGTCATTGCAACCGGCCAGCAGCGGGCAAAGGACGAGGACTGTCCAGAGGAATGTGAAGATCTCTATCAAAGGACAAGGAACCCTGTTTGTTGTCATTAGCTTTCCGTTGTGGCATACTTTATCACGTAAGTTCTTGTGCCGCAAGAACAGACCACGCAGACGTGTCACATACATACCCTGAAAACGGTATCAGCACGCTTGCGATACGTGCAGAGGTGTTCATAAAGATGTTAGTTGTTTTTTGCTGTCAACGCTAGTATTTTTCTTCGTTTGACTCTCTCCCCCTTTCCCTTCCCTTCCCCCTCCACCCCCTTCCCTTTTCCCCTTGCCACCAACCACGCCATCTCTCTCTCTCTCTCTCTGTCTCTCTCTCTCTCTCTCTCTCTCTCTCTGTCTCTCTCTCTCTCTGTGTGCGTGTATGTCGGTGCATGCGTGCGTAAGTGCGTGCACACGCTGTGTGTGTGTGTGTGTGTGTGTGTGTGTGTGTGTGTGTGTGTGTGTGTGTGTGCTCGTGCTCGCGCGTGTGCTTTGTTTCGGGTTTTGTTTGTTTAACCTTTTTTTTCTTCAGACTTAGGAAAGCGCCTTTAAAGTGCTTTGAGATTGTTCAGTTTTGTAACAAGGCCAGAAGGGAGGAGGGGTAGGTGGTGAATGGGTCCTTGAACCCCTGCCCCCTCCCTTCCCCCCTCCCCACTGTTTGCGCTACTTCTGTCCCTTTTCCACCTCTACCTGGTCACTGAAGAGTTTTCTTATTTCCATTGCAATGCTTCAGTATTTTCACTTCTTTGCCGTTTGTGTTTCGTTTGTTTTTGTTTGATTTTCCCTCCCTTCAAGGAAAATCAAAACCTGAACAAACCTTCGCTGAATCTTCATGGTGATGGAAGGATTCTTTACTTCCTTTTGTTTTCCTCCACTTCTATCTATGTAATTAGTTTTCTGTCTGTTCGTCTGTCTCTCCGCCCTGTATGTGTGTGTGTGTGTGTGTGTGTGTGTGTGTGTGTGTGTCTATACTACATATTACTACATATTTCAGACACGTATACAAAGTCCCTCTGTCACATCACACACACACACACACACACACACACACACACACACACACACACACACACACACACACGTGCGCCCACGCGCACGCGCGCACACACACACACACACACACACACACACACACACACACACACACACACGCTTGCAACACGCGCCATACATACACATATTCTCTGTCTGTCTGTCTGTCTCTCTCACTCGTACACAGAATTATATACACGTGCGCAAGCGCGCGCGCACACACACGTGCGCGCGCGCGCGCGCACACACACACACACACACACACACTACACAACACACACTACCCCCAAACCCACTCCCACCCACCACCTCCTCCTCGCTCCTTCCCTACCTCACCCTACACCCCCCACTACCTCCCCTCCCCTCATCACCCCCCCCCCCCACCCTCACTCTCTGCACCCGCCGGCCCCATGGGCAACAATCCATCACGCGCAGAGAGACCAGTCTTTCGGCGTCAACCTTTTCCCCCCAACTCCATCCAGTCTGGAATGTCAAGGCCTCTCTCGCATCCATCTCGGCAGTCGGACGGACTCGGTGCCCATGTAATGTAGCGGAGCCCATGTAACAAACTGTCACTAGCACTGCGACTGACTGCCTGACTGAGCCACGATGCTGTTGTAGTCTAGAAGCTTTGCGTTCGTCCACCTCTCCCTAGTGTGTCGGCTGTCCAGGGTTCTAATTCCAGCAAGAAACGTCATCTGGACTGTATCTACGACTTGATACTATTTGAACTGCAAATAGAGAACAGCAGACCACAAACAGTAGAATAGAATGTAATATGATACTCAGCAAGTAGAGAACAGCAAATTGCAAGCAACAGAATACCATGTAGTATGATACTATGAAATACTATGCAAATAGAGTTAGTTGCAAAGTAAGGCCATCGCAGGGGGGGGGGGGGGGGGGGGGGGGCATCTTGCTCGGAATTTGACGAACGTGAGTAATTGCTCGTTCATTTTTCATTGTCTTTGAGTGTTGTTTATTAAGCCTGAAGAAGACCTAAGAGGTCGAAACGCGTCGTGTTTTGTCTTGTGGTTCGTTTGTCCACGTTGTTTGGCACAGTCATATCAATTCTTTTTAAAATCAGTAAATAGAGAACAGCAAGTTGCAAACAATAGAACACAATGTAATATGATACTGTCTCATAGAATTACCACGCGCTTTACCAGACAATGCAGTGGAATGAACGAGTTCCACGTGCAGCTGTTACAACAACATGAGCTCGATGCTGTGCGGTACGACGTGACGGGTTGTGTACCAATGCTTGTGCCTCTACACACCGCTTTCCTGTCCATTCTGCGATGTCGTCGACAGTCCATCTTTTTTTTTTTTTCTTCACCTTTCCCTCCATCCTCTCTCAAGAATTCCTTGTAGGACTGATTTCGCAGGTCGTTGGATCTTGTTATACAGGCTCAACGAAGACTTCCTTTTTCTTTCTTCCTTCCTTTCCTGTTTTTTTTTTTTCGCCCTTACCTGATGTCCGTAGATCTCTGTATAGTCGGAAGTGCCACTAGACGCTTTGACGCATGTGTTCATCAGTGATACAGTCAGTATACCTGATTGTTAATGCCTTGCGGTTACGCTTCGTTTCTTCAGGGGCGGCTGTAAAGAAAGAAACAGTCTTGTGCCGTTTGCACGCAAGCCACTCCCTTTACGCCCATTCTCAACTTTTGAAAAGTGAAGAAGCTCCGTCCGTGCATTCCGTGTCATGTACCACTCACAGTGAGACATACTCTTTTAGAGTGTTGGGACTTGCATGATGTGAGACATAAACACTTTACAGCAGACTCCATGAAAACCTTGTTCAGAGATGTCCCACCTGATGTGATCTCTGATTTCTGAAAGAGATTAACATTTTTCATCTGATCTCAGATTTTACGCAAGAAAGATTTTTTAACGAAATTTCCAGTGTGTTTGTTTGAAGGTGCATTTTAAGGGTTGTTTGAATGATTTCTTTAAATGACTCGTGACTTGACTTCAACGTGATGACAGCCTTGATGTGTCCCTTTGCGGTCGGCCGGGCAATAAGCAACATACATTACCTTACCTTTACACTTCATTTCCATGCCTTGGGGCCGGAATAGCTCAGTTTGGTAGAGCGCTGGACTCGTGATCCTAGGGTTACGGGTTCGAATTTCGGTACAGGTGGATTTTTTTCCTCGGAGTTGACATTGGTTCTGACTCCCTTCCCTATACAGTCCTTCGAATGAGACTATAAACCGAGGTTCCGTATGTGAACGTACGCACATCATCTTGCACACACGTAAGATCCCATCACCAACTTTCGAAAGAAGAAGGCCAGTTTGACCGTTGGTATGGATGACACGTTACACATAGCATACACCTTTCCCGAAGATGGAGTGTGGCTGCCTGTCTGTACAGGCAGTGTCCGCAGGAGTATCAGCCTGCGCACGCAGAAAGAAAGAAAGAAAGAAAGAATTTTCCATGCCTTAATTCTTCTGTCCAGATCGCCTTTAAGGGTCCATGTCTGGCGTCAACACAGCGAGATGGAATATGCCAGTGTACACAGGAACCTGACCTCGTGTTTCCCGATGATATTCTTTGTCCTTCCACACAGGACTTAATCTGGACAGTGCTGTAGTGTCTTCGCTGCCTGGAGAGATTTGTTGGTCTGGATCCTTTCACAGCTAAGTAACAGATTCCATGCAGGTGATCTGTTGGACAGATCGTATAACAGACT
>JADBJO010000598.1:370000-380000 GCA_016801955.1 Conus betulinus | reverse complement strand
GCCAGAGGGCCTGCAAAAAATGAATGAACCATTATTGTTATTGTTATTGTTACATACACACACACACACACACACACACACACACACACACACACACACACACACACACACACACACTCTCTCTCTCTCTCTCTCTCTCTCTCTCTCTCTCTCTCTCCCCTTCTCCGCTCACCTATTTTAATAATTTTTGGCCATTGTAGACCTTTAAGCATAGACCCCCCCCTTTCCCCGCTATCCGCTTTTAGACTAAGTGATCCGCCCCTGCATTTGTAATGAAGGGAACAATTCTGACAATTACTTTTCTGTACAAAGCAGTGCCCATTGCCAACATCTGATAAGAGTCATGACTGTACGTCTAATATCATATACCAGTTACAATTCTTTGGGATATTGCTGCGCGGAGAGACCGCTTCAGCAGGTTGCATTGGACAGTGAATCTTTTCTATTCTTTCTCATAGAAAGTCCAGGGGCATCTGAGAAAGTCGAACACGATGTTTTCTCCGATTAGTATGTTGGGGGAGGGCAATCTTCTTTTAATGGTCTGTCGCTCTGGCACTGTAGGTTTGAATAAAAAAAAAAAAAAAACGGTTTGCAGGGTTTGAAAGAGGATTAAGTTATTAAAATAAAGTGAAAAAAAGTAACGGCAACAATAACAACAATGACGATGACGACGACGACGACACGACGACGACAACAACAACATCAACAACAACACAACAGAAAATAAAAAGAAATAGCAACATCAGGCAATTTAAACGTGAGAAAGTAAAACGATTCCAAACCCTACAAACAAAACAACGACGACAACGATGATGACTACGACGACAACAAACAACAGCAACGAGAACAATAACAACGGCGCCAAAAATAAAAGGAAATGATGACTTTTAGACGATTTTTTACTTAAAGAAAGGGGAAAAACCCCAGTCACTTACAACAACAACAACATCAACAACATCAACAACAACAACATCAACAGAACTGAAAATAAAAGAAATGGTAACATTAGTACATTCCCAAAAGGTGTACCACTTCGCATTTTTATTTACAGGCCACGGTTGCTAGCCCCCTCCCCCCCCCCCCCCCTCCCTTTTTTTTTTTTAATCTTATACTGTTTTTGTCTCTTTTCCTTCTCCTATTTTTCTTCTCTAGTGGGACATTTTCACCAGCCCTTTCTTATCTTAAAAAAAATTGCAGACTAAATTAAAAGAAAAGAAAAAAAATCATCATTGGGCCTGACTCATGTGTCTTTTCTTGTTTGAACAAATTCCGATTTTTTCTTTTTTTCCGAACCAAACTCCCCTTGTAAAAAAAACAAAAAAAAAAACAAAAAAACAAAAAAACAAAAAAAAAAAAAGGGGGGGGGGGGGGGGGGGGGAGGGGGATACACTCTATTCAAAATTCATGGCCGAAACCATGTAGACTGTCTACGCTGGGGTTACGCCACAACGAGCCTGGGTGTAGCTACATACGGAGTGGCCGGAGCTAGCGGAGTCCAGATAACGGTATCAGAAGGGGGCAGAGAGGATGGGCACAGAGAATACACAACACGTGACGGAGAGTACGTCTACCACAGCGTCACAGCTACGTCTATGGTAATGACGTCACGTGAGCATGAACCTCAGTGTGAAGAAAACATGTCGGTGGGCATACTGTTTTGTTCAAAGTCAAAGCTGCACGTGAATCATTTTTGCAAGAAGCAACACTGCTGGGGAGAGGAACAGTGGTGGTTCCCAGAAACAAACACAAACAAAACAAAACAAACAAAGAAATAAACAACGGCAACAACAACAACAACAACAACAACAACAACAACAACAAAACCGTTATGTTTTATTGTCAGAACCCATCAGCCAAAACAAATAAGAAGCGAAAAAAAGAAAAAAGAAAAAAAGAAAAAAGAAAAAAAAAAAAAAATTCCCCACCCCAAAACGTGTTTTATTATCGGAACCCACTCAAAAAAAAAAAAACAACAAAAAACAAAGAAACAAACCAAAACATAAATATAACGACTAATAAAAACGAAAAGCACGGAGCTGCATGTCGCATGCATTGTTTACAATCTGACCGACCACGTGGCTCACATCACGGCTTGCGGGGAGCGGGAGGGCGCAGTGCACAATATGACGTACGTCAGTTTATTAACTCGCATTCTGGCAGCGGTGCCTGCAGAAGAAGAAGAAGAAGAAGAAGAAGAAGTGAGAGGGAGGGGGGGGGGGGGGGGGGGGGGGGGGGGGGGGGGGGGGGGGGGGGGGGGAGAGAGCAGGGAGGTGTGTGGGACAGGGGGATGGGGGGGGGGGGGGGATGGGAGTGGAGCGAGGATTGAGAAGGGGAAGGAGAAGAAGACCAGGAAAAAAAAAAAAGAGAGGAAAAAGTAAAGAGAAAGAAAAAGATGTTTTGCGCGCACTCTTCCCAATGTCGAGCATCCCGAACTACAATATGAAGAACCATTTGCTGTAATTGAGACTAGGCGAAAACACTGCCAACCCATCAGAAGTGCAGGAAAATGAGAGAGGCTGGGGGAGGAGCAGCAGGAGGAGGAGGAGGAGGAGAAGAAAGAAGAAGAAGAAGAAGAAGATGGAAGGGATAGAGGAGGAGGAGGAGAAGAAGGAAGACGAGAAAGAGATGGAGGAGGAGGAGGAAGAGGAGGAGGAAGAGGAGGAGGAGAAGGAGGAAGGGGTGTCAGGGGATGGAAGGATGGGAGGGGGGTGGGGGTGAGATGGGGGGAGGGGTGTGTGTGTGGTGTTGAAGAGCGTAAAGGGTTTGAGAATGATGACAGTGTTGGAGCAGCAGAGATACGTTAAAAAAACAAACAAACACCAAACAACCAAAACAAACAAAAAACAAAACAAGATGCAAAGCATATAAACGTACTCCCAGTTTATCTTGAATACGCATGTGAAAAAAACGTCACAATCAAATATGCGTCATTACGTATTTCGTCACTGAGATAGGAAATCGGCCAAGTACTTTTTAAGACATTACATAAAGAAGAAAACCCATTTGGGCCGTTATAGCCGTTAGTGACGGCTATAACGGTAAAATAAAAACATCGGGCATCATCCGTGACCCGTAATGAACGTACCTACAAATTTTAGAAAAGGTCGGCCCAGAAGTTTTGTCTGGAGCGAGTGGAACACATTTTGACCACTTACAGACAGACACACAGACAGCATTTCTTCGTTCCATTGTAAAGCACACTCCCTGTACTATAAGAACTGGGGAGTACAAAAAGAGCGCTACACTGATTTCTCTCTCTCTCTCTCTCTCTCTCTCTGTTTTATTGCCCATTCGTCTGTGTCGTACTACTATTGTATTGACGGTATGGCCGTTGGGTCTCTGATACTTGTGCATGCTTTTTGTTTGTATGTTTGTAAAACGAAACTAACGATGACAACAAACAAACAAAACCTCTGTCAAAACATGCTAAAGCCATCAGAAGTCACCGAACAGAACAGAACAGAACAGAACAACGTGATGGACGCACTCTGACAGAACTGAATGGGACCGAGAGGGAAGGAGGGGAAAAAAAGAAAAAGAAAGATAACGGTTAAAAAAGAATGGATCTAGGGAGGAGGAAGGAAGGAAGGGATGGAGGGAGGGGTGGAGAAGGAGGGAAAGAGCAAAGAGGATGGGGTGGGAGGAGGGGAGGAAGTGCAGGGGGTGTGGAAGAGAAGGTCGAGATCAGGAACAGAGAATGAAAAGCTGTGCTCAAGACTTTTTGTTTCATCCAGTTTGTGTCCCCCCCCCCCCCCCCCCCCCCACTTCTTCCCTCTCACCATTTTTCCTCTTACCCCTCACCTCCACCACTCTCCCCCCCCCCCCCTCGCACACACACTCCCGTTCCACCCACCCCAACATCGTCCCCGAGTACCCACGCCCTCTGTATAAAAATCCTGGTTCCCAGCAAGCAGCATGAAAGACCTGGTGCCAAGAAAGGGCCAAATAAGAAAGCAGGCAGTTGTCCCGTCCCTTCCCCACACTCCCTTCCTCACCCACCCACCCACCCACTACACCCCTCCCTCCATCACCGCAGAGTAAGCAGCAAGCACGCGCACCTCTCTCTCTACTCTCTCTCTCCCACTCGGCGCGCGGCTACGGTTCGGAGCCTGCGTCGATTACTAAAAGCCTCCTCCACCTCCACCACCACCCTGCTCTACTTACTCTTCCCACACCCCGTCCACCCCCTCACCGTTTCATCTATCCCTCCCCACCGGTTTCCCCCACATTGATTGACAGGTTGGTGGCGAGGTGATCTGCTCGTCAAAGACAGATTCTGATTGGCCGAGACGGTACTGGCCCCTTGCTCCGGGCGCTCAACTTGAGAAGCCGGGTAACCCCCCCCCCTCCCTCCCTCGCCCCACCCCGCCCCTCCCCCCCACAGCAAACCTCCTCGCCCTCCTCCTCCCTGCCACTAACTACCACTACTACTACCTACCTCGCTGGGTTCTATCTTCTTCCACTCGTGTCTTCGACTGGTCAGCTTAGGCCCACTGCTGCTTACCTCTCGGCTCTGCTGTGCGGGGCTCTTCCCTTTCTCATCATCATCAGCATCAGCTGACTGACTGACTAACTGACTGACCGCGCGCGGCGGCACTGGAGGTGGTATCCGATGTGAGAGAGTTCCAGACCCCCGACGCGGATTAAAGACAGTTGTAGTGACAACTGTCTGTCTTTCGCTATTACGAATTGAGCGTAGACTGTGGTGACACAGAGACAGAAGAAAGAATTGTTGGCTCTAGGACACACAGCGGCTGTTACCTGGTCAGCGAACGTGAAAGCAGCTTTGGGCGAGAAAAAAGAAATTCTCACTGATTCTCTTTTTATTTTCATTTTTTTTTTTCTTTTTATCTCCACACCGGTACCAGACCGTTGTTGTCTGTGCCAGAGGCAAGCCAACCTGGTAGTTTTCCAGTTCATCATTCCAAGAAGAGCGCGGTGGGCAGGCATAGGACTCCCATTCACTGGGTGGTGGTGGTGACGGTGGTGGTGGTGGACGTGGTGGTGGTGGTGGTGGTGTAGTCGTGATGATACAGAGCGCCTGTGGAGAAGACGAGCGTCTTAGCGCTGTGAGCCATACGTGCACGTAGGACGGAGGAGGGAGGGGAGTAGGAGCGTGGGAGGAGGGGACGGGGACGGGGAAGGGACGGACGGGTCTCCTCACTACTTGCGGCACCGGGGCCATCGTATCGCCACCACCCTCGCCGTAGTAGCAGCCGCAGCCGCAGCAGCATCAGCAAGCAGCGAGAGCAGCAGGCACGACACGACGGGCACTTATGTGGCGGAGGTGCCAATACACGCTTCAGTTTGGAGGGAGTCGGTGATTCCCTCCAGATGCTTCAAGAGGGCTGTGCAGGTGGCGCTTAATTAGCAACCTCCACCCTCTCCCCACTGCTGCCCTTTGCTTTCCTCCCTCCCTCCATCGTCTTCGTTCTCCACGGAGTTGGCGGTGCTGGTCCTACGTGTAGCCAGCCGTCTGGGAGACATCTGCTGCTTTGGGGGGGACAGCCGTTGTCAGCACCTCTACAGGTAGGTAACTGTGGCACGTCTTCTGCTCCTGCCCCCCGTCCTCCCCCCCCCCCCCCCCCCCTCCCCCCCCCCACGTCTACTCCCACCTCTTTCTTCTCTTCCTGGCTATAGACAACTTGTTACAGAATCAGAGGTTGATCATCATCATCATCATCGTCATCATCACTGTCATCATCATCATCATTAACCTCCTCTTCCTCCTCCTCCTCCTTAGCAGCAGCAGCAGCAGCATCGCCTGCATCATCATGTTCGTCGTTGTCGTCGTCATCGTCGTCATCACCATCATCCTTTTTCATCATTATCGTCGTTGTTATTCTTCCTGTTGTTGTTCTTCTGTAAATCATTACCTAATAATTTCTTTTGAAAAAAAAATCAGTCGAGTTAATCTTAAGTCTGTTATCAATGTTTCATCGTAGTTCTATTTATGTACTTTTTTAAAATCTCATTTTGTTTTGATTTGAGAATGACAAAAACCATGTCAAATGACTTCATAATATATGATCTTACTGAATGGTTTGTCTCTTTGACTTCAGCCAGAGCTTTATTTCAGTTAAGTACAAAGTGAAACAATCATTGATTAGTGAAAAAGAGAACTATGGTGCTGAAACTCGAAACACACGTGTTGTCCAAGTGTACATGTCTCTGTTTTACACTGCTTTAAAAGCTGTAAAGCACGATTGGTACAATAATCATGAAGTTTAATGATAAAGCTGATGAAGATTGATTTACATAAAATTCAGTGATGATTATGATGATGATAATGATAATGATAATGGCAATAACAATAATGATGGTGGTGATAAAATAATTATGATGATGATGATAATAATAATAATAATAATAAGAATGGTAATGAATAATTATAATAGTATGATGATGATGATGATGATTACATGATAAAAATATCAGCAACAACAACTTTAGTACTAGGTATCATAATCATAATAACAATAATGATGATGGCGATGATGACGAGGACGTTGATGATATAGTGATGATGATCATGAGGAGGAGGAGGAGGAGGATGTTGACGATGATGATGAGGGTGATGATGACGAGGACGATAATGATATGATGATGATGATGATGGTGATGGTGACGGTGACGGTGATGGTGATGATATTGATGCTAATAGAGCACCCCCCCCCCCCCCCCCCCTGTTCTTTCTATAGACAGATGGGTGTCTTTATCACAAATGACGCAGGAGTTTGTTCTGGAGTAACTGAAAAGTATAGCACGATAGGTACGATAATCATCAAAGGTTTTGAGTTTCGGCTTGAACAAAAATGAACAACGACAACATCATCATAAATAATAACAGCAACAACATGAACATTAACACCACCACCACCACCACCATCACTAATAAAAATGATGATGATGATAATAATAATAATAACAACAATAACAACTGTACTACTACTACTACTACTACTACTACTGCTACTACTACTACTACTACTACTAGCAATTATTATCATTATCAGTATTATTGTTATTATTATAATCATTATCATTATCATTATTATAGAACAACGATAATATTAATAATTTCACTACCGATAATAGTGATGATGATGATGATGATGATGATGATGATGATGATGATGATACTAACAGAACAAGTCCCGATCTTTCTGCGGCCAACTGTTTATCGCAAAAAATAGATCAATTCGTTCTTGGTTGCTTTTAAAAGAGTTGCCCAGTTGCTTCGATAATCATGACAAATGAATGTTGGCTTAAACAGAATTCAATCCTGGCGATAAGGAATGAAAGCGATGAAGAAGATGATGATGATAACGACGACAACAAGGAAAGAGGATAATACTAATAGCGCCACGTTCTTTCAATGGCAAACTGATTGTGACATCTGTATATAAGTTTTCGTCAAATTTCTTATCAAATAAGCGATAAGATGAACCATGGTGCTCTTTCTTTTTTTTTCCTTTCGTCTTTGATTTCCATGCGGAACGAGAGACGGGTGGGGTTGAGACAAAGTGGTGGTGGTGGTGGTATCCCATTGTCTTTCACGCCCCCCCCCCAAAAAAAAAACAAACAAACAAAAAAAAAACAACAAAAAAAAAAACAACAACAACAACAACAACAAAAAACCACCGCAGCAGGGGTGCATCTTTTCACTGAAGAGTGACAGTCATTGTTAGTGCAGCAGCATAAGTCAGCAGCAGAAGCAACCCTGGATCTCATCTCATGCGTATGTTTATTCTTTTGAGCTAGCTTGCTTGGGATGGGGTAGGGGAGGATGGGGATGGGGAGGAGTGGGGAATGGGGAATAGGGGGGGGGGGGGGGGGGGGGTAGGAGGCGGGGAGAGGGCACCGAAGCTTGTTGGAGACCATTGAGTGGATCGGTTCCCTTTTTTTTTTTTTTTTTTTTTTTTGTAGACAACCTGCCGTGCAGTCCATTATCGTTGACATCATTCCTTGTAAAAACACCCCCTATCCTCTTGCCCATCTTTCCCCGCCCCCCCCCCCCCCCCCCCCCCCCCCCCCCCCAACTCCACTTTCTCCACCTCCCCTACCCCCCAGCCATTTCCCCTCCCTCCCGACTCTCTCTTCCCCGCCCCATTGACTTCCATGTGAAGTAGTAGCAACAAATTTCATAGTTACATGATTTGGTTCGTGTAACTTCTGAGTTGAGTCTAAGCTTTAAAAAGTTGGTGTCTTGTATTATGCCTGTGTGGTTGAGGAGGCACTTCTTTGTGTGTGTGTGTGTGTGTGTGTGTGTGTGTGTGTGTGTGTGTGTGATGTTTTCTTTGTGTCTCTCTGCCTCTGTCTCTTTATGTCTTTCTGTCCATCTGTCTGTCTTTCTTGACGTTGTATATTGTGAGCAGGGAAGATACCCGATGTACTTTTAATACAAAAAAAAAAAAATTAGATGAAATGTGTTTTAAAACAGTATGAAGCTAAAAATAATGGATTAAACTTAGGGTTACATTTCCAGGCTTTTAAAATATTTTCTGCTTGAATTGTGGACCAATATTGTTCGTCAGTTGACACGATTAGTATGCGTTTGGGATTTGTTTGGAATAATCAGGGCCACGGAAATGTTTTTAGGATTAACATTTTAACAAAATGCAATGCTTCAAACAAAGAAGTACTGGATCAAAGTTGACACAGTCGGCGTAAACGTTATCAGACTAGTGACAGAAATTGTATAACACAGATCTCTAAAACGTTATTTGAGATGGACCCACGGTTCATTACACTGAAATGAAATTAACTCAGTGGATTAGATGTTCATGGACTAAATTTGAATTAAGCATATCTGATTTAGCTTGCCGTTATCCTGATACGATGCCAGAACTGACATTAACTCATCTACCGTTTTCTACAACTAATCTAACTGGAGAAAGTGAGCTTTTTTCATTTGTATTTTGTTTTGCGATCTTAAGTGCAGTCTGTTCAACCTTCTTAAAAAAAAATCCATGAAATTTCCACTACTGTGCTAGTGGCAATCAGACAACTCTGTCAATAATTGTGGAACGTACCATCATCAGACATTCCAGTTTCTTGGAAATATCTGAGGCAGGTAACTGTTATGTTGGATACTACACACACACACACACACACACACACACACACACACACACACACACACACACACACATATATATATATATATATCTATATATCTTATTGTACATACAACGTACGCTTCTTCAGTTGTTATATAAACTTACTAACCTCTCTCTCTCTCTCTCTCTCTCTCTCTCTCTCTCTCTCTCTCTCTCTCTCTCTCTCTCTCTCTTTTTTTTTTTTATGCGTAGACAATGCACTGCTGTTTATGTTATTACTTAGAAGTCTTCAGTGTTTGAACGAGTTTTTCATCCACGGAATACAATTCATTTTTTTGCTCTCTCTCTCTCTCTCTCTCTCTCTCTCTCTCTCTCTCTCTCTCTCTCTCTCTCTCTGTCTGTCTCTCTGTCTCTGTCTGTCTGTCTGTCTGTCTGTCTCTCTCTCTCTCTCTCTCTCTCTCTCTCACCCTTGTTAACATGTGTAGATGCAATGCACTGTTACGTATGTTAAGATTTAAACGTGGTTAGTGTTTGTACGACTAGTTTCTTTTTCATCTGTGAATACATTTCTTCTTGTTTTTGTGTGTGTGTTTGCTTTCTGTCCCCTTCCGTCTCTCTCTGTCTCTCTGTCTACCTGTCTGTCTGTCTGTCTCTAACACTGTCCTCTCCCCTAGTCCTCTACCACCCGCCCTCCCCAACTTTCTATCCCCTCCCCATCACCCTTTCCATTCTGTCCCTTTCATGATTTCCCACAGACTTTGTCTGGTTGCTGATCCCTATTCTGTACTTGGTTTCCTTTACAATTTGTGTAATAAGTTTTTTTTTTTACAATTTGTGTAATAATTCATGCTCGAAATTTCCATCTGTTTGATTAACCGGGACAACCGGACCTTCCTTCTGCTGGACGTGCGGAAAGGGTCTTTCAACTTGTCCATTGA
>JADBJO010000598.1:350000-355000 GCA_016801955.1 Conus betulinus | reverse complement strand
TGTTGTTGTTGTTGCTTTGAAATTTACTATGAACAACTGTCCCGTGATGTTATGCGTTCTGTTACGTAGGGCAGCATAAGGCATCTTGGATTATCGTCTCCTCCTAAAATGAAGAGTAAGGTAATCATGATAATAAACATCTGTATAACGCCCCTTGTTATGTGAGTTCACAGCGCTTTACATGAACCCTTTACACACCATACACTTCACAACGATAATCTAATCACCAACAACGCATCTGCAAATACACTCACAGGCGCAAGTACACTAAAGCGCACACACGCACCAATACCCGTCAAGAAACGCTGGTGGATTGGGGGGGGGATATGGAGTGGAGGATGGCAATGGAGACTGGGGAGAGAGAGAGAGAGAGAGAGAGAGAGAGAGAGAGAGAGAGAGAGAGAGAGAGAGGAGGACGAAACACAACACTGCGAAAACCGTGCCCAGAAGCCAAACCTGAACAGGCATTTGCAGCGAAAATTAAGGTATTGCTGGAAAAGATGATTTTTTGTTTAGAGCTACGCGGAAGACCTGAAGAGATTTCGGTGAAAAGACTTTATATATGGAGAGAGAACTCCAGACAGAAAGAGCACGGAAAGAAGCACGTGGACCACCAATGTTTGGGAAGAGGTATGTCAAACAGACCAAGACTGTCAGAAGAGGAGCGGAGAGTCGTTGGTGATGACTACCAGTAAACCAGGTCGTGAGGGAAAGCGGTTTACTGGGGCCGACGACTCCAAAAGGAAAGGCATGGGATTTTTTGTTTTGTTTTGAGTTCTTGCTTCAGCCGGAAGCCAGTGCAAGGGTATGGAGGTTGGGTTGTGAAATGACGTTCTTGAAGAATTCTAAGGATTACATGACTGCGATTTTCCAGTGTTGTTGTTTTTATTGATGAGACTTAGGAAAAACTGCAAGCAAGGAGGTATGTGTACATTGTTCCTTCTGGTTTGACTCATCAGATCGGTCATGTAGGCAGTTTTCCTCTTCTTCTTCTTCTTCTTCTTCTTCTTCTTCTTCTTCTTCTTTCTTCCTCCTCCTCTTCTTCTTCTTTTTAAGCAAAATAAGGGTCATGACATTTTTCTTATAACAAAATCAAGATTATGCATGAAGACATGTCATGATATATGTTCAAGTGTACGTAAATGTCTTTAGAGCTTGAATTTGTAAAAAAAAAAAAAAACCTGCAGAACCTCTCCACAGGAAATGTCTCTAAGTGCTGAAACTAAGAATGGAAAAATAAAAAGAAGCGAACTGCTAAGAGTGAAAACGGCGATTAAGGACCAACGAAAGCACGAACGTCAAACGAAACAAAGCTACTCTTATCCAGATTTCCCAAGATTTATATCTAACTCTAGCCCATGAGGTTAAGAAGAGGGGTGAATTGAAAGCCGAAATGATTCATCTCAAATACCTAGTCACGGGCGACATGATTTAAAACATAATACACATATAAAAGTGTCATACACACATCAATAACATGATTAACAAAGACCAATAAGAGCATATGAATTCATCGTTTTATGTTCAGAACTTTAATGGGGCAAGTACATGGTTTACAAATAATGATTTACGAAAACATTATTCTTATACATCACTATGACTTTTATGATTTTATTCGGAAAATCTCGTTGAACAAACGCCGGGGTATTTCGAATACGTTGGCATGGTGCTGTAGACATCTAGGGCAAAGTAATTTACGATGTGCCTTTACAGTAGAGGCATGAGCAAATTGAACAGAGTGAAAATTCACTCCCCAAATTTGATTAAATTCGCACCTGAGACACAGTCCTGCTTCCCTGGGAAACTCAACCTGCCCTTCCCATGGTCCAGACCAATAAACTAAATTAAGGGCCAAATGCACATAATCACGCGGCGTATTGCCCTACTCGAGCTAACCGGAGAGATTTCTCAAGCCGTCGTTTCGCTTCCAGGGGGCATAAAATGGCTTCACGTGCCGTGTGCCTCGCAGGAAATAGTGTTTGGAATGACGATAGAGTGTGTGTGTTTAGGGGGAGGGGCAGAGAGAGAGAGAGAGAGAGAGAGAGAGAGAGAGAGAGAGAGAGAGAGAGAGAGAGAGAGAGAGAAGAGCGGCAGGCAGGCACGTGGGGAGCTAGGCGTGGCGTTCTTAATGTGTGACACACTGCGCACGTGCTCTCTCTCTCTCTCTCTCTCTCTCTCTCTCTCTCTCTCTCTCTCAACAGACCGTCGCAGATTAAAACCACCTTTAGATCGTGACCCACATTTGGCATAACCAGGTTGTTGCCGGAGTCTTACAGTCTGTCGCAGTTCTACTTTCTGTGGCGAGTGGTTGCTTGTCTGGTTTGTCTGTGGACATCTATGTCAATCATCATTCGTATGTATGTATGTATGTATGTATGAAAGTATGCGTGGATGGGTCTATGTGTGTGTACGGTCTATGTATGTATGTATGTATGTATGTATGCATGTATGCATGTATATGTATGTATGTATGTATGTATGTATGTATGTATGTATGTATGGACGTACGTATGTTCGTACGTATGTAATGTATATATATATATATATATATATATATATGTGTGTGTGTGTGTGTGTGTGTGTGTGTGTGTGTGTGTATGTGTATGTATGCATGAATGTAAGAATGTATGTACATACATATATACACAAATGTATGTATGTATGTATGTACGTACGTACGCGCACATAATTTTACCTGTCTGTCTGTCTACCTATCTGTATGTACTATCTATGTATATATACATGTCTGTCTGCCTGCCTGCCTGTCTCTCTGTATCTTTCTATTCCTCTCATTCCGTATCTCTCCCTCCCTCCCTCCTCTCTCTCTCTCTTTCTGTGTGTGTGTGTGTGTGTGTGTGTGTGTGTGTGTGTGTGTGGTGTGTGTGTGTGTGTGTGCAGCAAAAGCGGTGTGGGGGGGGGGGGGTGGGGGGGGGGGACAGGCTGACATAACCTCAATCACCACAACAATGACTTGGCAAAAAAATTAAAAAAGAAAAGAAGAAAAAAAAAAAGGGAGTGGGGGTGGGGGTGAGGGTGGGAAGATTAGCGGAGCCGGTTTGTGAGAGAAGGAAAACGCAAATGAAAAAAATCAGGGCGTCAGATGATAAAATCCTTCACTTGCGGCATATGGGTACCATTATAAGCCAGTGTGTGTGTGTGTGTGGTGTGTGTTGTGTGTGTGTGTGTGTGTGTGTGTGTGTGTGTGTGTGTGTGTGTGTCCGTGCGTGCATGTGTGTGTGTGTGTGTGTGTGTGTGTGTGTGTGTGTGTGTGTGTGTGTGTGTGTCCCATGTATGCATATCTGTATGCATGTATGTATGTACATATGCATGTATGTATTATAATTATGTACTGTACTTAAGGACGTAAGTAAGTAAGTAAGTAAGGAAGGAAGGAAGGAAGGAAGGAAGTATGTATGTATGTAGGTATGTAGGTATGTAGGTAGGTATGTGTGCGTGTATGATGCATGTATGTGTGTGCGTAAATATGTATTTACATATGTGTGTGTATCTACATGTATACAGTATGTATTCGTGTATGCGTGAGTGTCTGTCTTGTAACAGTGTTTTTTCGCTTCATCTGCCTGTCCGTCCGTCTACCTGATTTGTGTCTACCTGTTTATGTGTTACCCATGTATTTGTCTCTGACCAACTATCCAGCCCATCAATGCATATATATCTCTATTTGTTTAAAGTATATCCATCCATCTATCTATCTGTCTGTCTGTCTCTCTCTCTCTCTCTCTCTCTCTCTCTCTCTCTCTCTCTCTCTCTCTCTCTCTCTCTCTCTCAAGCAAGTCAAAATTGTCTTTATTGAGAGTTAAAGAATAGCTTTACAGCTTTTTGTTATCATGCCCTCACAAAAAAGAATGAATATCAATCACAATTATGATGAAGAAAAGAGAGAACACAAAGCAATGCATACGTTGTGTGTGTATGTGTGTGTGTGTGTGTGTGTGTGTGTGTGTGTGTGTGTGTGTGTGTGTGTGTGTGTGTGTGTGTACCTATCTATCTGTCCATCTATCTATTTATCTCAGCCCTGCTTTTGCCTTCCTGGTGGACTGGGCTATATAACAGTATGACTTGACATGTGAGTTTCTATCTCTGTTTTCGTTGCTAGACTGTTTGCTTGTGATTTAATAATCTTTCATTCTTCAGCAGTAGACATAGATCAATCACAAAATGAACAATGACCAAAGAGCGGCAACGTGCACATAGCATGCTCACACATTGCTCTTCAACATCTGTGCCACGGCTGTTGACCCACATTACCATCATACAAACATCAGATAAGCCGTCTACATATAATTACATGAACAGTAAATAAATGAATAAGGAATCGAGAAAATAAACAGATAAATCGACAAAGAAACAAATAGATATATAAATCTATACGAAATAAATTTATGAATAAATAATTAATGAATAAGTTAATAGATACACGACTAAAGCAATACATTTAAAGCAACTGAATAATGATATAACATGTATTGTCTGTGTCTTCTGCCTGTCTGTCTGCAACAGTGTGTGTGTGTGTGTGTGTGTGTGTGTGTGTGCGTGTGTGTGTGTGTGTGTGTGTGTGTGTGTGTGTGTGTGTGTGTGTGAGTGTGTGTGTGCTCGCTGTAAAGTGTTCATGTATAATGATGTCAATACCAGCACTGTATCAAAACACACTTTACAGTGAGTGACTGATTACTTATTATAAGATAAGAGCATCATTTTGCGGTGCAAAATGTCACTTAGGTGTACTATTAAGTGCTGAGGTTGCGATACAAAATGCCCAAGGTACCTTGATCACATATTTATGTCCACTATCGAAGAAAATTGTCGTCGTGTGTTCATGTTTTGATTTGGATTCGTTTGACCATGTCCGTTTTTTGTGATCCAAGCATGCAAGGCGCCAATAACAGTCCTGATTTTGATGACAGCAGCGATTCCTTCGGATGATGGTCGTGATGATGGTAATGGTGTAAGAAAGAAACTCTATTCCTTGAAATGCCAGC
>JADBJO010000598.1:325000-347500 GCA_016801955.1 Conus betulinus | reverse complement strand
GGCGCTTGCGCACGCACATACACACACATACACTCACACACATGCGCACACTCACCCACCCACACACGAACACACACACACACACACACACACACACACACACACACACACACACACACACGCGCGCGCGCGCGCGCGCGCGCGCGCGCGCGCTTTCTCTCCCCTCCCCCACTGCCCCAACATTCAGAGAGAGAGAGAGAGAGAGAGAGAGAGAGAGAGAGAGAGAGAGAGACGGACAGTCACACAGACAGACAGTCATACAGACACAAAGACAGACATAGAAGGAAAACAACGTCACACACACACACACACACACACACACACACACACACACACACACACACACACACACACACACACACACACACACACATACATACATACACGTGGCCAGAGCACACAGAGTGTGTCTCTCTCAATGGCCTGGGCAGACGCACACGCGCCTGTAGACAGCTAGGTGCAAGCAGACACCCCTGTTGGGGGGACGCGGACATTGCCGGAATAGCGATGCTCCGCTGGATGCAGCTCGACATCTGCCTGTATAACTTGACTCTCCTGTTATGTAGTGCACTGAGGCAGCCCCCCATCCCTCCGCCCCCCCCCCCCCCTCCCCCGTCGTAGATATCTGCAGAGAGTGGGGGTTGGGGGAAAGGTGGGGAGTGAAAGGAGAGAGAGAGAGAGAGAGAGAGAGAGAGAGAGAGAGAGAGAGAGAGAGAGAGAGAGAGAGAGAGATGGCACAAAAGATACATGCAACACACACACACACACACACACACACACACACACACACACACACACACACACACACACACACACACACGTTCTCTCTCTCTTGCTCTCTTGCGCGTGCGTGCGTGTGCGTGCGTGTGTATGTGTATGTGGACTATTACCTAGAGACAGATAGACAGGCAGACGGAGAGACAGACGGATAGAGAGAGAGATAGATAGATAGATAGATAGATAGATAGATAGAGAGAGAGAGAGAGAGAGAGAGAGAGAGAGAGAGAGAGAGAGAGAGAGAGAGCATGATATGTGTGGTGGGAATGCCTGCGCGTGGACGCGTATTTGTAGTTCATAGGATTTGATTTTTCTGCATCTTTGATCATGCCGACCATACATTTTCGATCATCCTTATCATGAAGTCTTTCAACAGCTTTTATGCACCTCGCACGTGTGACTTTGCCATGAAATTCGTTTCATGGGGCATGTTCCCCGGCTTTGTTTACCCGCGAATACCACTCCTTCCTGTTCTTTCAATGCACATGATAAAAAAAAAAGTAAAAAGTAAAAAAAAAAAAAAAATATAGAATATTACATGACTGTTGCTATGATGATCTAAATACCACTCCCTCTCCCTTCACACGCTTTTTTCTTTTTTTTTTTTTTTTTTTTTGAATATGATAATATACATCTCCATCTGCTGATTCCACTAGACTTGAGCGTTATCTCCATACAATTCAAGGTTCGTATTACCACCGCATCCATTTTGCGCCCGATTTGAGGAGATAAGCGACTGCCTGTTCTAGTGTCGTTTTCATTGCCTTGAACGATGTTGGTCTTCTGTTGTTCTGAAGAAGACCAAAGAGGTCGAAACGCGTCGTGTATGGTTTGTAATTTGTTTTCGTTTTGGTGATACAGTAATTTTTCTGTTAATTTTGTCCATATTAACAGTATGACGTCACTGTTGTGC
Organism: Conus betulinus; assembly: GCA_016801955.1. Taxonomy (NCBI): domain Eukaryota; kingdom Metazoa; phylum Mollusca; class Gastropoda; order Neogastropoda; family Conidae; genus Conus; species Conus betulinus. Next base: position 345,810 of record JADBJO010000598.1, on the reverse strand, counting down.
ACAGGACTGCATGTCGGAGTGCACATCGGAAGACGGAGGGGACCGGGACTGCGACAGCGGCAGGCAGCAACAGCAGCAGCGGCGGAGGCGGAAACGGAAGTCTGTCCAACGGACGGAAGCGGAGCTGCAAAGACGGAAGCGGAAGCAGCAGCAAAAAGGCTAGGCGGAAACCGCAGAGCATGGAAGACCTGCAGACGCAGCGCATCATGGCCAACGTAAGGAGCGGCAGAGGACGGAGTCGCTGAACGAGGCGTTCTCTCAGCTGAGGAAGATCATCCCCACCCTGCCCTCGGACAAGCTGAGCAAGATCCAGACCCTCAAGCTGGCCACGCGCTACATAGACTTTCCTGTACCAGTGTGCTGCGCTCCGACGACTTCGACATGAAGCTGCCTGGCAGTTGTTCCTACATGGCGCACGAGAGGCTGTCGTACGCTTTCTCCGTGTGGAGGATGGAGGGGCGCCTGGCAGATGCATGGCCACTGACATCCCCCGGGTGTGTGTATGTATGTTCAGACACCATGGCATCTCAGTGTGCACGACATATAATGCAACAGTCAAGGCGAAACACGGTATACATATCCCGCCAAGTTTTGTATCTAGAAAAACGTGGTTCAAATGTTTTGTGACATTTGAGTCGACGGGACTAGTTAATACGTCTCAGACTGGGAAGCATAAATTATAGATGCTACATGAACGATGCATCATCAACTGCAGCAAACTACTCGCCGCTAAATCCAGTCTCTTACGTCAGAGCGACAAAGGCACAGGAGACAGAGATGTTATCGGGCATGAACGACCAATACATTGACAGTAGCTGATCGATTCTCCTAATGCAAATCTTTGGAGAAAATTGGGTTCTTTTTGGTGAAACAATGTGTTTTAGGATGTAATCCAATCCGAAGCAAAAGAAAATGACTTCGTGTCTCAGTTTTTAGGCGGATATTGTGTTCTTATGATCATAGTCCGAAATGACGCCTATCCTCTCACCTCTCCTCCTCAGCATCCTACGATCTTCGATGTCAAATTTGGTCTGAAAGCACATCCTTTCCAAAGCTGAAAACTGAATTTCACATACAGCAAACATAACAACGGACAAGTCCGACAGAAAGCAAAGCTGGGTTTTTTGATGGCACGTCTGTATGTTAGAAAATGGCCAAAGCCAGAGGCTTTCTGACGCTGTGGTCGAGAGATGGTGGACTGTTCAATTAACTGTGTGGGCACATTCTCGCCACCTCTTTCAGGAGAGTGATAAACAGTTTGGGGGAGGACTGGTACACGTTCTGTTTGTGCCTGTCCTGCTGGGCTAAACAGAGCACGTTTACGGAGAGAGAGAGAGAGAGAGAGAGAGAGAGAGAGAGAGAGAGAGAGAGAGAGAGAGAGAGAGAGAGAGAGATGATGATGATGATGATGATGATGATGATGATGATGGTGGGGGTAGGGGTACGTAGAGGTGAAGGATTTTGAAGACTACAAGAGCAAGAATACTTAGTAGAAGACACATGGACACAATCAATGAGTAGATCTGGTCGTTCTTGTCAGAACTTCAAAAAAAAATGTCTCAATGAAAGTGAATGAAACATTGCATGTCTACTTGTATCTTCTTATGTTTAAATATATTATCTACGGTTATTGTTGTGTAGCTGAAGCTGTCCGGATGATGCTCTGCAACAAAGACTGGGTGAAAGTGCCTTGTAAAGTGTTCAACAGCTGGTGCTGCTTCACAAGTTCGGCAATTCTCCTTTGCCGCGAAGACAATGATGAATTCTAAGAATGGGATAAATGATTCTGTGCTGAAGCTGAGATATCCGTTCCAAACCGTCCCACTTTTGAGTTGATACTTTTAGGGGGGCAATTTTTTTTTATTTTAGTAATACCTTGCTCGCAAATATTATGCAATAAACTATGTATATGTATGTACTACATAAATACAACAGGTGCTTGATGCTGAACTTTTTTTTAAGAACAAAGACTTGCGCAGATCTTTTTTTAATTGCCTTATGAAATTTATGCTGATTATATGTGTGTCATTTTACTGTTCAGTTGAAAAGGAACGTGCAAAATTGTTGTATTCAGAAGCTGAACGCATTGTGAGATAGAGTTTGGTGTCTCTTTACCGACATAAAATGAAATTCGTGATGAAATCTTGGGTGTGTGTAGGGGAATCGTTTTAGACCGATTTATTTAATTTTTTTTTGCTCTTATGTTCAGACGATCCAAACCAGTAGTACATACCTTTGTATCCATCGAACAAAAGTGACCCACTATCCCTCTCTGGTAAGAATCCTACGATCGTATTACGATTAGGGGTGGAGAGAAGAGTACGAGGATAGAGTCTTGTAGAGAGGGTCCACCCCCCCACCCCCCGTCCCCCCAGTCCTCGTCGCTTGTATTACTGGTTAATGTTTACTTGTTTCTTCATCCATCCATCGCCAGTGAATTTCTTACTTTCTTTCTTTTTTTTTTTTTTTTTTTTTTACCTGCGAATTCTTGGGAGCACTGTCCAACCTCAAAACCTGTAAGTTACAAATCATCCTCTCCCCTCCACACTCTCCTCATGCCCCCACCCCCCCCCCTTCTTTTTCCCATTCCCACCCGTTCTCTGTGATACTGACAATATTATACTTTGTACCTGGTAGCTCTATTTACACACCGCCCAAGTCACCTTGTTTTTTTTTTTCTAAAACGGCTTTGCAGTTTCTCCTTTCTCCCCTCCTTTAAACTGTCCCTTCCCCCACCCCCAACTCTCTTCTTCCCACCTACCTCCAACACCACCTTTCAAAAAAAAAAAAAAAAAAAAAAAAAAAAAAAAAAAAAAAAAAAAAAAAAAAAAAAAAAAAAAAAAAGAAAAAAAAAAAAAAGAAAAAAAAGAAAAGAAAAGCATCTCAACCTTTCCCCTCGACCCCCCCCCCCACTCTCCCTGCCCCCATCTCCCACCTCCCCGCCGTTCCCCCCGCCCCTCCTGATGCGGTCTTTGAGACTGGAATTCAATTAGGGCCCTCTCCAGAACGAGGGGGGAGAACCGCCGCGGCAAAGGTCAGGGGAAGAGGACCTCTACAAAGTCTGGAATTATCAAAGAGTTGCAGGCAGGCGGCGGCAGGTGTGGGTGCCGCTGGCGTGAGCACTCTTCACGCCACTTGGAGGAGAGTCTCTTCTCTCGGCTCTGCTGCTGCTGCTGCTGCTGCTGCTGCTGCCTCTCTGTTCTCCCCTCCTTGTCACAACCAGGCAGGATGGCTCTCTCAGAGAGGCGGTGTTACCACGAACGGGGTACCTACTCACTGAGGACTTCCATCAAGGAACTATTCTTCTCGGTTTCGCTGGGGGGAAATCTCTCTGCTGCTGCTGCTGCTGCTTCAGTTACCCTTCTTCGTCTCAACCAGGCAGAATGGCTTTCTCAGAGAGGCGGTGTTCCCACAAAAAGGGGTACTCACTGAGGAGTTCCATCACGGGACTATTCTTTAGTCTCAGAGAAAAAAAAATCCTTCGGAGTAAATTTCCGGTACGACCCAGTCCGCGTGGTGTGATGGATGGTTAGTTAGTGTTGGTAACCCGGGGGGGGGTTGTGGGGTGGGGCATAGTCCCGTCAGCATGTATTTGTGATTTTTTTTTTTTTTGCCGTCTGATTCCTAAGGTTGTTCTTGAGTGTACCACAGGCCCAAGATATTGACCTTTGAACCTCAGGCCTGGTCCCCTACATGAAATCACAGTCCTGGTCTCGTCAAAAGAATGAAATCTTTGTTACCAAATTTTTACTTCTGAGTCCCTTCACCATGTATTTATAAGACTTTTTTTCTGTTGCCGACGACTGTTCCTACCCGGAGTTTATTTTTTAGAGTTATCACAGGCCGACGACTGAAACACCGAGTACTACTCTTTGTTGCAGCTCTTAAAAAAATCACAGTCCTGGTCTGGGAAGAGGAGATAAAATCTTCGTTACAGAAATTCACTTAAGATTAAATCATCTTAACGGAGATTTTTTTTTTTTTTTTTTTTTTTTTTTTTTTTTTTTTTTCTGAGTGCATTGAATTCCCGGCGTAAAGTTCTTGAAGGATTTACAGTTCTCGTCTTAAACGTCCAGGGAGAAGAGAGCTGGAAGTGAGGATCTTTAGGAGAAGCCAAACTGCACACAGGCGAAGGAGAGAAGAAGCGGGGTGGGGGGGGGGGGGGTGGGGAAGGGAGGGGGGGGGGGGGGGGGGGGGTTTGGGAGAAGAGACGGAAAGGGAGGGGGGGGGGGGTGGGGGAGTGGGGGGGGGGGGTTGGGGGGGGGGGGGGTGGGGGGGGGGGGGGGGGGGGGGAAGGGGGGGGGGGGGGGGGGGGGGGGGGGGAGGAGGTGGGGGGGGGGGGGGGAGGGGGGGGGGGGGGGGGGGGGGGGGATGGGGGGGGGGGGGGGGGGGGGGGGGGGGGGGGGGGGGGGGGGGGGGGGGGCAAGCAGTATCCTTGGCAGGAGCAGACATCGACAGCTGAACTGAAGTCTCCGCCAAACTGAAGTGATCAGTCTGACCCGGTAGGCAGTCGTGGTCGTGAGCCGTTAGACAGTGAAGGAGGCAGGGGTCACGGAGGGATGGGGTGTTCTAAAGTGTGTCTGACTAGTCGGGTCAAACTGCTTCAAACATCGCCCGCTTGGTTAGTCCTCAAGTGGCCCCAATGGCGTCATTTGTTCCTTTTTCTTGTTTGTGTGTACATTTTTCACTTGGCTTCCTTTTCTTTGTTATTTTTTTTTTTTTTTTTAGTCGTTCTTCATGTTGTCTTTCTCTCTGTTTCTGACAAAGTTGATCACTGTCTACGCACAGAAAGAGTTAAAAAAAATCGAGTTCTTAGGGCACTTAACGAATGGAACGTACGATTGACAACATAGAAACAACGTGTTTCGACGTTGAAGTCCTCGACAGCAAAGGCTCACAATAGCGACAAACGAAAACAAAAACAAATCTATATTAGTCATTCTTGTTTTTGTTGCTTTTTTTTTTTTTTTTTTTGCTTGTCCGTAGAAGTCCAAGTTGGAAACGCGTTGCTTCTTTTCGGTCACTTCTTCTTTTCCAATCAGTTCTACTGATTAACCATCCTTTTTTTTTTTGGTTTTGCTTCACCTGTCACTTAAAGTTACTAAACCTTCGAAGTACATTATAGAAAGTGCATCATAGGAAGGCAATCCGCAGCACATTAAATTTCTCACGACAAAAAACATCGTCAGTAATTTATGTATAGCCTGGTCAGCATAAGTTAGGAAAGTGTGATAGGTCTGGAAATAACAGGAACCTTTTTCACAGTTGTTGGAAAATCAGAGAAAATAGGGACTGTGGCTAGAAATTTGTCACAGGCTGAACAAAATCAGCAAAGCACACGTAACTCATAAGCACGATCAAAACTGAAAAAAAAAAAATGAACCCAAACAAACCCGCTTCGTTTCAGTTTTGTTTGAAAACGAAAGTCATAACAAAAAGTACGGAGGTAAATTCTAAGAAACTCATATTCTGACAATGCTGCCAAAGATTCAGCTCACTGCTTTGAGAGCACTGCGATATGAGAGATTCATTTACCGAAACGATGCCGTTTTGTTGTCACAATTTTTTTTTTTTGCGCCATTTTTAATTCCAATAAGCTTTTGTCACTGAAAGTCAAAGAAATTGTATTCATGATGCTGGTACCGACCCTGCTGACTCATATCTTGTTGATCTTGTCAAACAGTTTAGCCCATTTTTAAACACACTTTTTAAGCTCTTCATATGTCAAGAAATGTCTTTGAGCCTGAGTCATACATTTGCTATAAATCACAATGTTATTCAAGCATTCAAAACGTAGTTGGTGATTTCAACGCCCGTCTTGCGGCGATTTGGATGAAGATAAGTGATTGCCCTTCATTTTCGTTGTCCTGAGAGTTGTGTATCTTGCCCTGAAGAAGACCTAAGAGGTCGGAACGCGTTGTGTTTTGTCTTGTGATTCGTTTGGCTACGTTTTTTTTTTTTTTTGCGGAGCCTTATGAATACTTTTAAAAAATTGATGTGTAGAAGTTTCCACAATGAGAATTGGATTGTTCGCCGTTTGAAATGATGCAGTGAAACAGAGACGCGGCTGTCAGCTAGTCTGGAGCGATGAGCATTAATTCCCCGCCGCAAGGCTAGCGACACTTCCAGATTTTAGTGATTAAGCGCTGCACTTTCGTGAGTTTGGGAAACTGTACCTTATTTTTGATAAAAACGAACACAAACATTCTTTCATTTCTGGCGAAAAGACGAAGACGAAGACGAAGAAGAAGAAGAAGAAGAAGAAAAACAAAACAAAAACCAAAAAAAAAAAAAACCAAAACAAAACGACACACACACACACACACACACACACACACACACACACACACACAGAGGGTTCAGAAGGACATCTAATCTTCTAAAGGAAGGGAAAAGAATTCCTGATAGACCAAAACTCCGACCTTCAGCCCCCCCCCTCCCCCCTCTCCCTTCCTCCCTCCCCGTCCTTCCTTCGTCCCAATGGAACCGTCACCGTTCTGCCCAGCTCCCCCCTACCACCCCTACCCCCACTTATCCTCACCCCCGCCTTAAACACCCCCTCCCCCTCTCTTACAAACCCGTTCCCTCCGCATCCATGCCTTCTCCATCTCATTCTCAATCCTTCCACAACACCGCTTCTTGCATAGGGGGCAAAAAAGAAAAACGAAAAAAAAAAAAAAAAAAAAAAAAAAGAAAGAAGGAGGAAAAAAGAAAGTCCGGCAGTCCCCAAACCGTTTCTCTCCGTTATTCTAGCCGACTTGAATGTGCCTCCAGGTAGAGGAGAACGCTCAAGGTTTTAAGTGCTGCTCCGTCAGACTTCTTCAACGACCTGACCACTTTCTTCTTCTTCTTCTTCCTCTTCTTCTTCTTCTTCTTCTTCTTCTTCTCTCTCTCTGTCTGTCTGTCTCTCTGCCCTCTCCCTCACATTCTCTCTCTCTGTCTCTCTCCTCTCTCTCTCTGTCTCTCTCCGTCACTCTCTCTCTCTCTCTCTCTCTCTCTCTCTCTCTCTCTCTCTGTGTCCCCTCTCTCTCTCTCTTTGTCTTTTTCTCTCTCTGCATGTCTGTATCTCTCTCTCTGTCTCTCTCTGCCTGTCTCCGCATCTCTCTCTCTCTCTCTCTCTCTCTCTCTCTCTCTCTCTCTCTCTCTCTCTCCTCTCTCTCTCTCTCTCTCTCTCTCTCTCTCTCTCTCTCTCTCTCTCTCTCTCTCTCCGTTGTGTTTTTTAGTACTCCTTGTGAAGGTACGCACTTAAAAACACATCACCGACAAGAGACCCGCTATGCCGAGTTACCCCCCCCCTTCTCCATTCTCAGGACGTAACACACTGCTGGTAGGGGGCTCGCGATGTGAGCGGAGCAGAGGAGAATAATATGGCCGCTTCAACTCCTTCGTCCCTGGCTAGACGAGGTTGAAGAGGAGAGTCGTGTTCCTTTAGGGCCATGGGCAAGCAAAGAAGCCTCTCCAAAACAACAGCGTTCATCTCAGACACACTGTGAACTTCTGGTCATTACAGAGCCCCCTCCCACCCCCCCCCCCCCCCCCCCCTTCTTCCTCCCCCCAAACACACACACACACACTCATAAACACACACACACACACACTTGGAGCTCACAACCTCCAATACATAGTTGCCCAAACTCACCCTTTAGTGTTCCTCTGTGCAAAGACGCAACCATGAACCTAACAACCGTGTTCTTTTGACCTTCTTGTTATGTTATAAAAGGTGGATGTTCGTAGGCCGTTGGAACCAGTTAAAAACGAGTGCCGTTAGTTACTTCGCCTTTGCTCCACAACGTCTCTGGTTTTTGGAGAATGGCAATTAACATATGTTCTTGTTATATCTAGAACGCAGATGAGCGCATAGGAACAGTGTGACACAGACACACAGGTAAACAGGTTCGTTAAGGTTTCATACCCGCTCGCGCATTTGTACACACGTAAGTAGGTTAAGACACCTCCTCCCCCCATATGCACACCGACGTTCACGATGAACGATCTGAAAATAACACTTCGAACATGCGAAGTTGTCTTGCAGGAAACAGTTAGTGAAAAATTCCCTCGACCGGCTATGGTTTACAAATCTTATTGACTACAGCAATAACAACAACTTCAACTACAACGACAATAAACCCATGTTTAAGAAAAAAAACCCATTGTGGATCTTTTTCGCTATAAAAGATGGTGTATTTAAAGTCTGAATTCTGAGTAATAGGCTATAACAATGATTAACATTGCACCTTAAAACAGGTGAGATTTATTTCTGAACACTTTTAATTTGAATCACTGTATCATAAATGGAGCAATATATCCCGCCATTTCATGAAACAGGTCCAATCATTAGGGTCAATCGCTTGAACACGTATTTTTGGGTTTTCGTTTTGACTGCCACCAACAAGGACAAGTTTTAACTCACGTCTGTTCGTTTGTTTCTTTATCTGTCTGTCAACAAGATTACACAAAAACTACCGGACCAATTTTAATTCAATTCGTCAGAAAGATGGACTGTGGCTCAAGACAGAATTCGATGAATTTCCGATGCAGATCCGTCACGTGCATCAGAGGGTGGATCCGGGATTGGTTCCGATTGGAACGACATTTGACTAAAAGAAAAAGATCCCAGAGACGAACTCATTAAAGGATAACGCGGATTCGTGATGCGGATCCATTACGACGGACGAATTCCGGATCCGTAGCCTCGGCATAGGTCTCCGTTCTCCTAAATGTCCTTCAGTTTTTTTATTTTTTATTTCTTAAAGAAATCCGATCTGGCAACGTTTTTTTTTTTTTTTTTTTTTCACTAGGACACTTATTACACTTCAAAGGATTGCTTTTAGGAAGAATGAGATCTACGTTAATCATCAAGCTATATTTTGTAATTTATAAACACAGTTACTTTCGGGAGAAGCGATGAAAGTGGGAGTGTGGGGGAAGGATAAATGCTCCATGAATTCTACACTTCTAGTATAGGTTTGGAAACAATTTTCTATTCCCCCCCCCCCCCCCCCCCCCCCCCCCCCCCCCCCCCCCCCCCCCCCCCCCCCCCCCCCCCCCCCCCCCCCCCCCCCGAAGCTTTCCATTTGGTTCTCGCACCACTCGAAGAAAAAAAAAAAAAATGCGACAAACCATCTATCTCACCGACGGATATACTTTCAACATAGGATTGAAAATACTTTTCCTTTCTTTAACTTCCTTTTTGTTTCTCGCACACCACTCGGAACGAAAAAATGCGACGAACCTCCTATCTCACTGGCGTATCTACTTCCAATTTAGGTTCGAAAAAAAATCTCCATCTTTAACTTTCCTTTTTTGTTTCTCGCACCGCGTGGAAAGGGGACGCCCCCCTCCCCCTTCCCCCCCCCCCCCCCCCCCCGCCCCTCAAAACCGACGAATCCATCATCTATCTCAGTGACGAATCTCTCTATGGCTTTTCTGCTTTTCAAGCCAGGCCCTTTTAGCCCTGATTGCGTATCCCATTTCTGGAAGAGCCGTCGGCTTAGTTTGTATGTAACAACAGCTTATTGGCGATGTCTTCTGCGCCTTTTACTGGCGGGAACAAGGTGTAAAGGTGAACACGGGGAGAGCGCCATCCATCACGGCAAGAGCTTCGTGGAGTGGAGTTGCTCTTTTCCGCTGAAGAGTCTGTCTTGCAAGGGAGCGCATCAGCCGAAGGTTACGAAGAGTGTCACTGATCATTTCAGAGTTTACGTTAATGTGTTCGTTGCTTGGCGCCGTTCCAACATTCAGCAGAGGTTTCACGTGTGTGTGTGTGTGTGTATGTGTGTGTGTGTGTGTGTGTGTGTGTGTGTGTGTGTGTGTGTGTGTGTGTGTGTGCGTGCGTGCGCGCGCGCGCGCGTTTAAGCCTCGCTGTTTTATTTCCTTTTATTTCATGCGTACGTGCATGAATGACGTTGTTTTATGTTCGCTGATGGAAATATCAAATTGTGCTCCGTGCTGGCAACGTTTTTCTTGGTAGTAGTGACAGAAGATTGTTATGTGCTGTTTTTAAAGTTTGTTTCGTTTTTGTTGTTGCTTACTGTGGCTTGTTTTTGATTCGAGCAATGTTACATAGAAAGCATCTCCCCCCCTTCCCCTCAACGCCCTCTCTTTCCGGCATTATTTCCCACCCACACCTACTCCCCTTCCTATCCTACAACTATTTTTTCTCTTTATGTTATACACATGCGCGCGCATGTGTGCCTGTATGAAAGTTGCATTTGGTGTAAACTTTAGCACTGTATCATGAAGCTTTTTGTGTGTGTCTGTGTCTGTGTGTGTTTACAAATTTTACATGCGTCATCACAAAATGTTTGCACCTTAATGCATGTTCTATCGGTCTGATGTTGAATGAACCTTGAGACGATGACATGATAGAGGAAAAAAAAAAACGACCACGAACTGTTAGCACTGACGCATGTTTATCTTTAGGCAAAGAGGGTTGGGGGGCGGGGAGGGGGGGGGGGGGGGGGGGGGTGAGAGGAGTAACACACTCCCAATTTTTTTCCCATGTGTGTATCTGTCGAGCAGTTTGTGCTTAGCTCTGTGTTTGAGATTAAGACATTTCTGTTGCTGTTCGGTACACTGTCTCTGTGTCTGTCTGTCTGTCTGTCTGTGTCTGTCTGCCAGCCTATCTACCTCTCTATCCTTCTCTCTGTTAGTCTGTCTCCTCTCAGCCTATCTATTTATGAAATTTGATGTCTAAAATATATAAACGTGAGTCTGTAAGTTTATATTCATACAAGTATGTATGCAATGTCGCGACAGCATTATGGGCAACGATCTGGATGCTATTTTTGTACTGCACTTCCTCCCCTAACTTCTTTCTTTCCATTTTTTAGTGTGTTTTTTTTACGGCATTAAATTGACAATGCAGATTGTTTGACGATGTGTGAGGAATCATATTTTAAACGTGTTCTTTTTTACGACATTAAAACTGACAATGCAGATTGCTTGACGATGTGTGTGAGGAATCATATTTTTAAACGTCTTGATCTCAGATGTCCTCGTCCAATCCAACATTTTGTTGTCGTTGGGAAAAACAGCAAGCGAAGATGATGTTAAACACAGAAGTTGATCACAAGTGCCTGTGTTGAATTGAGTGCCTATTCTGAAAACAGATAAAGAAGAAAAAAAAGAAACCTTATGTACGATTTTAAAACTTGTTTTATTTGTCTATTGATTTTCCAGCCTTTTATTTCTAACCCGAGCCGCAGATACTCAGACTGTTTGTATACTTTCTGTATTACATCTTGTATGGTTGGTTAAGATTCATTTATCTGATGTGGCCAATTTTGTACCAAATGATTGCCGTTCAAATTTGTCAAAGGAAACCCATATGATGTTTATATTCATCAGCTGCCGGTGTGTGGTACAGCGTTCGGGGTACTACATCTGTCCTGGAAATGCAAGTGCATAACTCTCTGACGTTGCCCGTACATAATTGTAGTGAGACATATATAGTCCCCAGACTCTTAGCCTGCGAAGCGCCACGAGGTGTTCCCTTGTTTTTGATAATAATGGTTACTTATGCAATGCGTACTCGTTTTCCTAGTTGCGAGCGTTTCTCAAAGAAGCGGTACCGTATATCACTACGTTTACAACGGGAAATACACTCGCATACACCAACCGTCTCTGATCACTTACAATACATACCCACGCACGCGACTACATTAACAGAGGCTCTCTCTCACCTTCAGATCTCTCCCCGTCCTCATCACTCTCAGACAAGAAAGAGATATCTTGGCGGGAAAAATGAAGGAAGAGGAAACAGCATTACTGTGACACAAAAAGACGACTTTCTTGAAGTTAATTTGAAGATATCATTGGAGTGTCCGATGTTCTGATGGAGATCGTTCTATGCCGTAGGGTCCTGAAAGCTAGAAGTTTTTTTTTTTTTTTTTTTTTGTATATACACATAGACATGCGCAGGCGCGCTTGGGGGCTCGCTCCTACGGGAGCACACACACACACACACACACACACACACACACACACACACACACAGTCGCGCGCTCGCACACACACACACACACACACACACACACACACACACACACACACACACACACACACACACACACACACACAGGAATGCGTGCACGCACACACACACACACTCACGCACACTAACTGTCTAGATCTCTCCCTCTTCCTTCCCACCCCCTTGAACACACGCACAGATGTATGCAAACTGACAGGTAATGTCGATCACATGAGCATACTTGCTGTTCACATCTCTTATGCTGTTTGAAGTAGTACATCATTTCTGAGTATCATTATTAATGCCGATCGACGACGATGGAGATGATGAAAATGATGCTATGGTGGTCCATTCTTGTCTGAGACTGCATGACAGAGCTGTATTCAACGTTCACTTTCACAATATATGTCGACGTCAACCAGGCTCGAGAGATACGGACACCTGTGGTGCTGTTCAGGCAGTTAGATCAAGACTCATAAATACGCATCCATTTAGTGGATTAAACTTTCCAGTCTTCGCACTTGAGCCTATAGAAAACTCAACTCCAGATAGAAGCCGGTCCGCTAAAAACAAAATCCCACAAATGACTTCCTGACTCTGGTGGGACTCGAACCCACGACAGCCAGCAGGGAATCAGCGACGCTAATCACTGCGCCACGGCGACGGGTTCTGGGTATTACAATCACTAAAAGCGATGATGGGCTCGTTAAAAAAGTTTTAATAGTTTAATTGCAGTACTATTTGGTATTATTTTGTTATGGGCATCAACTACTTATCATAGCACCATTTTGTTTTTCAATTAAAAAATCTGGAATCACTTTGTAGGCGGTTTAGTGAGCATATTATTGATACATCAAAGGTGATATCATTTTATTCTATACATGTATTATTATGGTTGTCAGACGGTTGTTCCGTCATAGTGATGTTTCTTGTTTTGTATTTTGTATGATACGCTATGCTAAAATCAGTCAAATGGTTGTTTCGTTAAAATCATGTTCTTGTTTTTTGTGTTTTGTATGATTTGTTATGCTAAAACCAGTCAAATGGTAGTTACGCTAAAACCACGTTTCTTGTTTTGTATTTTGTATGATGGATATATTATGCTAAAACCAGTCAAATGGTAGATACGCTAAAACCACGTTTCTTGTTTTTGTATTTTGTATGACTGATATATTATGCTAAAACCCAGTCAAATGGTTGTTCCGTCAAAGTATGTGTTCTAGTTTTGTCTTTTGTATGATATGCCATGCTAATACCAGTCATAGTTGCATGGAGGCAATTTATTTGTCCATTGACATTAAGCACCTGAGGTCTATAGATATAGCTGTATTATTTTTTTTTTCTTTACCACCACTGCTACTACTACAACTACTACTATTACTACTATTACCACCACCACTACTACGACGACTACTACTACCATTACTACTGCTACTACTAGTACTATCAATACAGCACCAGATATCATTATCTATTGTTTGTACATGTTTGAATGTGCATTCCATATATCTATGCAAATGAGATCAGTGAGAAATAAAAGATTGGGATTGGATTGGCTGGTTCGCATTTGCGTGCTCATCAGTTGCATTTCTCTCTCCTCTCTCTCTCTCTCTCTCTCTCTCTCTCTCTCTCTCTCTCTCTCTGTGTGTGTGTGTGTGTGTGTGTGTGTGTGTGTGTGTGTGTGTGTGTGTGTGTGTGTGTGTGTGTGTGTGTGTGTGTGCGTGCGCACGCGCGTGCAGCGCGCACTTGTTGTGTGTGTGTTTTTTTATTTATATGTTGTTTTCACTATCTTTGGGAGAGGGTTTGAAGACACACACAAACAAACAAACAAACAAGCAAACAAACAAACGAAAAACCCCAAACCAACCAACCAAACAAATACAAACAAAACAAAAACAAAACGAACCGTGCAGACCACCGATGCAAAGAAAGAGATTCTCGCCTGTATCAAAGGAAACGCTCTTTTTAACAGCACGCCAGTTGCCCGCCGACATCGCTGCCTATCACCTCTTTCCCACTGCAAGCCACAACCATGGCCTGGGGAGAGAGGTGAGACGTGACGCTGTCTCTAGACAAAAGCACCCATGTCAGTTTCACGCCCACAGCTTGACAACCATCAGTGCAGTCAGTTTCAGTGTCAGTTTCATCGAGCAGGTGTCACTGCGTGAGGACTAGTCCATATAAGCTAAACCACATCCGCTAAGTTTTGAGACCACACTGCGCATGATTTAAAGCAGATGGATGTATGAATTAATGACTTAAATGAGATAATTTAAGAAGAGGGTCTCGTGAGTAAGATGAGGGTCTCGTGAGTAAGAAGATGATCTCGTTGCTAAGAAGAGGGTCTCGTTACTAAGAAGAGGGTCTCGTTGCTAAGAAGAGGGTCTCGTTGCTAAGAAGAGGGTCTCGTTGCTACGAAGAGGGTCTCATTGCTAAGAAGAGGGCCTAGTTGCTGAGAAGAGGATATCGTTGTTAAGAAGAGGGTCTCGTGGCTAAGACAAGGGTCTCGTTGCTAAGAAGAGGGTCTCGTTGCTAAGAAGAGGGTCTCGTTGCTAAGAAGATCTCGTTGCTAAGAAGATGTCTCGTTGCTAAGAAGAGGGTCTCGTGAGTACGAAAAGGGTCTCATTGCTAAGGAGAGGATCTCGTTGCTAAGAGGAGGTCTCGCTGATTAGAAGAGGATCTCGTTGCTAAGAAGAGGGTCTCGTTGCTAAGAAGAGGGTCTGGTTTCCACGAAGAGGGTCTCGTTTCTAACAAGAGGATCTCGTTGCTAAGAAGTCTCGTGGCTGAGGAGAGGGTCACGTGATCTCACTTATGTCAAGTATTATGGAGTCACCCCGTCACCCGTCATGACGATTGGGACCAGCATTTTAACACCATGTGCTTTAAAGCCTATATGACGCGCAGCTTTCTGCGGCGCATTCCCCCTCCTCCCCCTCCCCCCTCCCCGTATGCTAACAGCTGCACCATATCCTTACAGCTGTCCCAGAGCATTTTGTGTTTATTTTTGACACCTTAATCACAAACATGTGTTTTGTAATAATGCAATCAGTACGGAATCTACCACAATGAAAGGGTATCTAAAGAGAAAATACGATTTCTGGAATGAAACATAGTCATGTATCCTTCCCCCCATCTTGTGAATGAATGCATACTAGTATTGTCTGCTTCGCGCGCGTTCAGTGAGAACCGGGTCAGTACCTCTGTCCGCACTGTCCCTGGTCACTGAGAGAGAATGCAAGAGAAATAGAGAGCGTGCATACCTGTAAGTGCAGCAAACAGCATCTTCCCGTGTGTGGGAATTTTGCTGATGGCGCACGCAAGCTGGAACTGGCTCTGTGACGGACAAGACATGCCATGCGCGCGGCTGTGGCTGCACACCAAAAATAAAATGCACCAAGGCCTTGCTTAAGGAGTCGAGTATTTATACATTGGCGGAGTTAGATTGTCTTGAAAATTTTGATTGTGTCTGAAAGTTGATCCTCCACATTTTCTTTCATCAAGATACAAGCCATATGGTTCCAAGCAGACAGATTGAAATCCAAGGAATGGGACTATTTGGGGGCTTCCAGCTGGTGCAAGTATAGGGTCATGGGTGAGTGCAAAGGCCCGAAATGTGACGTCAATTAAAGGAAAGGTCATGTAATTGAAACTTGTTTGTGATGTCATCGGTGGAAATCCCCCTACAAACAAGGGAGGTAATTGGTGGGAGTTGTTTTTTTTGATCAGTTATCAGTTTAACATTAAATGGTGGCTCAAATTTATGGTAAGCCTGAATACGCTTATATGAGTTACATAGTGCTTTAGTGTAAAATCCTAATTGTGGAATGTGGCCTGTGGGAAAGAAGTAGGCTACATTCGCAAGGGAGTGTGCATTGCTGTTAGCTTACGGCCAGCTGTAAGGGTAAGGGCAACAGGCGCAGTTTGTAAGTCAGCGCTGGCAACTTGAATCCGGCGGCTTACAAATCGAGCGTCGGTCCTCGTTGTGGAGAACGCCTGCGCAGAGTGGCAGTCTTCACATCCCATGCAATAGCGACGAGACTGAGGAGTCTGTGTAAAGAAGAGTTGCACGTCATGACTGGAGTCGCTGTTATGACACACACCTCACGAGTGTCAGCCGTGATTGAAAGACTGCTGGGGCCTTCCTTCCTTCCAACGTCGAAGGGAACTAGCTTGGTTGGCTATGCTACACAAAAATCATAAAATTTAACGGTCAAACAATCCTGGCACCGTACCTCAAAAAGCTCTCACAGGGAAATGGTTTTGGAACAGGGTGGGAAGCAGTGCTAGGTCGGATCCAGAATTACATCCCCCCCCCCCCCCCCCCCCTCAGATGACATCTTGATTCCCCCTTCCCTGTCTGTGGTTGGTTTCTGTCCTGTTCTTGGCATTTTACGTACGTAACCCATAACGCGACAGAGTCATCAGAATGATGTGTGTGGCTGTCTATTGGATGAAAATCAAGATTCTGTCTGTCTGTCTGTCTCTGCACACACACACACACACACACACACACACACACACACACACACACACACACACACACACACACACACACACACACACACACACACACACACACACACACACACATACTCTCACACTCACGCACTCACGCACGCGCGCGCGCGCGCACACACACACACACACACACATGAGTACACACACACACACACACACACACTTACGCGCGCACACGCACACACACATACACACACACACACGCACACACACACGCACACGCACACACACACACACACACACACACACAACACACACACACACACACGCACGCACGCACGCACGCAAAGGCACTTAACAAAGGCAGGTATTTGCTGCAAGCGCTGAGATTGTGTCTTCAACAAACATTCAGTTGCTGCTAGGCCTTGAAATTAACGATAATCTGTATTATGGTAACTAACATCCGTCGAGGTTGCACGATGGAAATTTTCGTTTTTTCTTCCGAACTAAAAAATATTGTCACATAAAAGTGTTGACAACTTTTGCATCGTGACTAATGGATCGATTCCATTAATACCCACAGCACACAGCAACCATAATGTATTTTTGAACAATAAGGTAATATGGAGTTATGCAAACGACAGTAGCGCTAGCCAGACTAAGTCCCGTTTGGAATGACTGCAACATCACGGTCAGTTCCAAGAACAGACTGATGAGCTCCGCGATCATTGCCATATTTTCTCTATGCCTGTAAGACGTAGACTCTGAGAGTTGAACTTGAAGAAGGATACAGACATTAGAGATCAGATGCTTCCACAAGATCCTTGGTATCTCGTACAAAGACCAAAGTACCAACTTGGAGATCCAGACCAGAGTAAGGCAAGCCATTGGACAATACGAAGAAGACCTGTTGTCCACAATGAAAAGGAGGAAAATGAGTGGTATGGTCATATATCAAAATCAAAATGCCAAATTATCCTACATGGAACAGTGCGAGGAGGCAGAAGGAGAGGAAGACACCGGAAGAGATAGGAGGACAATATCAGTGAATGGACTGGCATCACACTCGGCGACTGCCAAGGAGCGTCTGAGAACCGGGAGAAGTGGAGGAAACTGGTTTTGTGAAGTCTTCAGTGACGCCCCATCGGTCTTCAAGACTCCGGGATAAGTGACAAGTGACAGTTGAAGTTAATATATATTTCAGGGCATACACCTACACGGAACACTTCTGTTGTAAAAGGTGCAAACACCACGGACAAAACGTCCTCTCTTAAAAAAATCTTGAAGTGTGCTCACATTTTGTGACAATGGGCAAAGATTAGTCTAATTCATTCAGTACGCCAGAGAGAGAGAGAGAGAGAGAGAGAGAGAGAGATCTTGCTAACCACAGACTTCCTTTTTTTTTTTTTTTTTACTACGGTACTGGGGTGAGAAATCATGTCAGGGGAGGAAACATGTCAACCATGCCCATATGTTTCGCATGATTGCTCGTCCAGGTGCAAAATCGTGCTGGGTTGAGAAATTGTGTCTCAAGACCGGCAACTTTGACACGATTTTTCTCCCCGGGTGAAAAATCGTGTCGAGTAAGAATTTATACTGCAACACCTCCTCAAGCAAGTGTTCCGACCTTAATTCCTCACACTCTTAAGGGGGCGAAGCCGCATCCGGGTCATGACTCCTGTCTTGGATGCCATCAGCTGTTGCCCCCCCCCCCCCCCTCCCCCTCCTCCTCCTTTTCTTCTTTTTTTTTTTCTTTCCTCTTCCTGTTCTCGCTGCCAGGATTTAAACTTGCGCCTCCTGGATAGCCGGGGCGTCACATGGCCAAGGCAACTTGTGACGAAGGTTTTAACCCACTTAGACATCGGGCACCTGTTGTGAGGTGGGAAATTTTTAGCTTTTTGAAGTTCACTTTCAAGTTGTTCTTTCCCCGTCGACCAGACCCAGGTGCGACTCTTTTCAGCTGCTTTTGCCATGGCATTTAGGGCTCTGGGTCTCTTCTTCTTTTTTTTTCTTTTCCAGAAATCGAGAGCTGTTTCGGCAGATGTGCCTGCAGCTCCCCCCCCCCCCCCCCCCCCCTCCCTCTCACCTCACCTCCTTCCTGTTCGCTTTAACTTCTATGGCAAATACTTAAATTTGGAAGCCAGGTTACTCAAGTTTGTCGGCTGGACTGCCATACTTCTCAGTCTTGTAGATGAGTGGTGTCCCCCATTCTCCTTTCATATGAGTTCAATCAGAATCATTCATTTGATGAACGTGAGTGGAGTACTTTATCTAATTTCACGCTGCTCTTGCTTATGAGTTCGTTTTTGTACTCCCAGTTCTTATAGAACAGGGAGTACTTACAATGGGAACGAAGAAATGCTGTCTGTGTGTCTGTCTGTCCGTCTGTCCACGGTCAAAAATGTGTTCCACTTCCTCCAGACAAAAGTTCTGGGCCGATCTTTCTGAAAATTTGTAGGTATCTTCATTTTGGGTCAGGCATGATGCCCGATGTTTTATTTTACCAGAGTAGCCGTTACTAACGTCTTATGCCATTCTTGCAAATCTGACTTCCATAGTCCGGAATGTAGTGGATTCAGTGACGTCATCTTACTCGTTGTGCCAATCAAAAATGCGTTTCATCCATTTACGTTTAGGCCGTAAGTCTGAGATGAACGTTACATATTATTCCTACAACAACAACAACAACAACAACACACACAAATCATAGCTTTTCCCCACGACCTACTGATCATGCGGTCAGCTCAGGTTGTCAACACAGAACTTCCATGCTTTTGACTTTCAGCTTGATCACTCTACAGGGATCAGGTGTTGACAAGACAGCTCCTTGGGTTCTGTCTGTCTGTCTGTCTCTTTTTTATCTCTCTCTTGTGTTATAGTGGTCTATGTCAGTATCCATCGTCCCTGAAGGGACAAGGACCAGCTGAAAATAAGGAACTTCTTGCGTATCTGTCTCCTTTGGGAATAAAGGTTTTCTCTCTGTGTCTGTGTCTGTTTGTCACTTTGTCTATCCATCCATCCATCCATCTGTCTATCTATCCATCCATCCATCTATCCTATCTATCTATCTATCTATCTATCTATCTATCTATCTATCTATCTATCTATCTATCTATCTATCTATCTGTTTGTCTGTCTCTCTCTATATCTGCCCATCCGTCTATGAATATCAGTCTGTCTCTCTCTCTATCAGTTTATCTATCTGTCTATCTCTCTGCACAAGTGCAGCTGCTGCTGCTGTTCTTTCCACAACGAGCATTCATTTCTGTCATTATAAATGCATTTCTATAGACATCACCTAAAGAGAGGGGACACTTGTGGCGTACTCTCAAGGGCTGTTTGGAGAAGAGTGAAGAAGAACAAAGTCTCTGAGCGTGTCATCGTCTCTGGGAACTGCAGTAAAAGACTCTTCATCCTCATCTTTAGAGAGGAGAGACAAGACGAGGAGCGAATGACGAGAGAAAGGGAAGGAGGGAAGGCAGAGGAGGGTGGGGAAGTTCTTGAGGTGGGGGAGAGTGAGAGTGAAGACGTCATGCGTAGATTTCCTTCATCAGTACGTGATACTCAGACGAACAGACGGTCGCGGCTTTGGCATTAAGCGCAATTCGAAAAGCATTTAAAGTGATGATGGTAGAGAATGTGCGTGTTACGTAGACCGCTTCGTCATTCTACACGGCGTGGTGCGACGGGCCTGGAAATCACAAGCTTTTGTAATCCGGATTATGTGACTTGGAGATGACATGTTTGGAAGAAGAGGCTCGCCTACCTAGGAAGTCTTGAAACGAGTGATCTGCCCTGGATGCCACTAATACATGTGGATGGAGAGAGAGAGAGAGAGAGAGAGAGAGAGAGAGAGAGAGAGAGAGAGAGAGAGAGAGAGAGACAGAGAGAGACAGAGAGAGAGACAGAGACAGGAATAGAGAAATGAAAATAGAAAGATGCTTTATTCAGCATACGCCACAGTCCCTTCATATTACTGTATCATTATTATGACAAGAGAGAGAGAGAGAGAGAGAGAGAGAGAGAGAGAGAGAGAGAGAGAGAGAGAGATTATTGTTTTGAGTTCTCTTTTGCTCTTAGTTTCATATAAAAAAAGATGAAAACAACAGCTAAGAAGTTACGTCAGCATATACCAGAAGTGAAACCACATGCACAGATAAACCGAACATGTGATAATTTAGCTGTAAATGTCATTTGAAGAGACAATGGAGTAACTGGGAGAGAGGGGGGAGAGAGAGAGGGGGAGAGAGAGAGATCACGATCACGATAACGATAATTTATTCAAGAAAGGCCACAGCCCCATTTGAAGGGGGGTATTGACATATAAACTGACGTAACAACACATTAATACACAAGCACATATAAACAAATTCAAGTC
>JADBJO010000598.1:315000-320000 GCA_016801955.1 Conus betulinus | reverse complement strand
AGCTATTGAATGTAGAACTATTGAATGTAGAGTCAGCAGGCGTTCTTCAGTCGGCTCAACCCAGCAACTTATGTAAAAAAAAAAATCAAACAAACAAACAAAAAACAAACGTAGATTGTAAAGCGCCTAGAACCAGGTCTCTAACCGAGGATAGGCGCTAAATAAGTACTCAGCATAATAATAATAGCCTCTCTCTCTCCCTCCCTCCCTCCCTGTGTGTGTGTGTGTGTGTGTGTGTGTGTGTGTGTGTGTGTGTGTGTGTGTGTGTGAGAGAGAGAGAGAGAGAGAGAGAGAGAGAGAGACAGACAGACAGAGAGAGAGAGAGAGAGAGAGAGAGAGAGAGAGAGAGAGTGTGTGTGTGTGTGTGTGTGTGTATCGGAGAGAGAGAGAGAGAGAGAGAGAGAGAGAGAGAGAGAGAGAGAGAGAGAGAGACAGACAGACAGACAGAGAGAGAGAGACAGACAGACATTTGTAGATTGATCGGATTGACAATACAGGATTCTGATCAACATTTGTTTCGATCTGGCCTATTTAGCTGAAGAAATTCACTTGGTTTTAGGGAGTGGGAGAATGGGGTGGGGACAGGAAGAAGGGTGGGCGGAGGGAGAGCTTTAATTTACATACTTTTTCTGAATTTCCTTTCTAACCATGATAGGCTGGGCTATAACCAACATTACCTTTACCTTACCAACCCTGATAATGGCGTCCGTGGTCCTTCGAGCTGTAAAGGACATGACTTGGGTGTATTCACCGTTCGACTACATACACACAGACTTCGGTACATATACAAGTTTGTTTATAAATTCCTAGGACGTCACTTATCTCACCATCTACTCTTGGTGCGAATCAGGTGAAGAGTTCAAGTTAGGAAGGGAGCCGTAGAGTCCCCGCAAATCCGACTTTCCCTGGCCCAATATGCAAACAACAACATGAAAAACAACAACAACAACAAAAAAACACTTGGAAAATTCCTTAAATAGCACCTTCCGGTGAACACACACACACACACACACACACACACACACACACACACACACACGCACACACACACACACACACACAAAAACAAGCAAACACACGAAAAAAAAACAAAACAAAAACCCCAAACATCACAGAAACATGACATCAGTAACTATTTTATACTCTGCACTTCTCACCTTCACCTCTTCCCCACCGTAACCATCTCCATCACCGTCCTCCATCCTTTTGCTGCTGATCTCGTCAGCGAATGTAGAGAACAACGTTTTAAAAGTGTGCTGCTGCATGCCACTCCTCAAATCCAGTCCTGATATGGCCCTTTGCGGTCGGTGAGCTGTAAGCATGATCACCTTACCATCCTCAATCTTTTCCCATTTGCTCGCTTAACAACTTTTTCGCCACTGTAATTCTTTTGATCATTTTGCATGCCCCCCCCCCCCCCCCCCCCCCCCTCCTTGACGAAGTGATCCGCCCCTGCACATACACATTCTCTCCGTGTGTAGCGGTAGGTCTGCAAATTCCCATGACCTCACCAGAAGACCTCCTCTTACGAGGCCGACAGGCATAGATAGACAGACAGACAGACACCTGTTGCCTGGAAACGATCCCAGAGGCCTGTAATATTTGTTTACTGGCTCAGAAATGACGTCTCCACGGCGTTGACGTTCATGATGACGTCGATTGTTCTTATCCGTTCGTATCTTAGTCTGTACCATACCATGCAGTTGTCAGAGTCGCCGGAGGTCGGGGGACTGAGTGATAGCGTGTGATGAGATCCCAGGGTGAGCTTTGCGATTTCATCTTAGAATAAACAAGAAGGGGAGTTTTGAAAAGGAGTGAGCCATATATTTTTGAGCTCCTTGATCAAAATCAGCATTTTTTTTTCCCCCCCCCCCCCCCTTTTGTTTTTTTTTTTTTTCTTTCCTTTCTCTCTCTTTTCCTTTTCTCTTTCTTTTCTTTTCCATTTTTCTTTTTCATGCGAATGACTTTTTCAACGAAAGGTCAATGCCCCTTGTGAAGGGATTTGTGCTTGTGTACAGTTCCAGACCTGAACAACATTAATTACTGTTAGTGCTTATTCACCATTCAGTGGTTACAAAATAGGCATTGCCGTTATCTTCAAATTATGTATAATTAAATGCTCCTGTTGCATTTGACAATTTCAACACTTGTGGGCTTGTAATAGCTCAGAAAGTTGGTGCACACAAATACATGTGTTGATTTAGAAAGATATCTCTGAGGAGAAAATACATTTGTCTTTAAAATCTTTGCATAATGGGTCCATCAAATCATATGCAGTACGAATATACGTTAAAGTGAACGAAGTGCAATATCTACAAAATGATTTTTTTTTTGTCATGATCAGTTTCATGTGCGCGTGCCTGTCTATAACTTTAAGCTGTCAGGACTCCACATAAATCTGGAGATTTCTAAACGCACAATATATCTTAAACCTCGCACTGTTTTGCACATGATCGTTCCAATCACGCAGCCTTCAATCAATCAAATGCTGATTGAGACGAGTCAAAACAGGACGATGTGAACATACTTCAGGCTGGTCATCCATTTGTGATGTCGAACACAATTAGTTCTTTATTGGTAAATTCTGTCGCTGAAATTTCGATTGATTGCCAGGATATTGTGGAATACACCATTCTCTTGCAAGCTGATATGTTTTGATATTTAAGGTCTACAAAACTGAGACCAAGCGACCACGTTTACGACATGCCATAAAGTGGAGCAAACATTTCAAGATCGGAGTCGTTTTTATCAACTGCAGTACAGTTTTTTTGCTTTAGCATTCATTGAAAATGACGAACAAAAGACCAAACTTTGGAATTAAAAAAAAAAGAAAAAAAAAAAAAAAAAAAGAAGAGTGAGAATAAGAAACGTACTTGTAGCAGAGACAACGGAAAATCGATTGGACACGTTTAGATGCGACGCTGCCAGTCTGTGTGGACTTTCTGTGACTGAGAACGTGTCGTATGCTTCCACCATCGATCACGTATAGGGATGACCTCACTTTAATAATAATGATTTTGGTCGGAACCGTAAACCTTTTCAGTTGTTAAAACTGTAGCTCAGGATGAAAATGAAGAATGTATATTCAAAATGCTGTGACCTTTTCATCACTCTGTCATGAATTTTGTACATTTGTATCTATGGGGGAAAGAAAAAAAAAAGCCTTTTTTTCAGACTGCGTTTTTGGAAAAATCTGATTTTTTAACTCCGTGTTGTTTTAAATGTTTGCTTGTTGGAATCTCATCTGTATGTCGTCATTTCACATCTGTTTCTTCCGGAAAGTTTCATGCTGATAACCATCAGGTTTGTCATTCCCGAAATCGTACATTTGGTAATTACGGGGGTATAACCTACAAGGAACAGTCGTTTTTTTTTTCCCCATGTTAAATATGCAAGACATCTCAACTTTGATTGACAGAGAGACTGACCGGGTTCTTACCACTTTCATTCATGAGTAGAGCCCCTTTAAAAAAATTGTTAAAAAATCAGCACCATAGTGCCACACAGCAAAATCAAAACCAAATTGAACAGTATGAATGCATCCGCCTTTATATCTTTTTGAGATCTTTGAACGTTTAAAAATCGGTTTGATTCCGTTTTTTTTTTTTCGCAACAAACATGTAACAATTCGCACATTCTGGATCTGTTCAATCGTCAGAGAAAAGCACGACCCAAAAAACATGTCAGAAAAAAAAAAAAAAAGAGTGTTCTAAACATCAAAAGTGAAAATATAATTAATAAAACTCCCCAGACGAATTAATTCAATTTTAAAGCACATACACGGATGAAATACCATGAAATTCTCTTAGAAATGACATTAGAAGTGTTCAGAAGACAAAAGACTAGCATCACCGCCTCAATATCTGTTCTTTACCGTTCAATGTCGTACTACCTCCTCTCTCTCTTTTTCCCTCGAACTATTTCAAATGCAGACAGATACTTAACAACCGCAGACGTCCATCCTCGCAGTGAGTTTGAATTTGACATTATCATCTGCCCTCGTTCCTGCTCCCACCAAGTCACCGAGACTAGCGGGGGGAGATTTATGCTATGGAGATTTATCTTGGTGGGCAAGATTAATGTGAGTATTCCTTGAGAGAGGAAGCAAGGAGGGAAGTGGGGAAGAAAGGAGGCAAAGAATGATAGAGACGTTGGGGAAAAAAATGAGATGAGAGAAGAAGGAGAAGAAGAAGAAGACAGACAGAGAATGAGATGAGAGAGAAGAAGAAGAAGAAGAAGAAGCAGAAGCAGAAGCAGAAAAAGAAGAAAAGATGAGAGATGAGAGAGAGAGAGAGAGAGAGAGAGAGAGAGAGAGAGAGAGAGGGGGGGGGGGGAGGAGAGGGAGAGAGAGAGAGAGAGAGAGAGAGAGAGAGAGAGAGAGAGAGAGATAGAGAGAGAGAGAGAGAGAAGACTACACGGCGCGCTCACGTTCGTCCTATTTCCCTTGTTAGAAACAAACTAAACAACGGCATAAGCTAGAATACCGCCATGATCATAATAGGACTGACAAGGGGGATGGAGGGGGCGAGAGGAGCAGGGGGATGGGGGTGAGGGAGGAATGTCAGTTGGGGGTAGATTGGGTGCACATTCACCCACAAATGGCGTGCACGACTGGGTCCCTGCAACGTCCCCCCCCCCCCTCCTCCCTGACGCCTCTCGACAGCCTCCGTGTATGACAGACATGCGGCTCACGCACGTAAAATAATCCACGGCGACAGGGGGAATTGTCGCCGGTAAAAATTTCTGTGGAGAAAGTCAAGCATTTTGGGCCTGTAAACAATAGCACACGCTGACAGAAAATAAGGGGAGTGCGGGGGGGAAGGGGGAGGGGAGAATCAGGAGAGATCAGGTGGTGATGTGGGGGGGGGGGGGGGGGGGGGGGGGGGGGGGGGGGGGGAACAGGAGGGGGAAGAAAAAGATAGGGGGAGATAGGGTAGTGTGATAGTATGGCGATGCATTCTTCCGCGTGAGAATCGTCCCGACTCCAGACAGCGAAACCT
>JADBJO010000598.1:295000-310000 GCA_016801955.1 Conus betulinus | reverse complement strand
GGCGATGGGTCGGGGTCACACACTGCGGAAGGAGCCCTCTAACATCACCAGGCAGGCGCTCGAGTGGAACCCGCAGCGTAAGAGGAAGCGAGGGCGCCCAAAGCAGACCTGGAGGAGGAGCTTGCTAAACGAGCTGAGAGCCTCCAGCCTGACCTGGGGGGAGATCAAGACCTGTGCCAGGGACAGACGGAGGTGGAAGCTTGCTGTTGAGGCCCTACGCTTCTCAAGGAGTGAAGAGGACTAAGTCAAGTAAGTCATTTAATCCATCGGTTGTATTTCACCTCATCTGTAGCATCTAACCCTCATCAGTAGTAGTATCAAGTTCATCAGTTAAAGATACCCATCGGGGGTATTTCATTTGTGGTATGTCACTGCATCAGTGAACCCTCGCCTCATTAGAGGTATCTCAGCGGTGACATCTCACCTCATCATCAGTCGTGCCTCATCCCACCTCATCAGCCACCTCATCTCATCACTGGTCCCCGTTTTGTTACTTTTCCCTCGCCTCATCAGTGGAATCTCATCCCAATTATGGTATCCCACCTCATCAGAGGTGCCTCATCAGTGGTAATTCACCTCATGAATGGTGCCTCACCTCATCAGTAGTACCTGATGTCATAAGTGGCATGTGTTCTCATTAACACACCTCGTTGGTGGTATCAGAGGTATCTCACCTCATCAGTGATGGAGCTACTCGTCGGTGGTGTCTCACCTCTAATACCAAAAACTAGTCAAAGAGAAGTCTGGGAGCAGAAAGTTTTATCCCCTGTCCATTGATTTCATGAACCGAGATGTTTAATTGAAATCCAAATTCCTCCATATGAATGTATGTCATATGTGAGAAAATGGGTAATGTGGCTAAATTATTGTTTATTTGCTGTGAATGTGTGTGACCACAAATTAATTTCTCAAATTGAGATAATAAAGTTTACTTGACTTGACTTGACTTGACTTGATCCAACCCATCAGCTTCAGAGATACCTGCAAACAATCCTCTTCAGACTTGAGAACTGGCCACTGCCGACTGCTGAGCCACTTCAGCCGAATTAAGATTGCCCGCACAGACGAATGTCTGTGTAGCACTGGATCTCAGACCCCAGAACACATCCTTCAACACTGTCCAGTCTATGATGTTCTACGGCGTCAAACCTGGCCAGAGAGGGTGCAGAGTCGCAGATACAGATTTGGGGCAGCCGTCAAGACCTCAGAAGACTGTGGGATTCATCATGGTGACAGGATTGGAGATCTGACACTGTGAGATTCATCGTGGCGACAGGATTGAAGATCTGACACAGCCAATTAAAATCGACCGCAGAAGAGAAGAAGAAGAAAAAAAAAAAAGGTCTCACCTCATCAGTGATAGATCAACTCGTAGCATCCTATCTCATATATGTGTGATCTCTCATTTCTTTACTAGTTCCAGAACAAAGTTCTCCAGGAAAACGAGGTGGAATAGGACAGAAACATCACACAGAGCCGTCTTTGTCCTATTGTTGAAAGTCTTTTGCTCTGAGCTGAAGCGATTTAGGTAAATATCCATTAACTTCACATTTGTACACGGTTTAGTGAATTGAATAGGACATGAGTGTTTCGTGTAATTGAAGTAAGCTTAATGAGACATGCAACATCCCTTTCCATGTACCCTGTGGTATAATATAACTACTGGTCAGGTGAAAATTCTCCTTGTCATGTAGGATTTTTAACATGATGCCAATATACAATTGTAGTAATTAGAGAGTCGGGTGGTTGGTGTGGTGGTTGGTGGGGGGTGGAGGGGTGAGAGTATTAAAGAAGGCGTGCCTTCTATCTCTCAACAGTGATTTGTGTAGGAATCATCGTCTGTATAGAAGACCCCCGTATTCACCTTGGAGACGAAGGACATATTCACCTTTCTGAAGAAAGAAAAGAAGAAGAAGTCTTCACCTTTTGATATAGAAGGGACAAAGAAAGAACGTATTTCAAAATGGAGGTGACAAGTGGTAGTTGTACCTGCGTGACCTGTGACTGCCGTGAGAAGGGAGGTGCTTCAGGGGGGGATTACGAGAAGAGAGAGGTTTAGGTTACCGCCAAGGACATAAGACAAAACAAAGCCAGGGTCTTGTGTTGGCCTGTGGTGCTTGTTTGTTCTATTGTCCCGCTGGCGGTTACTAAATCCTCTCTTGTTATCCAATGTAATGGAAGGACATCTTTCACCTTGATAGAGGACCCCGTCTTCATCGTCATTAGAAGAGAGAAGAGGTTCCTCTGCTGTAAGAAGACGGCTTCCTTAATAGAATTAGACGTCCTATATTCTACCCCGTGCCTTCTCAACATCCCCGTCACCGCAAGTCGCCTACCCCTACTCACCTTTCTTAACCATTCTCACCCGCGATCGTCCTTTTTTCTCACAGGCCATTGTGTTGTAAGCGTAGTAGAGGTTGTTGTGACGCCCAAGGTCGTGGGAAGATAGGAACCTGCGAGCATTTTCAGGGGACACCAGCATCAACACTGGGGGGATAACAACAATAATTCAGTAATATGATTGTATAGGCAAAAACAGCCAACAACAATACAAGAAACAAGACCCTACCATATCGAAATTTTCCCAGCTCAATTCTAAACAACCACCAAAACCAACCAAAAGTCTTCATAACAAACACACCATTTAAATCACCCGTGTCTCACCCTCAACAGTACCTTTTCTCTCTGCTGCCGGATCAGTACTAGGGACAAAAAGGAACCTCCCCTCTGGCATAATGAAAGTGGAGGCGAGGGGTGAAGTTGTGCAGGATGTGTGTTGGTGTGTGGTGTGGGGCTATGTGTGTGTGTGTTGTGTGCTGTGCGCAGCTGCACGCGCAGAAGGCGCGCGCGAGTGTGTGTGTCCCGGTGTTGTGTGTGTGTGTGTCGTAGGGTGCACACGCGCCGCTTCGCTTTCTTTGTTATGGCGATTGTCCTGTGTGCTTGGTTGTGTCTGTGTTCATGTTGTTCGTGAGTGTGTCGTGGTTGTGTGTGTGTTTCTGTGTTGTGGTGTGGTGTTTAATAGTGTGTGTGTGTGAATGTAGTGTGGAGGTGTGTGTGGTGGATGTGGGGGGTTGTGTGAGGTGGTGTGGTGGTGTGTGAGAGTGAGGTGTGTGTGTGTGGTGTGTGTGTGTAGTGTGTGTGGTGTGTGTGGTGTGTTGGGGTGGGTGTGGTGTGGATTGTCTTGTTGTGTGCCGTATGTATGTGTGTGTGTGTGTGTGTGTGTGTGTGTTTTGTGTGTGGTGTGTCGGGTGTGACAGCGCTTGGCCGCGGGCAGGCGTACGTGTCGGTTGCATGTATGTTGTGTGTATTTGTGTGTGTGTGTGGGTGGTGTTGGTAGTGTGTGTGTGTGTGTGGTGTGTGATGTGTTTGTTGTGTGATAGCCTCAGTTGGTTAGAGCGCCAAAGACAGACTCGTAATCTGAGGTTTACGGGCGCGGTTTCGCACTCGGTACAGGGGGATATTTTCTCCCTAGGATCGGGTGCTGGAATCATTCACCATACAGTCCTTAGATATATAAGAATCATGCAGACCGGAAAATCCATCCACAACTTCGGCAAGAAGGCTTAGTCTTGGCCGTTGGTATGGAGGACCACGCATTACACATAGCATGCACCCTTGCGTTGAGAATGGAAAGAATGGAAGGAAGTGAAGTAAGGATATGGAGTCGCGGTGAAGATTACTCTTGATCGATTCTTGCGCATTATGAAACGGCGGATACGACTGACTGATCCGAAGTCACAAAGTAGCCTAGTGGGAGCTCTTCAGTCGGGCCGCGCTACCCAGATAGGCAGCCGTTGTGTAAACGACCGTGGGGGATTGTAAAGCGCTTAGAGCTTGGTTCGGTATCTAGCACGAGAAATAGGCGCTATATAAGTTATCATTATCATTTCTATATTATTATGTGTGTGTATGTGGTGGTTGTGCACGCGCGCGCGTGCGTGCGTGTGCCGTGCGGTGTGTGTGTGTGTGTGTGTGTGTGGTGTGTGTGTGTGTGTGTTGTGTGTGTGGTGTGGTGTGTGTGTTGTGTTGCGGCACACGCGCGCTCGCGTTTTTGGTGCTCATGTCGTGTGTTGTGTGTGTACGTGTCGTGATGCGTGTATTTTGTTTTTTGATGTGTGTGTGCTATATGTGCGTTGCTTGCGTGTATGCGTGTCCTGTGCGTGCGTGTGGGTGTGCGCACGTGTGTGCAGGTTCGAGTGTGTGTCTTAAGGGGAGGTGTGAGGGAGGGGGGGGGGGAGAACTGTCAGTACGACTGTCCATGTAGAGGGTGATGCATGTCAATGGTCACTCTGTTCTGCCTGAAAAATCTCCGTCGTACTGTGGATCACTTCTGTTGCCCCCGGACTCATGTTCTCCCGTCCTTGTCTGTGTCTACAGGTTTGCCCTCCTCCCCACCCCCCCCCCCCCCACCCCTCTCTTTCGTCTGTCCCTTTGTGTCCCTGTTGTTGTTCTCTCTCTTGTCAAGACACACACACACACACCCACTCGCGCGCGCGCGCGCGCGCGCAGGAGGAGCACACACACACACAACACACACACAAACACACACAACACACACACACACACACACACACGCACACACACCACACACAAACTCTCTCACACACACAGAGCACTCACTCTCATCACACACACACGCACCCGATAAACACACACACACACACACAACACACACACACACAACACACACACTCTGCATCACACCACACATACACACAGTGCCAGAGCAAACATAAGCTAACAAGAAACGAATAGCAATTGTACAAACATGTCTGCCCGCATCCAAATGACTCGCACCACGTTCAGCCATATCAACGCTCACTCAAACCCGGCCCTTCTCAGTCCCTCTCTTCCCACATCCATCGCCGTCTCTCATTCCGACCTTTTAAAACATGCACTACGATACCAAGCAAAATACATATCTATAAAATCTCCGCCTGAAGTTCCTGTCTGTTAGGAATCAAACTTAAAACTACGATAAAGACAACGTACAACGTCAGCTTTAAGGAGATAATAGATTAGAGAGAAAACCTTGTCTACAATAGCCACGTCTATTATGATTTTTCTTTTGGCTGCCCTAATAACCGTGACGTCAGGTGATGATACTAGTCTGTGAGTAAGCTCACACACTCGGGCGGAAACGGGGATATCCTGACTGATAACGATTCTGGAGTAGTCCTACATCGGGGCGGAATAAAGGACGATATCCCTGCGCCGACGAGGAGAGAGGCGTTTGTCATGCCACATCATGCCAATGAACTCACAGGAGAGCTCATTGGCTAGTCCCTATAAACGATCTTCTTGATAGTATATAAACGAAGAGATGATACTGTGTATTACATAGCAGAAAACACGGAAATATAGCATGCCTGGTGCGTGTTGAGTTAGCGGCAGTGTTTTTTTTTCTCTGCATGTTATTATATATATATATATATATACTAATACCTATATATATATATAATATCAGTGGGCTCATCTCTTTGAAAATGCTTCTCCTGTGACTGGTCATATATTGTATATATGTATGTATTTGTACACAACACACTTACACACACACATTCACTACAACAGTATATATATAGTATATATATATATCTGATATATATGTAGTGTGTGGGGGTGTGTGTGATGTGTGTATGTGTGTTTGTGTGTGTGTGTGTGTGCTGTGTGTGTGTGTGGTGTTCCTGAGAGAGGAGAGAGTGTGACGAGAGAGAGGAGAGAGACCAGGAGGAGAGAGAGAAAGAGAGGGAGGAGAGAGGGATCATGAGGACGAGGGAGGACCCCCAGAGACTAAGGAGGACACAGGCAGGGAGACTGATCCAAATGAGGAAAAAAGAGTCAGTGGGATTATACAAAAGAACAAAGACAGTAGAAACCAGCCAGACAGAAAAAAAGACAGAGACAGAGAGCAGAAAGCCAGAGGCAGGAGAGATGACGTCTTAAAAAAGAAAAAAAAAAAAAAAAGATTTGACGGTCTGAGTTTGATATGTCTTCTGTCATCTTGTCCTTCACGGTTGTTGAGTGGAATGTTGGTATTGATGACAATACTCTGTTTCTCGTTAACCGACAGGAGGTAGAATCACAACGTTTGTTAAGGCAGGCCTGCGCGGCGAATCTCACAGAGAATTTCGGGGGGCGGGCGGGCGGGCCGTGAGGATAATAGCAGAGACAGCGAGCAGCGAGGGCGAGTTGGGAAGAGAGAGAGGAGAGAGACGAGAGAGAGAGGGGGAGGAGGGCGAGGAGAGAGGAGACGAGAGAGAGAGAGGGAGAGAGAGATGACGAGGATGGAGCGAGAGGGGAACCGATGAGCGAGAGAGATGAGAGAGGAGGAGAGAGGAGAGGAGAGGAGAGAGGGCGTGAGAAGCGTGATCAGAGGAGTGGAGAGAGACGGAGGGAGAGGAGAGGAGGGAGAGGAGAGAGCGAGGAGAGAGAGGAGAGAAATGGAGAGGGAGGGGAGAGGGCGAGAGAGGAGGATGAAGCGAGTGAGGAGGGGATGGAAGAAGGAGAGAGGGGGAGGAGAGCGAGGAAGGAGCGAAGAGAGAGGGAGAGAGAGGAGAGGGGGGAGGAGAGGAGTAAAGGGGGTGCGAGGAGAGAGGAGAGGGGCCGAGGGACTAGAAAGAGGCGAGAGTCGAGAGGAGAGAGGGAGGGCCGAAGACTGATTGAGAGAGAGAGGAGAAGGCGAGAGGGGGGAGAGCCGTGAGTTAGCGAGGGAGGCAGGGTAGGAGAGAGGAGGAGAGAGACGAGCGGGAGGATGCACGAGAGAGAGGAGAGAGGAGGAGGGGAGAGGGGAGGAGAGGGAGGAGGGAGAAGAGCAGGGGAGAGCGAGGAGGAAGAGGGAGCGGACGAGGAGCCGAGGAGAGATCGACCGGAGAGAGGCCAGGGAGAGGCGAGAGAGGATGGAGAGAGGGACTGAGGGGACGGAGGGGGGAGAGGAGGCAGATGATGAGAAGAGAGGGGAGAAGAGAGGACCGGAATGGGGAGCGTGGAGGGGAGAGCCGAGAGAGACGAGAGAGAGAGAGAGAGAAGAGCGCGGGGCGGAGGAGGAGAGAGCCGAGGAGGAGAGTAGGACCGGTGGAGATGGGCGACGGAGAGAGGGACTGAGGGGAGAGAGAGGAAGAGGAGGCGGGAGAGAGAGAGGCTGATGCGAGGGAGGAGAGAGAGAGGGGAGAAGGAGATGAGAGAGAGAGGAGGACACGAATCGTTTATTTCATTTATAGGCCTTGGCCAACTAATGAATAGGGGTTGTGTACCTGCATGCAAAAAGCCAACGACGGAGTAAAACAAAACACAAATTGACGCATGTATTTCATTCAAATTATTGACTATAATAAGATTAATGTTGAAATGCATCATTCTGAACACGAAACGACTAATTCCTCTTAGCATAAACGCCTAGTTAAAAAAAAAAATCAGAGAATTTTTTAATCGAGAGAGAGAGAGAGAGGGAGGAGAGAGAGAGGAGAGAGAGAGAGAGAGGAGAGGAGAGAGAGAGAGAGAGAGATTGATCTTTTCTACGGAGAGAGAGAGAGAGAGAGAGAGAGAGAGAGAGAGAGAGAGAGCGAGAGAGAGGAGAGAGAGAGAGAGAGAGAGTCACAACACTGGGTGTGACGCAGGGGAAGGTGCACTGCTCACCAGAACTAGAGGCAGAGACCGAAGCTAACACGCGTCCCAGTTCACACAGCAGGACCACAAACGTTTTTTTAACAAAGAGATAATGGGAGTTTAATGATATTAAAAATGGATGGATGATTCTTTGGTTTTGTTTAACTTATCTCTATTCAATGTCCTTGTAGTCTTCTCGACGATTTTTTTTTTTAATCTTGAATACGTCGCTGGAAACCTCGTCAGACCCGTACACGCGAGCCCACAGCAGGAACACGTCCCAGGATGAGAAGACGGGGAGCAGGTCTGGAGCTTGGAGTAAGAGAAACGGGAAAAGCTGGAACACCGGAACCACCTGCAAGGAGGTGCCTAACTATACATAACGCCTCAAACATCTTTTCATTAATGCCCAAGGACAGCTAGGTGTTCGTGTGTAGTGTACATGCAAAACAGACATATCAACATAGATGTGTACAAGTCTAGTGTGGTGCAACTGTTTTGCATGTGTCTAAAGTGGGCACGATGAAGACACGTAGATGGCTTATGAGATGAAACGGAAAGTGAAGATGACACCCAGTGATGATTCGGGCAGCTCTTCACCCGTTTTCCAAAATAAATTCTCAACATCTATGCGTAACAATTATATTTACGTTGCGTCGATAATCTCATATAACAATGATAGACATGACGCGACGATGGTCGCATACAACGTACTCACCAACAAGCTTATTACTGAACAGAGAAATTACCCGGATGAGGAACTGACCTCGGACCAACGCGGTTCCGGCGAGGCCTAGTACAGCGGGGCTAGGAGAGGTCCAAAAACCTGTCCTGGTCCGGCCGCCCGCGGTTGCCTCCTGGCTGAAGCTGTGAATAAATCGCCAGTCAACGGCAGGAAGGGATACTGATGATGGATGAAGATGGAGTCTTGAATTTATTGTTGTTGATTAACGAAGTTATTGTCAGAGACGTGAGAAGTCCAGCGCAACCTTGCAGATTCTTCAACAGGCTCGATGGTCCCCGACGAATCTAACGTTGTAACAATCATATGGACACAATCACAGCAGATATAGATTCCTTCTGGTGAAGATGGCCAGACGATCTCGACTGACAAAATAACTCGTATAAAAAAATATGCTGAATCCGATGAAATCAAAGGCGCACACTTCTCGATGATGTAGTAGAACTATTAAGGAATAATTTTACACGTGAAGATTAAGAACAAATCCCATATGGTTGTACAAAACGTTGCAGAAAATCGCCTTCCAGATTTGATGCTCGATTGCCGTTCTCTTGGTTCAACCGTTTTTCTGGGGTCACGTGATCTCCCGGTCCTCGTAACTAGGTTACGGCGTAGCAATAATCAATATGATTATGATAAATAGTTCATCTTATAAATTGAAATAGCAGCGAACATGTTAGCTAGAAAAGAAAAATGACACATTAGAGTTTAATTGAAGCACTCTTTGTAAAACCTAAAAGTGAACGGAATGATACTGACCGCAAGGAATGAACTTGAAGACGTGGCTGGAGTGATTTCGTCATATAAAAGTATAACAATGACGCAATAACTTGTTGAAGACAGACAGCTATCTTTTAAATTCAAAGAGAAAGTAGATCTAGTTGCTGTTAAAGAAAATTAATAAGATATGATTTGAACATTTACACACACACACACACACACACACACACACACACACACACACACACACACACACACACACACAGAGAGAGAGAGAGAGAGAGAGAGAGAGAGAGAGAGAGAGAGAGAGAGGAGAGAGAGAGAGAGAGGAGAGAGAGAGAGAGAGATTCATCTTCACTACTACTACTACTACGGAGAGATTTATGTTACTACTAGGGGGGGGGGGGGGGGGGGGGGGGGGGGGGGGGGGGGGGACGAGAGAGAGAGAGAGAGAGAGAGAGGAGAGAGAGAGAGAGAGAGAGAGAGAGAGATTGATCTTTACTAGAGAGAGAGAGAGAGAGAGAGAGAGAGAGAGAGAGAGAGAGAGAGAGAGAGAGAGAGAGAGAGATTTATCTTTACTATACTACTACTGCTGCTACTACTACTACGGAGAGAGATTCATCTTTACTACTACTACTACTAATATTACCACTACTACTACTACTACGGAGAGATTTTGCTTACTACTTACTACGGAGAGAGAGAGAGAGAGAGAGAGAGAGAGAGAGAGAGAGAGAGAGAGAGAGAGAGAGAGAGAGAGAGAGAGAGAGAGTTTAAAAGCATTAGAATAGGGCCTGTAGCCGAACGGTTAGTGTCTTCGTCTCTAAAGCTGACGGTCGTGGGTACGAACCACTGGTCGGCTTTAAGTTAATATTGACGGCTTGAAAACCAACTGCGTCCAGTCAAGAGACACATGATTCTGTTCAGGAGAGATGACAGCGGCGGAAGGGGAGCAACGGGCTCTTGCCGTTCATACTGCCTTGCCCTAGACACGGTGATTCTCTGGCTGTTTGCTGCGGGGGTACCTTGACGGACACATTCGGTTTTAGTACTTGAATTTGTTTTAAAACATAGTTTATGACTTACGCTTTGTATCAAAACTTAAAAAATTATAACTAGCAAGGGAATGTCCGTCTGTAAAAAAAAAACCCACAAAAAAATGTATGGTGAGGGTGGGTCGGTTTCGGAAAAAAGTGGGGAAAAAAAAGAAAAGATAGAAAAGTGGAAAAGATCGTCTTACTCGAGAGAATTGACGTGGTTGTTTACGTCAAGATCACCCCTGTCATGGGAAGAAAATGTATCTGCTACGAACAGATTACGCAAAGAGGATCAGAATCGCTCTGTGGAAACGATCACGCCCGTTATCAGAAGAGGACCACATCCGTTAAGGAAAGATAATCATGACCGGGATGGAAAGATAATCATGACCGGGATGGAAAGAGAGGGTCGTTATGGAAAAAAAAAAACAATTAGGACGACAACGGAAAAAAAAAAGATCCCAAGAGTTATGGAAAGAAAATCACGTCCATTGTGAAAGGAGAATGACGCGCACAACGGAAAGAGGTTCACATTATTAATGGAAAGAGGTTCACATTATTAATGAAAGAGGTTCACATTATTAATGGAAAGAGGTTCACATTATTAATGGAAAGAGGTTCACATTAATAATGGAAAGGGGACAACACCTGATATCAAAAGAGGAGTGCATCCTTTATGGAAAGAAGATCATACAAGTATTGGAAAGATTGCACCTGTTATGAAAGAGGTGAATATCCGTTATGTTAATAGGATCATATCCGTTCTTGAAAGAGGATCGTACCTGTTACGCAGATAGCATCATAGGTTATTGAAAGAGGGTCGTACCTGTTACGCAGATAGCATCATAGGTTATTGAAAGAGAATTGTATTTTTCAAGGAAGAAAAAACTACACCCTTAAAGGAAAGGGCGGCATATGCCTTTAAGGTGACGTCACACCTTTTCTGGAAAGAGGATCACATCCTCCACGGAAAGAGGAGCATATGCCTTTATGGTCACACCCATTCTGGAAAGAGGGCCACACCGTCCATGGAAAGAGGATCACATCAATTATGGAAAGAAAACCACATTTGTAATACAACGAGTACAACACAATGCATAGAAACAGAATCAGACCCTTCGAAGAAAGAGGATGCCACCCTTAATAGAATGAGGGCCACACCTCTTGTGGAAAGAAGACCACACCGTTTAAGGAAGAGATACATAGCCTTCACGATATAGCGTCACACCTTTTATAGACAGAGAATCACGCCTTTAATAAAAAAGAAAACAACACCATGCATACAACCCCTCCGAAGACTACGCCCTTTGGGAAAGAAGACAACACCTTTTAAGGAACAGATTTATACCCTTCACGGTATAGGGTCACACCTTTTATGGACAGAGAATCACACCTTCATTAGAAAGTGAGCAACACCATGCATAGAACCCCTCCGAAGACTACGCCCTTTGTGGAAAGAAGACCACGCCTTTTTGTGGAAGAGAATCATATCCTTTTCGGATACAGGATCGTATTTTTTTTTAATGGAAAGAGGACTATACCCTTACTGACAGAGAATCAGATCCATGACAGATGACTCATTTTTTTTGAAAGATCACACCTGTCATGGAGAACGAGGTCAGATCCATTCCGAAATAGGATCAAACCAGTTGTGTACAGAAATTGAGATCCTTCGTAGAAAACAGGATCGGAAACGTTGTGGAAAGATGATCAGACCTGTCGTGGAAAGAGATTGAGATCCGTTCAAGAGAAACGATCAGGTCCTCTGTGGAGACAGGATTAGAAAAACGTGGAAAGATCAAATCCGATGCAGAAAAAGGATTAGGCCCATTGCAGTAAGAGCATCAGAACACCCAGAGGCAAGACCCACGACGACAAAGAGTACAACTGTCCCGGAACAGAGGGACAGAAGACGATCACACGTGAAAAACGTTTCAACCTAAAGATGGGCACAGGTTGCGCCGACCAAACAACTAGAGCAGAAGAGTCTAGCCTGTCTGAGCAGAACATATTTCAGCTTAGGAGAAGACACAGCCCACCTGGGCTTAAAAGCACTCCCAACCTGATCAGAAAATGCACACCTTACATGAGCTGAAGATCACTGCCTACCTGACCAGAAGACAGCCAAGCTTACCTGCAGGGAAAAAAAACACAGCCTACCTGAGTAAAAACAATACTGCCTAGCTGAGCAGAATGACCCAGCCCCTCTGAGCAGTAAGGCACAGATCTCTCAACAGAAGGGTGCAGCCTACCTTAGCAGGAAAGCAGAGCCTACCTTTGAAGAACAGGACAGCCTACCACAGTGGTTGCAGAGAAGAAGACGACGTCGAAGAAGAAGAAGAAGAAGAAGAAGAAGAAGAAGAAAGAAGAAGACGGAAGAAGAAGAAGAAGAAGAAGAAGAAGAAGAAGAAGAAGAAGAGAAAGAAGAAGAAAGAAGAAAGAAGAAGAAGAAGAAGAAGAAGAAAAGAAAGAAAGAAGAAGAAGAAGAAGGGAGGAGGAGGAGGAGGAGGAGGAGGAGGAGGAGAAGAAGAAGAAGAAGAAGAAGAAGAAGAAGAACCAGAACCAGAACCAGAACCAGAGGAGGAAGAGGAGAATATAAAGTTAGTCTTTGGAGATCTCAGTAGTCTTTTTGCCCTTCCTCACCCTCCCTTCTTTTGTCTTCCCCTCTCACCTTCCTTAATTTGCCCCTCTCTCTCTTCCCAGTGTTTGCCTATGGCAGGTATTCCAGGAAGCCTCAGTGACCTGGGTTGTTTACTGGCTGTAAAATGACATCTTCATTTGCGGCGGAACTCATAATGACGTCGACAGTTTGTCTCCATCAGCGTGCTGTAAACACCACACGTTGGTGGTAACAACAGTGAGAAGTACGATGAAGAGCTTTCATGCAGGACACACACACACACACACACACACACACACACACACACACACACACACACACACACACTCACACACCGCCTCCCCACCACCCACACATTAACCCCCCCCCCCCCCCCCCCCACACACACACACACACACACACACACACACACACACACACACACACACACACACACACACACACACACACACACACACACACACACACACACTGCGTAAAAATCCTGAGAAGAGTTTGCTTCGGTACTTGCTTGACAGATATCAAGGTTTGTACATTCTTATGCAGCCCAGTCTCTTGTCTGTTTGGTATTCGTTTTCTTTTTTCTTTCATTCGTCCTGCAGGGTCTCATTCGTTCTCGTAAACGCATACTGTAAACTCAAATGGTTATTCT
Organism: Conus betulinus; assembly: GCA_016801955.1. Taxonomy (NCBI): domain Eukaryota; kingdom Metazoa; phylum Mollusca; class Gastropoda; order Neogastropoda; family Conidae; genus Conus; species Conus betulinus. Next base: position 296,627 of record JADBJO010000598.1, on the reverse strand, counting down.
TGTACCAAAGAGCTTTATAACCTCAGCCCCTCCATTTATTTCCTGTAGTAGGCCACTTCTGACTTGCTGGCTCTCTAAAGTCATTCCATACTGTGGAATGACGGTTCTTTTTTCATTCTTATACATATCATGACAGATCTGACGTACAGTAACTCACCCCAGTGCAGCAAGCGTGCAGCATGGACAGCCCCATGTTCCCACGACTTCTCCACGTAACTTCTGCTCACCACAGACATACCTGGCGGAACTCGCCGCGATACCTTGTTAACAGGCTGTGAAATGACATGTTCCATCAGCGTGCTGTAAACACCACACGTTGGTGGTAACAACAGTGAGGAGAAGTACGATGATTTTCTATATTTATATGATTTGAAGACATTTTTTGGAGTGTCACAGCAAACGCCTAATGATCTTGCCTGCAGTAAGACACAATTATTTTCCCTTTTCAGCTTTCTACGATTTGATGTGCTTAAAACTATATAAACGTATTTACAATGGATATTTATGGCTAGTCTAATACAGGTTTTTTCAAACATTCAAACTGGATATCAGGGGTGAGAAAAAAATCCGACGACAAATGTCAGAAATGAGCTGCACAAATCAGGATTTGGTGAGGTTTGGTTCAGTCAGGTTGTTAGAGTAAGATTACAGCCAACCTGAACACAAGACCTCGGCCTACCTGAGCAGGACAGCACAGACCATCTTAATAGGAATAAGACTGGCAGCAGCAGCAGCAGCATCAGCAGCAGCAGCAGCAACAGGAGAAGCACCAGCAGCAGCAAAAGTAGAAGTAGTAGTAGTAGTAGAAGTAGTTGCAGTTACAGAAGCAGCAGTAGTAGTAGCAGCAGCAGCAGTAGTAGTAGTAGTAGTAGTTGAAGTGGTAGTAACAGTAGTAGTTAGCAGCAGCAGCAGCAGCAGCAGCAGAAGAAGAAGAAGAAGAACAAGCAGAAGAAGAGCAAGTACTCAACTCCGTTCTCCCACCCAGTCAGTTGTTTCCCCCCTCACCTTCCCTGGTCTGCCTCTCCCACCTCCCAGACAGTTGTGTCTACCTGTGGCAGGCATCCCAGGGAGTCTTAGTGACCTGGGTTGTTTACTGGTTGTACAATGGCATCTTCATTTGCGACAAAGCTTACGACGTCGTCAGTTTGTCTCCATCAGCATGCTGTAAACACCACACCTTGGTGGAGAAGTACAATGAAGATCTTTCACGTAGGACACACACACACACACACACACACACACACACACACACACACACACACACACACACACACACACACACACACACACACACACATGCAGACACATTCACGTACGCACACACATACACACACACACACGCACAAACGCACACACACACACATACACACAAAACACACACACACATACACACACACACACTCACGCACGCACGCACATACACACGCACACGCACACACGCACACACACAAAACACAAAACACATACACACACACACTCACGTACGCACGCACATACACACGCACACACGCACACACACACATACACACACAAAACACACACACACATACACACACATTCACGCATGCACGCACATACACACACACACACACACACACACACACACACACACACACACACACACACA
>JADBJO010000598.1:280000-282500 GCA_016801955.1 Conus betulinus | reverse complement strand
TTCATCAAGCAGGAAAAAAGAGAACCTTCTTCACATCACAGTACGGAATGAACCACACAGCCAGAAAGCCATAAAGAGAATATGACATGAAATGAACATACCAGGGATGGGAGTATGGGGTGGGAGAGTAATATAGTAGCCATTTGCATTTAAGAATATCTTTGTACGAGGGTGACTGGAGGGATGGAAAAAAAGATCGTGAATGATAAGAAGACAGCAGACTCTTTACAAGTCCACAGAGAGAGAGAGAGAGAGAGAGAGAGAGAGAGAAGAGAGAGAGAGAGAGAGAGAGAGAGAGAGAGAGAGAGAGAGAGCCTCTACATCATGGTTGTTCTCACTGTATTCCTTCCATTAGATGGTGATGGGGGAAACTGTCGATGTCATCCTAAACCCCGGGCCCAGGAATAGCCCAGTGGTAGAGCGCCGGACTCGTAATCTCGGTGATCCTGGGGTTGCAGGTTCGAATCTCCGCCGGGCCGTTTCGGTACAGGGGGATTTTTCCCTCGGAGTTGACATTGGTTCTGACTCCATTTCCCATACAGTCCTTCGAATGAGACTATAAACCGAGAGGTTCCGTGTGTGAACGAACGCACAACATCTTGCACACGCGTAAAATCCCATCTCCAACTTTCGGAAGAGAAGCCCAGTTTGGCCGTTGGCATGGATGACACGTTACCCATAGCATGTACCTTCCCCGAAGCTGGAGTGTGGCTGCCTTAATGGCGATCATACACACAAAACTCCACTCTCTCTTTGTTGGGTAGATGGGATTAATACTTACCTGTCTACACAGGGAAAGTCCGCAGGAGTATCAACATGTGTACGCAGAAAGAAAGAAAGAAAGAAATCCTAAGCTCTACAGCAAAGGAAGTCACTGCTACAGCTAGTGAAGAACCCAGGTCACACACACACACACACACACACACACACACACACACACACACACGCACCGCACACACACCCACACACACACACACACACACACACACACACACACACACACACACACACACACACACACACACACACACACACACACACACACACACACACACACACACACACACACACACACACAGAGACAGAGAGAGAGAGAGAGAGAGAGAGAGAGAGAGAGAGAGAGGGTCTCTCTCTACATTTTACTTTACCTCACTTTGTTTCTTGCAGTGTATGGTGTTGCGTCACGTTGTAATCCTAAGCTCCACAGCAAAAGAAGTCACCGCTACAGCTGGTGAACAACCCGGGTCACTAACGCTGATGGCAGGCCTGTCTGAATTAAGCACACGCTGTCTGGGAGACATGACATGCACGGGAGGAGTGTGGGATGGAGATGGGGTGAGGAAGACGGTGGGGCTGAAGTGATGTGCAGTGGGGATCCAGAGATCTCACAACCCCCTGTTGAGGACCCCTTCTTTTTCCTTCTTCTACTTTTCTGCTGCTGCTGCTGCTGCTGCTGTCATTGCAACTTCTGCTGTAGGCTGTGTTCCTTCACTAAGGTAGGCTATGTTTTTTCTGCTATATTAGAATATGGAATTTCATGCACATCAACATGTGGAGATCTGTGTTCAGTGCTATCATCAGAACAAGACCTGTGTATGCTTCAACCTCCTCTCATAACGATCACACACACAGACCGTTTTCCCTCTTGTGGGATCTCTCCTCCAAGCCATCCCTACCTTGCCTTTCTACACAGCTGAGTCTGCTTAAGGACACCAAGAATGATTGACGGGAACTGATAGGAGCTGTCGAGATAATCCTAAGCTTCCACGCAAAGAGCATGTCATTTCACAGCCTGTGAACAGGGCATGGTGGCGAGGAGTTCCGCCAGGACTGTCTGTGGTGAGCAGAAGTTGCATGGAGAAGTCGTGGGAACTTGGGGCTGTCCATGCTGCACGCCTGCTGCACTGGGTGAGTTACCGTGCGTCAGATCTGTCTTGATGTGTACATTAAAGTTCTGTCAGATTGGAGCTTGCTTTTTTTGTTGTTGGTTTTTGTTCTTGCTTTCTTTATGTCCGAGGTATAGGAGAATTTGTCTTCCTGAGTGTGTGTGTGTGTGTGTGTGTGCGTGTGTGTGTGTGTGTGTGTGTGTGTGTGTGTGTGTGTGTGTGTGTGTGTGTGTGCGTGCGTGCGTGCGTGCGTGCGTGCGTGCGCGCGCGCGTGCGTGCGTGTGTGCCTGAGTGTGTGTGTGTGTGTGTGTGTGTGTGTGTGTGCGTGCGTGCGCGCGCGCGTGCGTGCGTGCGTGCGTGTGTGTGTGTGTGTGTGTGTGTGTGTGTGTGTGTGTGTGTGTGTGTGTTTTCCATGTGAAAGCTGGGCGCGAGCATGCATACATGCATACGTGCGTGCGGGCGTGTTTGCACGCGTGTGTTCTTGCGCGCGCACGCGTATGTGTGTGCGTGTGTGTGTGTGTGTGTGTGTGTGTGTGCGCACGCGTGCTTCTCTCTTTTGTTCTCTCTCTCCCCCAATTCTCCTGTCTCTCTCTCTCTCTCCTCCCCCCCCTCTC
>JADBJO010000598.1:250000-270000 GCA_016801955.1 Conus betulinus | reverse complement strand
GGGGGGAGGAGAACGGTGGGGGTGAGGAGGAGAGGAGGAGCCTGGTGTCGAAGAAGATGGGAACAGGACGATAGGCACTCTCCCCCCCACCCCCATTCACCCCCCACCCCTTTCCCTTTCACCCACTCTCCCCTCTCTCTCTAGGAACATCCCTCCCACTAAATAGCTCGCGCTCTCGTAACAAAGCCGCGAGAGGATCATGAGAGAGGGTGGGGGGTGGGGGGGGGGGGGGGGGGGGGAGAAGGGAACGGGAACTTGGGAGGGAGCGGAAAGAGGGTGGGTGAAAGAGTTTGAGGGTGAAGTGGGAGGGGGGGGGGGGGAGCATGTGGACAAGGGAGGGAGGAGGTAAGGGTATTGTGAAGGATAGAAGAGAGGAAGAACGGGGTGGAAGGGGGGTGGAGAGTTGATGAGGTTTGGGGTGGGGCTGGGGGTAGTGGGAGGAGAGGAAAAGGGCGAAAGGGGGGGGGGGGGGGGGGGGGGGGGGGGGGGGGTCAAGATTTAGGAGGAAGAAATAAAACTCGAGAATCGATTAAGAGAGAGAGAGAGAGAGAGAGAGAGAGAGAGAGAGAGAGAGAGAGAGAGAGAGAGAGAGAGAGACAGAGAGAGTCAAATACCTATTACTATTTTAGATAACGTCTGGTCTTCCAGTCTCTGGAAGCGTTAAACGAGAGTTGTTACGGCATCGCTTTAAACAAACAAAACAAAACAAACAAAAAACAAAAAAAACACAACTGATCAGAAATACTGAAATGATCATGTCTGGCTCCAAAACACGTCGTGTTTGAGAATAAACAAAAATATTGCATGAGACTGTCAGTTTTGCTAAACGTGTGATTTGTTTTCTGCAGTACATTAGGATAAATCTTTCATACTGGAATAAAAACTTAACTCTCTCTCTTCCCTCCCTCCCTCCCTCTCTCTCTCTCTCTCTCCTCTCTCTCCCCCCCCACCCTCTCTGTCTGTCTGTCTGTCTCCTGTTTTTTTCCTAACCACTAAAACCTGATACAAGTACTGCCCACTACTTTGGCAGGATTCAGATTCAGATTTAGATTCACATCTTTATTCTGTGAAGCCATGGCTCCTCAGAAGGTGGATACAGTCATTGAGATACTATTCTAATATCAGTGTGACAAGAAGAAACAAACAAAAACAAGTCCACAACGATCACATTGTTACAAGTTTTGAACCTGCGATGCATCAATGATTATACTGCTTATCGTTTTCGGCAGGACAGGAGATAGAATGGGGGGTGGATTGAATGTGTTGAGACTGCGGGGCCGGAATAGCTCAGTGGTAGAGCGCCGAACTCGTAATCTTGGGGTTGCGGGTTCGAATCTCCGCCGGGCCGTTTTGGTACAGGGGGATTTTTGTCTCGGAGTTAACATTGGTTCTGACTCCATTTCCCATACATTCCTTCGAATGAGACAATAAACAGAGGTTCCGTGTGTGAATGCACAATACAATACAATTAAACACAATGCAATATACGACACAATGTGACATGCTACCATACAATACAAATACAATACGATACGATACGATTCGATTCAATACAAACACAATAACAATTCGATTCAATGCAATACAAATACAGTACGATTCGATGCGGTACACATACAATACGATACGATTCGACACCAGACAATGCAACAATACAAAACAATGAAGTGCAATGCAATGCATCCAACACAATGCCATGCGATGCAAAACAATGCAGTACAGTGCAATTGAATGGAGGATAATGGAATACGGCATAACAAAGCAGAACAGTGCAATTCAATGGACGATAAATGGAATACGACATAACAAAGCAGTACAATTCAGTTCAATGGACGATAATGGAATACGACATAACAAAGCAGTACAGTGCAATTCAATGGACGATAATGGAATACGACATAACAAAGCAGTACAGTGCAATTCAATGGAGGATAATGGAATACGACATAACAAAGCAGTGCGGTGTAATTCAATGGAAGATAATGGAATATGACATAACAAAGCAGTACAGTGCAGTTCAATGGATAATGGAATACGACATAATAAAGCAGTACAGTGCAATTCAATGGAGGATAACGGAATACGACATAACAAAGCAGTACAGTGCAATTTCAATGGAGGATAATGGAATACGACATAACAAAACAGTGCGGTGTAATTCAATGGAAGATAATGGAATACGACATAACAAAGCAGTACAGTGCAATTCAATGGAAGATAATGGAATATGACATAACAAAGCAGTACAGTGCAATTCAATGGAGGATAATTGAATACGACATAACAAAGCAGTACAGTGCAATTCAATGGAGGATAATGGAATACGACATAACAAATCAGCACATTGTAATTCAATGGAAGATAATGGAATACGACATAACAAAGCAGTACAGTGCAATTCAATGGAGGATAATGGAATACGACATAACAAAGCAGTACAGTTCAGTTCAATGGACGATAATGGAACACGACATAAACCAAAGCAGTACAGTGTAATTCAATGAAAGATAATGGAATACGACATAACAAAACAGTACAGTGCAATTGAATGGAAGATAATGGAATACGACATAAGAAAGCAGTGCGGTGTAATTCAATGGAAGATAATGGAATACGACATAACAAAGCAGTACAGGGTATTCAATGGAAGATAATGGAATACGACATAACAAAGCAGTACGGTGTAATTCAATGGAAGATAATGGAATACGACATAACAAAGCAGTACGGTGCAATTCAATGGAAGATAATGGAATACGACATAACAAAGCAGTACGGTGCAATTCAATGGAAGATAATGGAATACGACACAACAAGCAGTACGGTGCAATTCAATGGAAGATAATGGAATACGACATAACAAAGCAGTACAGTGCAATTCAATTGACGATAATTGAATACGACATAACAAAGCAGCAGCACATTGTAATTCAATGGAAGATAATGGAATACGACATAAGAAAGCAGCACATTGTAATTCAATGGAAGATAATGGAATACGACATAACAAAGCAGTACGGTGTAATTCAATGGAAGATAATGGAATACGACATAACCAAGCACAACACAATAGAGAACAACATGGTGCAGTACAGTACAGTAGAACTGAACACAGTGCAACACTTTTCAAAGCAACGCAACGCAGCGCAAACGTAACATACCATACCGTACCATACTATACTATACCATACCACACCATACCATACCACACCATACCACACCAGACCATACCATACCATACTGTACCGTACAGTACCATACCAGACCATGCCGTGCCATATCTTGCCATACCATGCCATACCATACCATACCATACCATACCATACCATACCATACCATACCATACCACCACACCATACCATACCATACTGTACCGTACCATACCATACCATACCATACCATGCATACCATGCCATACCATACCATACCATACCATACCATACCATACCATACCATACCATACCATACCATACCATACCATACCATACCATACCATACCATACTGCACCATGCCATGCCATGCCATACCATACCATACCATACCATACCATACCATACCATGCCATACCATACCATACCATACCATACCATACCATACCATACCATACCATACCATACCATACCATACCATGCAAAGCAGGTTCGGCTCGGAACATATATTGAGTTGACAAAAACATAGGCTACAAACAAAGAAACAAAAAGAAACCCCAAAATCTACAGCAAAATTCTACATCAAAATTCTTTTTTTCTGCGTTCCACACGCCGGGGGAAAACCTTTCTCTTCAAACACCTCCACCAGTCTGTTGTTTTCACAGTTTAGAGCTACGTTTAAATTTCCTACTGTTTGATGTGGTTGTAGCAAAATATTACTACTTATCAGAACACTGTGTGTGTGTGTGTGTGTGTGTGTGTGTGTGTGTGTGTGTGTGGGTTGTGTGTTGTGTGTGTGTTTGCATAGCTGCCGTTCGAAGCCTCTCTCTCTCTCTCTCTCTCTCTCTCTCTCTCTCTGTGTCTCTCTCTCTGTCTCTCTGTCTCTCTCTCTTTCTCCGTCTGTCTGTCTCTCCCCCCTCTCTCTTTCCCTCCTCCCCCCCCCTCTCTCTGTCTCTGTTGGGAATGGAAGGACTGTTGTAGAACAAAACCATTTGAAGTGTAAATGAGGCGCTCAAGTGGCTGTGTTAATGGAGTCATTTTCCAAAACGGTGATGCTTATCTCGCGTCTCTCTCCATCTTATTGCAGAGAGAGAGAGAGAGAGAGAGAGAGAGAGAGAGAGAGAGAGAGAGAGAGAGAGAGAGAGAGGAGAGAGAGAGAGAGAGAGAGAGAGAGAGACAGAGAGAGAGGAGAGAGAGAGAGAGAGAGAGCAACAAGAATTCAGGAAAACAAACGGCTTACGTAAGGAAAGAAAGAAGAAAAAAGTGAAGAAAGTATATAGAAAGATAATGCAAGAAAGACATGTACACATCATGCACATACGCACAGAGAGAGAGTGAGTGAGTGAGAGAGAGAGAGTGAGAGAGAGAGAGAGAGAGAGGAGAGAGAGAGAGAGAGAGAGAGAGAGAGACAGAGAGAGACAGAGAGAGACACAGAGGTGTGTGTGTGTGTGTGTGTGTGTGTGTGTGTGTGTGTGTGTGTGTGTGGGTGTGCTGGAGAAATGGTAGTATAGGGAGTGAATGAGCTGAGAATGGGAAACTTGATGTTGGGGGAGATGCCATGGATCAGCAAAATGGAAGGGCGCGAGCGGGAGGGAGGAGGGGGAGGGGTGGGTAGGTGGGTTAGTTTGCGAATGAAGTGGAGGAGGAGTCGAAACAGGGAAAGGGGGGGGGGGGGGGGGGGGGGGGGGGGGGGGGGGGAGGCAGAGGGGGAGGGGGGAGTATATACGTGTTAACGCTGCCTCTCAAGTTTTATGAACCATTACCCCATCGCTCACGTCCTAAAACGCGGCGAATGAAACCGAGCGTCATTTCAGCTTTTTTTTTTTTTTTTTTCGCGCTGTTTGTGTGCCCCGCCAAATCAACTGCTTTAAGTGCTGAGCGGTGTGGGTGAATGTCAAAATAACGATAGAGTCGACGTCATAATAGTAGCATCAACACCCATCGGCCGTTTACTATACACAGCGATGAAGAAAAATGGCACTTACGCTGCTGCTTCTGCTGCTGCTGCTGCTGCTGCTACTACTACTACTACTGTTGCTGCTGCTGCTGCTACTACTGCAACTTCTATTACTGCTGCTGCTACTACGACTACTACTACTGTTGCTGCTGCTGCTACTACTGCAAACTTCTATTACTGCTGCTACTACGACTACTACTACTGTTGCTGCTGCTGCTGCTACTACTACTACTACTGTTGTTGCTGCTGCTGCTGCTGCTGCTACTACAACTTCTATTACTGCTGCTGCTACTACGACTATACTACTGTCGCTGCTGCTGTTGCTGCTACTATTACTGCTGCTGCTACTGCTACTGCTACTACTACTACTGTTGTTGCTGCTGCTGCTACTACGACTACTACTACTGTTGTTGCTGCTGCTACTACTATTACTGCTGCTGCTAACTACTATTACTGCTGCTGCTGCTACTATTACTGCTGCTACTACTACTGCTGCTGCTACTGCTGCTACATACTGCTGCTGCTACTGCTACTACTGTTGCTGCTGCTGCTGCTGCTGCTATTACTACTACTGTTGCTGCTGCTGCTGCTGCTACTATTACTGCTGCTGCTGCTACTGCTGCTACTACTACTACTGTTGCTGCTGCTGCTGCTACTACTATTGCTGCTGCTGCTACTACTATTACTGATTACTGCTGCTGCTGCTACTACTCCTGCTACTACTTCTATACTACTACTGCTGCTGCTGCTGCTACTTTTCTTACTGCTGCTGCTGCTACTACTACTATTACTACTACTGCTGTTGTTGCTGTGCTGCTGCTGCTACTACTACTTCTTCTACTGCTACCGCTTCTGCTGCTGCTACTACTACAACATTCGGTGCATTGCCAGAACGTTTAGTCATCATGGATGTTTTACATAGACATGTCGGAAATGACGTCCCTTGAATAGGTTTTCTTTCGGGTGGAGAGAATGGCCAGTTCAGCCATGATGAACGTATAGGTACAGGCCAGAATTCAAGGATACAGTAGAGTTCAATAGTAACGCTGTCGTTGGAACACATATGAGAATCGCGCTGCTTAAATGAACAGTTTTCTTTTTAATACGAAAAGGAAGATTTTGCTCTTGTCTTGGGATTCATAAATTAGTTCAATGGTAGAAGTCACCAAGAAACAGTTAAAACTAAGCATCATCCGCGGATTCCTTTTTTTTCCCTACGCGATAGTTTGGGGACATGGAACTGGTAGCAGAAAAATGCAACAGACGACAGAAAAGTAGGGGTGGTGTAGACTGTGCTTACTTGCTTAGGCCCATAGCTCAAAAGTGAGCATAGGCCATCGACAACACTCCCCCATCGCACTCCGCTCTGGGCTGCTCGCTCAATGCCTGTCCAGTTGGTCCCCTGCCTCTTTATCTCTGCCTCAGTGTCTCGCCTCCAGCTGCTGCGAGGTCGGCCTCTCTTCCTTTTCCCCTGCGGGTTCCATGTCAGGGCTTGGCGTGTGGTACTGGATGCTGGCTTCCTGAGCGTGTGTCCAATTCAGCCCCACTTCCTCCGCAGAATCTGCTTGGCCACTGGTTCCTGTCCTGCTTGCTTCCATAGATCTTCATTGTTGATCTTCTCTGGCCATTTCTAGTGTCATAGAGAACACAGAGCGTTCCGGGCCTAACTTGTATCTCTAGACTGGGGGCTAGACAAAGAGACAGAATCACCGTGGCACAAATACAGCCGAGCATTCCTCAGCATTTCCCCCAACCCACGACACCCGAGCTCTACCCCACTCTTCAAGCCCTGTACACACAAAATGTCCGAACAAGTTAGCTGATAGCGAAAAACAAATCCTCAGAGAGAGAGAGAGAGAGAGAGGAGAGAGAGGAGAGAGAGAGAGAGAGAGAGGAGAGAGGAGAGAGAGAGAGAGAGAGAGCGAGAGCGAGAGAGAGAGATAGATAGAGAGAGTGGGGAGAGAGAGAGAGAGAGAGAGAGAGAATTATGAATGAATGAATGATGAATTCAGTAGAGTCAGAATGCCATGGCCCATTGCAATGGTGGGCAGAGAGAGAGAGAGAGAGAGAGAGAATGAGATGAATTCAGTAGAGAGCAATGGTGGCCAGAGGAGAGAGAGAGAGAGAGATGGGGGGGGGGGGGGGGGGGGGGGGGGGGGGGGGGGCAAAAAAACAAACAAAGACAAGTTTGTCGCCGTCCATGTGAGCGTTATCATGCAGCACGCCATTTAACTTGTTTCCCCTGGTGTTTCCCCCAATCGGTCACAGGTCAATTTCTTATCAAACTCTGCCAGTATGGAGCAAATTACCTGACTGTCTATGTCATTCTGACTCCTATCAAAGCAGCATAAATACTCACCGCTTTCCAAGTCCTTCAGCTGTCCAACATGTCCACAGATTACTAGGTGTATGAGCCCATGCAGTGTGTGTACGTGTGTGCATGCGTGTGTGCGTGTTTGTGAGCGCGCGCGCCTGCATATATGCTTACATACGAGTGCACGCGCACCTGCGTGTTTCTGCATGCTGGTACATTTGTAAAGAGTTCCCAAGGACTATTTTTTTTCTCAACTCTTATGAATGGTACATTTCAGTGTAAACCTCACAGATCATCTGTCTTTCAAGACATTATCTACTGCTATCATGCTTAAGATCCAGACGGAAAGCTAGAGGCCCTATCTGGTTCCAGAGATTGTGAAGGCAACAGGCTGGCATGTCTTGTGCGACTGCATGGGACGCGTCACGCGCTCATTCCTTTCCTTTGATAGGCCTTTCTTTTCACTGGCTTTTTGTGTGTGTGTGGGGGGAGGGGGGGGGGGGGGGGGGGGGGGGGGGGGGAAGGGGGGAGGGGCATTGGGTGGGGGGTGGAGGATGTTGGGCAAGACTCCGTCTGCGTGACTGTTCTTCAATTCTTATCGTCGGTCATGGCTCTGCAGTGATGTAATAAAGGACCCCGTCTTAAAAGAGAACAAACATTTTATTTCTAAAACGAGACGTTTATTTGTTTTTCAGGACTTACGAAATCAACGAATGTGTCATCGTTAATTAAAAAAGAGACTTAAAAACTGATCACACCGAGAAACAAAATTCAAGGAAAATTCACGTTATAATGGAAAAAAAAGAATCTCCTTGCTTTTGTGAAAGACTTTGGCTGCACAGCCACGGCGAAGGGGAAGATAGTGTATAGGCGGAAAGAAGATTACCCAACGAAGAAACAACAGAGAGAGAGAGAGAGAGAGAGAGAGAGAGAGAGAGAGGAGAGAGAGAGAGAGAGAGAGAGAGGAGAGAGAGAGAGAGATGATGAGGAGAGATGATGATGATGATGATGATGATGATGATGATTTCCAAGGCTAACAGACAGGCAAACATACTTTTCATTCGGCCCTTGCCCCGCGAAGGGACTAACTATGCCTGATTAGTGACTAAAACTTACAAACCTTTTCACACACACACACACATACACACACACACACACACACACACACACACACACACACACACACACACACACACACACACACACACACACACACACACACACACACACACACACACACACAGACGCTTCTGAAATGTTCGTTGTGCTTCTTCCAGTCGAAAGAGTACCTTCTCTTACCTATATCTGCGCAGCCACTACCTTTCTGACAACTTTGATCTTTTGCACCGTGAAAAAACAAATTGTCGATGGTCTTTGTTGGCGTTAACCAATTGCATCTTAATGCCCCTTCGACAGTGGGGAGAGTGGACATGATCACAAAATGTGTGAATCTCTCACTGGTGGAACAGAAGGATCTTTGTATGAAGAGTCCACGCCAGAGAGGGACGGAGGCAGACAGGGGAGGGGCGAGGGACAGGGGAGAGGGCGATGCAGGGAAGGGGGGGTGAGGGATGGGGGGGGGGGGGGGGGGGGGGGGGGGGTTCGATTGTTCTTACACTACAAGGAAAAAAAAACGGAGAAGAAAACAGCCTCAGATTCAGGTACATGAGCCTTACAGACTGTTTCGAGAAATATCTTTTTTTTTTCCTTTTTCAGTTAAACTATTCTTTTGTTTGTTGGTGAAGGGTCATATGCTGACATATATCCCTAAGTGTGTAGGGCAATGATGTATATTTTCGCTGAATTTTCATCTGTGGAATCAAACGGGAACAGCTTATTAGTATAAATTGTTGTTGTTGTTGTTGATTTGTTGTTGTTTTACTTCTCTTTTTTTTTTTTAGTTCGAGAGTCCTTAAGCCAAATGAACCTCTTTCCACTGTCAACTTTACTATGCACACACGCACAGAGAGAGAGAGAGAGAGAGAGAGAGAGAGAGAGAGAGAGAGAGGAGAGAGAGAGAGAGAGAGAGAGAGAGAGAGTCTCTTTGTGCTAACTAGCATTTCAAAATGTCAAGCGTAGATCACAATCAACTTTTTTTTTTCTGGTAACCCGAGAAAGAAATCCGAGACAAATGAAAACTTGAGAAAAAAAATCTGTGAACATTGGAAAGAATGAATACTACCCTGCACACACAAAAAAAAGAAAAAAAAGACAAACGTGGTTTCGGGCCATCATTAATCAAGGAAAGGTTAAGTGCCTGTTGAAGTGTCTCTGATAACAGTAGAATGGTGATAAGGACGATGTAACAAGGCAGGAGAGCAGTCGCCACGAGTTCCGACCGTGACCCCCCTAGCTCCATGTATCATTTTCAATCTGATTCCAGACAAGGTGTGGCCAGATTAGACGGCGCCTTGCCTTCTTCTGATCCCATACGTCACACAACAAAGAAAACCTTTGGCCGAGTGGGCGCCAATCGCATGAAAGTTCACAGTACTAGGCATATGGCGAGGCGCGAAACATATAGTCATGAATAGAAAGCAAGGTTAAAAAACACACGCACACACACATACGCATACACACACACACACACACACACACACACACACACACACACACACACAGACACACACAGAAGAGAGAGAGAGACGAGGAGAGAGAGAGAGGAGAGAGAGAGAGAGAGAGAGAGAGAGAGAGTAAGAACGTCCTCAAACCTGCTTTGACCTTTCACAAGACAGTTTCCCAAAAACATCAGTTTTGTAATAGTGAGTATACTTCTGAGAATTGAATGGCAAATTTCCGACCGTCTTTTTTTTGTTCGTTTTTGTTTTCTTTTTCCTTTCTTTCCTTTTCTTGCTTTTTTTCCTTTCTTTTTTCTTTTTTCTTTTGTCTACCCCCATCATTTGTGCTCCCCCTTTCCTTCTGTGATGTTATTCCCACTCCGCTCCTTCCGTCTCCCCGGTACTCTCAGCCACACTCAGGTTTGTGCCGTCGCAGCAGCCCTGCACTGCAATCCAGAGAAAGCGTTCATTCAATATGAAGTCAGCGTTGGGATGAGAGAGAGAGAGAGAGAGAGAGAGAGAGAGAGAGAGAGAGAGAGAGAGAGAGAGAGAGAGAGAGAGAGAGCTTGCTTATGGCCCAGCCGACCGCGAAGCGCTTTATCAGGGCTCTCACCGTGTTGAAGTCAACTCAAAAGTCTCATAAGTCATTAAAGAAAAAATCAACGAAACTGTCATCCACACTACCCTTTAAAATACACCTTCTAAAAACACACAGGGAAATTTCTTTGAAAATCTTTCTTCCGTAAAATCTTAGATCAGATGAAAAATGTTGATCTCTTTCAGAAATTCAAAGATCACATCAGTGGAACATCTGTGAACAAGGTTTTCATGGAGTCTGCTGTAAAATGTTCATGTCTCACATCATGCAGGTCTCAACACTCTAAAAGAACGTTTCACTGTGAGTGGTACATGAGACAGAATGCGCCACGGAGCTTGTTTACCTGTTAAAAGATAAGAAAGGTGTTAAAGAAGTAGGCCTGTGCGCAAACGGCACACGGAAGTTTCTTCTTCACGCCCTGGAACATGGTAAAACTCTTTCAGGTTTGGACGGATTTTAAACAGTTTTTATCTGTCTGCGAGTTCCATTCCGTTGCCAGAGGTCTTTGACGAAAGCCTGGGCATTGGGTTTCAGATCAATGTGAAGGATAGACAACCTGCTCAACTCTTTCTATGTGGCGTTCTTGGCAAGTTGATCAAGCACCCTCGTTGCCTCGAATGCCCACGTGACTGGGAACCCAAGCAAACGCTATGTTTTATCCATCAGATTTCAGAGAGGTGTATAGTTCGAATAATTTCAGTAGCTGAGGGTGCTTGAGGTTACGACCAGCAAAGGCCTCCAAAGCAGTAAGCGAGTCTGACAAAACGGGGAAATCCTTATGTTTGGCACAAAATCACAATTCCACTCTTCAAATTTTCGGCCACGTGGCCTTTTTCAAGAAGACCCCCCCCCCCCCCCCCCCCCCTAAAAAAAAAAAAAAAAAAAACCCCTACGTAATGTCCGTCTTTAGCAACTGGACAGAACAAAGAACTACGTAATGTCCGTCTTTAGCAACTGGACAAAGCAAAAAAATTCTTTGACATATGGACATTACGTAGTTGTATTGTTTCTGTTTTTTTTTTTTTCTCTTGAACAAGGTCACGTGGCCGAAAATTTGAAGAGTGGAGTTGTGATTTTGTGTAGTGTTTTCTTTCCTTTGGAGGACTATTGCTTTTGTTTCTTTATGTTTTGATTTAGAGACCATTTCAAGAGCCAGGACCATGGCCGTCAACTCAGCGATGTAGTCGGCGTGAGAAAACACTGCACTGCTGTCGAGTTCCTACGGTATTCAGTCTTGTCCGTTCTGATCCAATATTCCTGGGGACATAATATACCCAGCCCCGCACTGAAAGCAATGTCAGCTTATTCATGGAGCTCTCTGACGGGCTCCACCACGTCCGTCCAGAACCCAGCCCTCTCAGTTCGCCAATGCCACCGACTCTGGCACAAGAAAAAGGAGTAGAAAATCGAAACTGAGGACTGCAAGAGAACAGGACTTGGCACGCTACAGAATCTGACACTTAAAAAGAAAGATAATGAATGGGATAATAATGATGTATATGATACTATGGCTATGGAGTTCATTCTCGTCCCAGACTACATTGCAGGGCTGTATTCTACGCTTCCTTTCATGATCTATTCTGGCGTCAATTAGGCCCGAGAGACACATTCCACTTGCGGTGTTTGTCCGGAGATTTGAGCAAACATCCTTAGAGGCATCCATGAAGTAAATGAAAGTAGCGTGTGTGATTCTAGTCTTCCCATTCAAGCCCATAACACACTCAGCGCCAGAGAAAGACTGATATGCGCCGACAAAAATAAAAGCCCACAAATAAATGCGTACGACGGCAATTAAACACACGATCTCCTAGCATGCAAGGTCGCGTCGCTAACCTCGGTACCATGGCTGAGAGAGAGAGAGAGAGAGAGAGAGAGAGAGAGAGAGAGAGAGAGAGAGAGAGAGGAGGGGGGGGTTATGGGGGAGAGAGGGGGGAGGGCAGGCGGGCACTGCTGTGCTATCTTGATCTGAACTTGATGGCGTTCATGTAAGCGATAGCTAGACAGATCTTATCAATGTGAAACATTTCACCGTGTTTTGCTTGCTTGTTCAGATCAAGAAAAATGCTAACGTTAAAGTTTACACACACACACAAACACACACACACACACACACACACACACACAAGCACGTCACACACACACACACACACACACACACACACACACACACACACACACACACACACACACACACACACACACACACACACACACACACACACACACACACACACACACACACACACACTCAGAAGAGAGAGAGAGAGAGAGAGAGAGAGAGAGAGAGAGAGAGAGAGAGAGAGGAGAGAGAGGATACAAAGTGATGACAAAAGACAAAAGACTTTTTTGGTCTCAGCTGCCGTGCATACATAATGGCGTCGTTCGTCGCCGCTTCTCCCCGCTCTGCCGCCCACAGCCACACCCAGCGTTCACACACATGAGTCAATAAAGCGCCTCTCGACGTTTCAAAAACACACACTGACGTCATTTCCCATTGAGTTGAAAACATCCTGTGACGTCATTTCCATCTGCCAAGCCCAAACATGCGTGACTTGCATTTCCAGGTGCGACATTCGTTGCTTGTATTGCAAGAGGAAACTCCGGTCTTAGTAGTCTCGAATCAAATGTTATTTCTTTTACTTTTAAACTGCCAGCTCTATCTTAATTCATTTTCATTTTTTTCTTATTTTCTTTTCATTGATTTATCTTGTATAGATTCTTTTTGGTTGAAAGTGTCAAGTTGCCACCAACCCTACGCGCAAAGTGTTGAACTTCTAAATTGCGCAACATTCAATATTGTAAATGTACAGGCCATTTCAATTAAGGGGAAGAAGGTTAATTGCACCATACTTCGGACTTGGGTTTGTTTCCCGTTAGTGCTAAATCGTCAGCAAGGAACTGAATAAGCAAATGGCAGAACGGTCGAACCTTACCAAAAACCTGATTGTTTCATGACCAACTGTGAGCTGAGGTGGAGTACAAAACGGCGAACACGTAACGATCTCCGTAGTTCTCCTCTCTCTCTCTCTCTCTCTCTCTCTCTCTCTCTCTCCTCTCTCTCTCTCTCTCTCTCTCTTATTTATCTATTCTATTTATTGTTGAGAATCATACAAAGTGAATAACGAGTTTAATTATGATTATGTCTGTTCAAGACAGGAAGAAAATTTAGAGGCGATTATTGGACAGAAAAACAAACAAAAATCAGAACAAGAAAGTTGTGGTTGTCCTCCTCCTCCTCCTCCTCCTCCCCTTCTTCTTCTTCTTCATCATCATCATCCTCATCATCATCATCATCATCATCATCATCATCATCATCATCATCTCCTTCTTCTCTGCTTCTTCAACTTCTTCTTTCCGTCTCCCCCTCTCTCCCCCCTCCCCTCCCTCCCTTCATTATTTCAGCAGAAATGCTCTCGATCTCACTCTAGGATCTCTGTATCACACACACACACACACACACACACACACACACACACACACACACTCGCATACATGAAGCGCGCACACACACACACGCGCACGCGCATACACGCACATACATACACACCCACACTCACATGAAGCGCGCACCCCACATGTAAAGAGAGAGAGAGAGAGAGAGAGAGAGAGAGAGAGAGAGAGAGAGAGAGAGAGAGAGAGAGAGAGAGAGAAGAGGGGGGGATGGGAGAAAGGGATGGGCGCACACACGCACATACATACACACCAACACTCAAATGAAGCGCGCAGCCACGTGTAAAGAGAGAGAGAGAGAGAGAGAGAGAGAGAGAGAGAGAGAGAGAGAGAGAGAGAGAGAGAGAGAGACAGACAGACAACAGACAGAGAGAGAGACAGAGAGAGAGAGAGAGAGAGAGAGAGAGAGAGAGACGGGGAGGGGGAGGGGATGGGGGAGAGGAGGACGGGGGGTGGGGGGTGGGGGCGTTTGATCTGTTTTCTATGGAATCATACAAATCTGGCAAAGGCACGCCGTGAAACGATACATAAGCCTGGCTGCATCCACAAACTCCCCGCCCCATATATCATTTCTGATCATCCCACTTCTCCTCATTAAAAACTTGCCCCCAGTTTGTTCATCTTCTACCCACTGATAGTTTGTCTTTCTGGAATCGCGACTCCGACCCGCCCCCCTTCACTCTCCTCAGCCATCTAATTATACTCGATTTCCATTCCCCCCATCCATCCATTGCTGACAATCCCACGCTGCCTGTTTGTTGGCGGCAGCTGACCTAGTTTACCGTTAGACGTTATGACAGAAAACCCATCTCCGCCTCAATGACAATCCAGGCAAAACAATTAACACAGACTGACAACCAACGCTTCGCACGTGATACGTTTTCCTCCAATCTTTAAAAAAGAGACAAAAAAGTGGAAAAGAAAGAAAGAAAGAAAGGAAGGAAGAAAGAAAGAAGAAAAACAAAAGGCCCTGTTTCCTATGGTAGACCCCGAGCTTCAAAAGAGTATGATAATTGCTGGTTTTTTCCCCTCTCGCCACGGAAAAAAAAGACCATTTTCTTAACGAAAACAAAAATGATGAGAGGAGTACTTGGGAGAGCGCAGACACCCAACCAAGGTTAAACAGTCCTCTTCGGCACACACCCGTCATATCTCAAAGATGTTATCTGGCTCATTGTGGTGCAGTTTGTAATGTGGATCCCGAAAAACAAATCTTTGAACGTTCGTTGATAATAATCTATTGTTTTATGAAATAAGCCTGGGATTTTCATTTAATTCAATCTATCTATCTATCTATCTATCTATCTATCTGTCTATCTATCTATCTATCTATCTATCTATCTATCTGTCTATCTATCTATCTATCTATCTATCTATCTATCTATCTATCTGTCTGTCTGTCTGGCTGGCTGGCTGGCTGGCTGGCTCTCTCTCTCTCTCTCTCTCTCTCTCTCTCTCTCTATATATATATATATCTCCATCTATCTATGTACTGGTTGAAGATCCATGGATTATTCTGAACAAGTTTACTAAAAATTCGAAAAATTCTTTTAAAAAAGTCAAAGAAGGTGAAAAAAAAATCGTGGATCAACTTTCCGATCCGGATTGCATTAAATTCAATGAATTTGTTCTTTGACCACATCACATCTTTTCACCTTTAAGTTTGATTCATAAAAATATCAACTGCGGGTTGTAATGTACAACCTTCTGGGGAGACATAATATTACTGTTTCAACGCATAGTTAAGAACCCAACCTTGAAGAAGATACTAATTATGACGTCAAGGCGACACATTTCATAAAGCAATGACAATACAGAAATCAGACAGTGAGTTAAGATGAAGGAAATATGTTGGCATATTTATCAACTTCTCGACCTTGTATGCCGTGTGTAAGGAAAAGTGTTACTACGGCAGTTATTTCCGTCAATTAGACATATCTTTCCTGGCATTCACGGACGTTCCAGAATTCACGAGTCAGAATTACACATGTTCGTGGTGATTAACGTTAATGAGCAGTATGTCTAGCCGAAAAGAAAGAAACGACAATTATGAAGCAAATAACATGAATAATTTCCAATGAAATAAGGCTCTTCTTAATGAAGAAAAAAAAACCTGTTCTCACAAGAACAGTAATCATAAACTTTTGATGCGCTTACCACCCCGTACTGCACAACTCCCTGGGTGGCTGAAATCTTGCAAAGGTTGTAAAAAGAAGAAAGGTGGGAGGGGGGGGGGGGGGGGGGGGGGGGGGGGGGGGGGGGGGGAGGAGAAAAAGTAAAACGGCAAGAAAAACATTGTTTCTCCATGTTACTGCGTCAGCCTGGCTACAACAACTTCCCCTGTCGCATCAGACAGACTCTCCCTAGAAACTTGAGGGAGCTCCCCCCCTCCTCCCCCCCCCCCCCCCCCCCCCTGCTGCAACACCGGAGAAATTGCCGCCCTTCGATCCCGCAGGAGCCACGGCACGGCCAAAGTTTGAAACGGACGCACAGGGGGTGGGGGGGGGGGGGGGGGGGGGGGGGGGGGGAAGCAACGTTTGTTTGGGGTTAGGGAGCGAAACGTGCCACGTGACTTGCACTGTTTGTAACCGTGGGGTGAGACGAGCAGCGGTGCCACGGGTAATTAAAACTCGCCCCTTTCCTCCCTGCCAGCCGAATAATAGGATGAGGCGTTTATTTGTCCTGGTCGCGGACCCCCCTCTAATAAAAGACAGACCGGGCGCATCAAAAGAGTGCCATCCCTGCGGAAAAGGGTGTTACCTGGCCCCCGCTCAGCTCGCAAAGGCCACTGAACGATGGAAAGCCTCATTCGGGAGCGCGCCCGTTTATTTCTCGTTCCAGACGAGACTCGTTCTTCCGCTGGCGCCTGCCGGGCTCCGCCCAAGACAATGAAAAGGTACTCTAGGAGACGAAGGAGGGACGGAGGCTGACTTCGCTGAGGATGTTACCGTGACACAGGAAATTCTCTTTGTGGCAGGCAGCGTAGCAGACCTCGAAGGTGAAAGCTCTTTCATTATGTCTTCTTCTTCTTCGCCTGTTTCCGCACATTGGAGGTCTCATGCCACAATTACATTTATGTTGAAAAAGAAAATGCTATGTAATCCAAGCAAGCTTTTGCACCAAAGCACAGTGTTCAGATGAAAACAGAATTAAGCCAATTATTAGTTCTTAAAACGCTCCCCCCCCCCCCCCCCACCCTACTTACGCCACAGCCCTCATCCCTTCCCCTTCTATTCCCACGAGTCATTCAACTTATTTCGATTGAGGATTTCTTCTGATTGCTCACATTGAATCTGCGAAAACATGAGCCACTCCCTTCCCTTCATAATGGGTACCAGTTTCCAGGTCCTGGAATTCATTCATGACCCCATCTTTTTTGTCTGCATGTTAGGAATTTCATAGCATGTAGCTTGATGCACATATGAGAAAAAAAAAGTTAAAAACAGTTTTTAGAAAAAAAAACTCAGAACAATTGCGCATGTTTACATCATTATATACTGCAAATCTTGCACACGCCCTTGGCGGTTGCATTCTTAGTGTATTACCTAGCTAAAGGTTTGTAACTGATTTCTGCTGTGTGTATAGATCTTACAATTTGTGCATCCGTTCTTCTTGTGCATTTAATTTCTACATCGGGTTAAGTTTTGAACTTCGGTTGGATTCAGTTCTAGTCGACCAGAGAGATGTCAGAAGACCAGGTACCAATGGTTAGATAGTTTGTAGAATCTGGCCGTAGCCGGCAAATACATAAATACATAAATGAGAGAGAGAGAGAGAGAGAGAGAGAGAGAGAGAGAGAGAGAGAGAGAGAGAGAGAGAGAGAGAGAGAGAGAGAGAGAGATGAGAGAGAGAGAGGAGAGAGGAGAGAGAGAGGAGAGAGAGAGAGAGAAAAAACAATTCAACAATTTAGAGTCTGTACAAACACCACCTCATCTGCAACACGAACCAGAAAAATATTCTTTCCTAACTACACACCACCTCACCCCTCCCCGCACAGTGAATTGTAGTGTTTTGTGATTGGTGCACAAAATGAAAGGTATTCTCACTCTTGTCGGTATCCTGTTGTGTGCCACCAGTTCTGTTCTACACGGTTCAGTCTGGAAGTGAAACCTCCCAATACAGAAATTCCAAAATGAACAATCTCTTCCTTAAAAGTCTTCTTTATTGTTGCTGGTTGTTGTTGTAACCCCCCCCCCCCCCCCCCCCCCCCCTTCTTCTATACTTGATTTACCTCCTGACAAAAACTTCCTGTTATTCGCCACAGTATTGTCTTCATCGTCTTCATCATCGTCATCTTCATCGACTATCATGGAAAAGGTCTCCAATTCTCTGGCTCTTCAAAGCCTGCTCTCGTGACAATCTCAGGATCGATGTCCTCTTCACTACCGTGCCCATGGTCAAGTTCATGGCAAAATCTTCAGAATCGCAAGTTCACGCACGGGGACTGTCTTGGATGGACATGATGGTGCCTTTCCGAGTAGGACACTCACTCACGCTGGGTTAGCTGCTGAACACTTCTTTTCACCAGCAGGGGGCTTAGTTGGGTGGTGTCTAGTCTGTGTTGGACCAAAACAGGGCACCACTGAACACCACCCAGTCACTCGCCGGCAATGCAGTGTCTCCTCCGGTGGGTTGTCTCCTGAAGACATGAAATAGGTTGCTCCTGGTGGAGCACGGTGCTGGAGTTGTGACCGGACGAAACTGGACATGGCTGTGTACAGAGAGTCATAATGCTTTTAAAAAAAAAAATCAAAAGAAAAAAACTTTTTCTACAGATCCAACTTTCAAGGATTTTTCATGATCGTTATTGAGAGGTTCCACTGCACAACTTCAAAACCACCCCGGAATTACTCCCACCTGTCCCCGACACCCCAAAGCGGAAACGGTGTTGTACAGACTACATACAGGTCACACCTATTTCACTTTGCGTTCCTTTTGAAGAGCGAGCAGACTCCGTCGGGCATATGGTGCGATAAACCGCTCAATCTAAAACAATTCTGTTTGTCTGTTTGCTGTTTTGTTTGTTTGTTTTGAGTGCATTGATGTGTACGGCTGTAGGCGCATCCAGTCTGTGTGTGTGTGTGTGTGTGTGTGTGTGTGTGTGTGTGCGTGCGTGCGTGCGTGTGTGCGTGCGTGCGTGCGTGCGTGCGTGTGTGTGTGTGTGTGTGTGTGTGTGTGTGTGTGTGTGTGTGTAAAACTCCGGCGATACAAAGATGGCTTTAGCACTTGTGCCGTTTCATGAAAAAAACAGTTGGACCTATCTAAATAAAACATTGTGTAAAAAGTATCAAGTCTGAAACTTTCCATCACGGACATACGAATAGGTGTTTGTGGGTTCGATACCCTCCCACCCCGCCTCTCTCTCTCTCTCTCTCCCACCACAGACACAGCAGACAGACAGACAGACAGACGCAGACAGACACACACACACACACACACACACACACACGCACACACGCACACGCACGCACGCACGCACGCACGCATACACACACATGCACCTGTGCATGCACTAGAATTCCCATGACTTCTTGAGATCGACCCCTACCATTCTATCCATCTTATGGCCCTTCTCATTGCTGCCCCACTCCTCTCCCTCCTTTCCGCCACACGATGTCTCTCTGTCTGTATCTCTGGCTGTCTGTCTGTCTGTCTGTCTCCCATTCTTGCGTGTAAAAGGTCTGTGGTCTTGTCATTCGTATCCCACACTTTCCCCCTTCTCTCTTCCTCCTCTCTCTCTCTCTCTCTCTCTCTCTCTCTCCACAGAGTAATCAAGCCAGATCTGACCTTTCCTCTGTGTCTTTGATGGTAAAGCTGCAAATCGTTCATCACACGGAAGGGAAATGTCAATACGGTGGCCATCATTTTCATACCGATAAATCCGCCGCACATCTCTCTCCGTCCCGAACCAGCCCCGAATCTCAGAGTCCCTCCTCCCCCCTCCTCCCCCCCGCCTCCGCCCCCCCTCTCTCT
>JADBJO010000598.1:235000-247500 GCA_016801955.1 Conus betulinus | reverse complement strand
AGCAAAGCCAGAACTCAAGACTCACCACCAACGGTACCAGAGTCCCTGCACACGTGGCAGCAAAGCCAGAACTCAAGACTCACCACCAACGGTACCAAGTCCCTACACACGTGGCAGCAAAGCCAGAACTCAAGACTCACAACTAGCAAACACTTTTCACATCTACACAGACGACAGCAAGAGCACCGACTCCAAAAGAGGATCCAGCCGACCGAAGACTGTGAAATCAGTGTGAAAGGACTCAATGTACAGCGCGGTTTAACACAATGTAATGCATGCATATACTTGTGTCCCGTTTATGTATTGTAGATGTACTTTTGTAGACTTATACGTATGTGTGAGTGTCCAGTGTAAATACGCTAGATGTGTGTAGTTTTTTATTTCTTTCTACGTTCTTTTTTTGTATTCTACGTAATTGAAAAGAATAACAAAATACTGTTAAAAAACAGGAAGACACTAGCCGCCATGGCGAAATGGTTAGCGTCGCGGACTCCCGGCTGGGAGGTCGTGGGTTCGAATCCCATCAGAGTCAGGTGGGTTTTTCTGCCCCGACCGGCTCCTACTACCCAGAGTTGAGTTTGCTGCGGACTCCGTTGGGAAGACTCGGACCACACAGTCGAGTTTCATCCTCTTAATGGATGCGTCTCTGAGAGTGTTGCTCAAATTTCCTGACCAACACTGCAGGTGCCTGTATCTCTCGGGCCTGGCTGACGCTGGGATATATCATAAAAGGAAACATAGAATACAGCCCTGTCATGTAGTCTCAGACCGAAACGTAAATCCGTAGCATCATCTTAATCATCCTCATTCTCATTGATCAGCATAAAAAAAAAGTCTCAAATTCTGTGGCCCTTCATGCCCTGCTTTCATGGTGACCTCAATTTCGATGTCCTCTTTACGTCTGTGGCCTTGGTTTGGTTCCGTCGGGGTCACCGGTATCGGCGAGTTCAAGGGGGTTGTCGCTGGACGGACATGGTGGCGCCCTCCGGAGGGAGAGCTCACCCACGCCAGCTCCGCGACTAAGCAACTATTGTCGTCAGAAGGGGGCTTAGTAGGTGGTGTCCTGCGTATGTTAGATCAGAAAGGTGCCACTGAACACCACCGAAGTGACTCGGCAGCAGTGCAGTGTTTCCTCCGGTGGGTTGTCTCTTGATGACTTGACATTGACTGCTCCCTGTGGATTGCTGGTGCCGGGGCTGCAGCGGGGCCGACCGAGCTGTGGTTGTGGATGGGGTGCAAAAAAAAAAAAAAAAAAAGGAAAAAAACCCAAACCAAAGCAAACAAACAACCACCCCCCCAAAAAAAAACCCAAAAAAAACAAAAAAAAAAAAAAAACCCAGGAAGACGCTCCAGAGAGACTACATGAAAAACAGGCTGACCATAAAAAAACCGTGTTACCTACACACCAACCCCTAGTGCAACAGTTTTTCCATGAAAGTGATCTATGCATCTCACCAGTTGAACCCTTTCATTGTCTACATGCGACAGGTAGATGCTGACATTAATTCGCTGGGGGAGGGTGAAGGGAAGGGAGGAGGAGGGGTAGTCTGCACCCCCCTACCCTCCAAACATTATCAGGGGTGCGATGCCCCAATCCCTGCTCCTAACTTCCACCCGTCCTTCCTTCCAACACCGCTGGGTGGCATAGTATTGTGTATAGCGCGACTCGTCATGGTGACGTAAGCTGACGGGCAATGGTGTCAGCCCGCCACACTCAAAGAGCCGTGCTGAAGATGATATAGTCAGCCAGCAGCTTCCAATCCCGAGGTGCAGCACCTGTCGCCCCGCAGCCGTTCTCCATCCCGTGGTGTGCCGTAGGGGACAGGTGCAGGGCACTTGATGAGCCGACGGCACAGTGGTGGGAAGTGGGGGAAGAGAGTGCTGTACATAGGGGGCTAAAAAAGAACAGCTGAAGACATTCAGGTCCTTGATTAGCTTCTCTCATTAAAATTGACAC
Source organism: Conus betulinus (assembly GCA_016801955.1). Taxonomy (NCBI): domain Eukaryota; kingdom Metazoa; phylum Mollusca; class Gastropoda; order Neogastropoda; family Conidae; genus Conus; species Conus betulinus. Next base: position 245,543 of record JADBJO010000598.1, on the reverse strand, counting down.
TCCGTGGAGGGGGAGGAGAAACAGAATATGCGGTGGGGGGGATGGATGGATGACGAGACATGTCTATTTCGTACATTGGTTGCTCATCTCGAAAACGGTCCCCAAAAAGACGTGGCTGAAGGATGTCAGAGCACATGAGGTCTGTCTAAATCGCTAGATTAAACCATGGTGTAAATTGTTTTTAATTAGAATTCTGTCATGTGCACTTATCCAACCGACGACTGCATTTTTTTTTTTTTTTTTTTTTTTTTTTACATTTTATGCAGATATGTCTCAAGGTTTCGACTAGACGCAGATGTCGAAATCTTATACTGTTTCTTTAACTTCGTTAATTAAGTTCTGAACATTTTTTCTTCCTCCTCCTCTTATTCATCCTGTCCCTTCTTTTTTCTTCTTCTCTTCTTTCTTTCTTTCCTTCTTCCTTTCTTCCTTTTTCCTTCCTTCATACCTTCCTTCCTTCCTTCCTTCTTCTTCTGTCAGCTGAGCTATAAACAACATTAATTGATTATTTTTTTTCCCCGCTATATCTATCCCTCATCTTTAATTGCTGCTGTGCAGTTTTGTTTATGTTTTTGGCTGTTTTCATTTCATCATTTCAGCAGCCGTCACTGGCATTAAAGAATAGTATACAATTCTTACATTCACAAATCACCATTCTCAGAATCCACCGAAAATTGATATCGATTCCGAATCCTTAAACATGCACATCTGAGATTTTCCAAGTGTGTATGCAGAGCAGAATGAGGGCAATAGCCAAACACAAACTAATTATCTCTCTTTCTCTCCCTCTCTCTTCATTCTCTCTCTCTCATAAACACACACACACACACACACACACGCACACACACACACACACACACACACACGACACACAACAAACTCAGACGGAAGACTGGCCTGCACTGGGAACGGACACAGTCGATCGCGAGAAACGTACGATCTCTACATCCACTGATGCTCCTGACCTGATAAATGAGGTCAGTGAATTGAAAAAAAATAATTCTTGTTTTGAATCAAAAGATTGAATCATTGGAAAGAAAAAATTGAAAAACAAAATGACAATGCTACGCAAATGAAAATCAGCGCATGTTCTAAAAGCTATGAAAATGTTCAAAGCGTGAATGAAAACAAGACTGAAACGAAAGATAGCTTGACTTACGCAAAAGTTACCGCTAAAATGCTACCCTCTTCCTCTGGCCTGTGTAAAACCACAAATGAAACGACTGTAAGGGGAAAAAAAAATAAAAAGAACAAAGGGAACAGCCAATGACGTAATAACTACTGACGTCAATGATGTACAGCATGAAAAGAACAAAAAGAAAACACCAGAAGGGAAAGCTCATAAAAATAGAGACCTGCCTGCAGTACTTTTACTTCATGATTCCATCCTAAATGGTGTTAGGGGTCAGCAGCTAGGCAGATCCTATGGGTTCAGGACAACATCAAGAAAGACTTACACGGTAAAAGACATTGATCTAAAGTTGTCCTCTGACAGAAATGAATTTGACGCCATTGTCATCCATTGCGGTATAAACGACCTCAAGAACAGCGATGCGTCCTCCACCAGCAAACTTTTTGCAGACTCTGTAAAAAATATTGCAAAACAAAACCCCCAAACGAAACTTGTGATAAGCAAAGCATGCCCTGTCCCTGATCGGAGTTGAATACGAAAAAGAGAAATGTTCAATGCTATTCTGAACACAGAGCTTTTCAAAGTTCCCAACGTGTCAATAATTAACCATGAAAATCTCCAGGTTAGTAGCAGAACACTAAGGGATGACATCCACCCGAACCGGAGAGGATCCAGCGTACTTGCGGGGAACCTTGGAAGACATGTCCGCCGACTGTTCTGGGAGATGCCCAAGAATCCTCGAAGGCCTGGTCCACCTCGCCCATATTGGGGATCATTCATCCATCCTCCTTTCTACCCTCTGCGACCTTTCCTGCAGAACTTCTACCCTCTACAAGAGTGAATGCATGATGTGGGTCTGAATTGACCAGTGAAAACACTATGCCTAGCCAATGAACGGCTGATTGCTAACTAGTGTACAGTTAGATCGCTTTTGTGTTATTCTTCCACTATAAACATGTTAGATAAAGATTTTAGGTATTTTTCAATGGAATTGTCGATCCATCATAACAACGCTTGATCAATTAGTACAACAGCTATCAGAAGAAAAGTATCATGTTTTAGCTCTACAATCGTTGAATGTACGGAAGGAAAAAAATACCTAAATTAAAAAATTATTATTTTCCACCAATAATTCCAAAAGTAGAGAAGCATGAAAAAATAAATGTAGCAATCTATATTCGTGAAGGAGAAAAATACATATCATGTACTAGCCCTGCTCCACACAGGCATTCCCGGGTTGCATACGTGTGCAGTAAAGTACAGGTAAATTACACAATGTATTGACAATTGTGTCTGTTTATTTACCACACAAGGACCAAATGATATAAATACAGAATGGCTACGAACGATTCAGTTAGATCAGTCAACTAAATATCTAGTCACTGGTGACTTTAATGCCCATTCACCATTCTGGGAAAAAGGATGCCAGGCCATAACCAATAATCGTTTCATCGAAAATGTAGTTGATTCACCCTTTATCTTTTAAACGATGGTAACATAACTCGAATTCCTGACAACCCCAAACACAATCCTAGTGCCCATCGATCTAACTTTGATATCCCCAGAGCTAGCTATATATTGTGACTGGCATACTCTTGATGACGCATTAAATAGTGACCATTTACCTATTGTTATCACATTTGAAACTACAGGACCAAAAACAAATGATGTGACTCATGATAAAGTTCCAAAGTATTGTTACAAATTTGCAGATTGGAATAAATTCTCATTCTTATTAAACTCATTTTACGTAGACATGAATAATATAGAAAGCCAAGATGTTGATACTTTATATAAACGATTTCAAAGCACTGTACTTTCTGCAGCTAACGATTCGATTCCAGTTGTAAAATCTGTAAAATCAAAGAAACATTCGGGTAATGTCTGGTGGAATGAGACTTGTCAAGAGGCTAAAGATGAGAAAAGAAATAAAACAAAAGAATATAAAAGAGAAAAAGATCCAAAGGAAAAGGCAAAAAAACTTATTGAGAAGAAAAGAGCCAAAAAACAACCAAAACAGAATTAACGCACAAGCAAAACGAAAATATTGGTCTTCTTTTTGCGAAAATGAGGTGTCAAATTTTAAAAGATATTCAAAAAGTTTGGACACAATTGAAAATAATGAAACAAGGAGTTCATCTACCACAGTGTCCAATCAAATTACACAATTCTGAATTCCCATCTAATTTTGATAAAGCAGAAGCCTTTGCTGATCTATTTGCAAAAAAAATAGTAGCATCAATAACTTATCAAAAGAAAATAAAGCTTATCGTGAAAAGGAAGAAAACAAAAAGAGATGTATGATAGCCCACAAACAAGAGAAGATCACTATCTAAATACTTCTATAACATTACAGGAAGTTAAAGAATGTCTTATGAATTTAAATAAAAAAAAATAAATCAGTGGGTTTAGATGGCATTTCCAACGAAATGTTATGTCATCTCCCAGATAATGTGATATATTTTCTATATCTATTTTTTCAGAAATGTTGGTCTACTAATAAAATGCCTCAAATTTGGAAGCATTCCATCATTGTTCCAATTCACAAGAAAGGGAAGACACTTCAAGACATCAATAGCTATCGTCCAATTGCTTTAACATCTAATACATGTAAATTAATGGAAAAGATTGTTTTAAGGAGATTAGTTCATCATTGTACTAAACATAGCATAATACCAATCAATCAAGCTGCATTCCAGGCAGGCAGATCCACAATAGAACATCTAGTGAAACTTACTACGCATGTAAAGCACCAGTTTGCACGTCGAAAAAAATATACTTGCAACATTTTTTGACATCAGAAAAGCATACGAACGTGTATGGCACAAGCGACTTTTATACAAATAAAGAATATTGGTATCAATGGCAACATGTATGATTATATCAAAACCTTCCTAGATAGTAGGCACATTCAAACTAGGGTTGGAAATACATATTCTAATCCAAGACCTTTACAAATGGGCTTACCTCAAGGATCAGTAATTTCGCCAATATTGTTTAATATTTTAATTTGATCTACCCAAAGGCCTTTCTAAAGATACAGAGATAGCCCAATTGCTGACGATATATGCTTGTGGATGAAAGTGACAATGAAAAGAAATACTCCACTGAGGTCAATAAATTATATTAAAATAAATACCAACATGAACTCAATAAAATAAATAATTTTTTTACATGAAAACGGGCTTTCCCTTTCACCGGAAAAAAAAAAATATGATGCTTTTTAATTCTGGTTATGATCCAGACAAACTTCCAAACTTCACCTTGGACGGCATTGCCTTAAACTATGCTAAAAGTGTTAAATTCCTTGGTGTTATCTTAAGTAATAAGTTAACATGGAATATTCATATTGACCACATTTTAAACAAAGCAAGAAAAAGTTTAAATTTTCTTAAGGTAGTTAGTAAACAATCTTGGGGGCAAGATACCAAAACTTTAACTATATTAGCAACTGCCCTTGTACGTTCAAGATTATCATACGCTCAAGAGGTATTTTTTAACGCACCCAAACACCTTTTACATAAACTTCAAAGTATTGATAGTAAAGCTTACAAAATTGCTTTAGGAGTTCCCACACATACATCTAACTTAGGAACATATAGCGAAGCAGGAATTTTACCTCTCTCAGAATTTCGTAAAGCTTCTACTTCAAAATTTATACTGAAAAGTTGTTCTCAAAAAAAATGCCTGCTGCTCCAAAGAAGTATGTCTACAATCGGAGAGGGGACTTTGAAAAACGTGCACAACATATTCAATCCACAAAATCTATTTATTCCTTTTCTTCTGATCTTCTAAGGGATGCGAAAATAGATGAAGGTAACATTGTCAAAAAACCAACGTTTTCGCCCATTCCAAAATGGGAACAGTCAAAAGCTATCTTTGACATAGATTATATACATTTAACAAAAAAAGATTCTCTGAATATTCTGAGAGCGTCTGTATGCACTCATTTAGAAAATGAATACAGTACTCATTTAAAGATATTCACAGATGGCTCCGTATTAGAAAACGAAAGCACAGGAGCAGCATTCATAATTCCGTGCTTAAAAGTAAAAAAAGTTATTTTTTCTTGGTAAAAAGTTGTCAATATTCAGCGCTGAAGTACTTGCTATACTTAAATCATTGGATTTCATTTTAAATTTTCCTATAAATAACAGTCAAGTCCTAGTATGTGCTGACTCTAAAGCAGCAATAAATGCTATCAAATCACCCAACTCTTGCATACGACTTGATATGATAATGGAAATAAATCATGTAATACACCTACTTTCTGAAAAGCATCACTGTCACTTTTTGTTGGGTGCCTTCTCATTGTGGATATCAGCAAATGAACAGGTAGACCAAGCTGCAAAAAAGGCAGCTCAGAATCTAAACGATGCACACAATCTATAAATATTCCTTTAGATCTGTCAGAATGTTTCTCAATTATAAACAAAAAATCTCATGATAATGTTAAACAGTTATTGAAGAACTCAGACAATCAGTATTATCATAACTGTATAAACAAAATGATAAAGGCAATGGGAAAAAGTCATACAAGCATGTCATATTCTCGTCCAGGGAGGTCGAAAGTCTAATCCATAGGATACGTTTAAATTCATTTAAAACAAAGTATTGTACTAATATTAAATGTGTATGTGGTGAACCTATTAGTGTCAATCACTTACTGATTCACTGTTCAAAAGCAAGAGAACTTTTTAAAAGTTCAGGCATTCCTTGTTATAATGATGGATCGACACCATTACTCTTACCATGCTTACTAAATGATTATTTTGCACTAGATTCTGTATGTAAATGTTTATTGAGTAGTTCAATTGGTGTTTATCTTTAATTTTTTTTTAGTGGAAAGACTTAAACTGAACAACAACAACAACAACAACAACAACAACAACAAGAACAACAACACACACACACACACACACACACACACACACCACATATACATATATATATATATACACATATATATATATATATATATATATATATATATATATATATATATATATATATTATAAATACACACAAAGAGAGAGAGAGACACACACACAGAGAGAGAGAGAGAGAGAGAGAGAGAGAGAGAGAGAGAGAGAGAGAGAGAGAGATAAGAGAATAACGGATATGCACGCGTGCGTGCACACACACACACACACACACACACACACACACACGCACACACACACACACACACACACACACATATATATATATATATATATATATATATATATATATATATATATATATATATATGCACACTCACACACACACACACTCACACACACACACACACTCACACACACACACACACACACACACACACACACACACACACACACACAGACGCGCCAGTGTGACTACTGTTACATTCCCTTTTTGATCTTGTTCTTAAAACAATGATTACGATGAACGATCTTATTTGCATCATTTGAAAATAATTTTTCCTTATTATTTAATATTTTTGGTTTTGTTTTTTAAACTCACCATTTCAGACAGAAGTTTTTGAACATACAGGATTGATCATAAGCACATACACAGACACATTATATATACATACATAGATACATACAGAGATACATACATACATGTATTTTTGTAACTAATTTTCCTTTAAGTACTCCAAGTGTTAATGTTTGTCCAATGCCCAGTAGCGCATTGATGTTCTGAATTGTCTACCTCTACCTTCACACGGGAAACAGCAGGCACATTTTGAGGAACAGGCACTCAAAACAACCTCTGAGGATCTGTTCTTTTGCAAACACGTACAGGATTTCCATAACAATTCAAGGATGGCCTCCCTTTTCTTGCCTTAAAAGATACAAAGTCAAAAATAGCCGACCTTCTGCCTTTGGTCCAACTCGACTTTCTCACTTGAACAGACAATACAACGACAACAGACACTGTTCTTTCTGCCTCTGTATTTCCTTTTTTCTTTCTTTTTCCTATTTCTTCTTCCTCCTCCCCCTCCACTTCTTTATCTTCTCCTTCTTCTGTTTTCGTTTTTTTATTTTTTTTATCAAATGGTGTTGCACTCAAGTCCCCGCACACTTTCCATTCCCCAAGAATTTCCCGCCGCCTGCAAAAACACAAAAGGTAGACTGTGTGAGCTGCCTTTTTTTCATCCTCTCTGTGTTAGATCTAGTAATTCGCCCCTTCCTTGTCCCACGATCTCTTCAAATGTCAGCCACAATAGGAATCAGGGAGAGAAAGGCTGGGAGGGGCTGGAAGTGGAATACGGAGAATGCTGGGAGAGGGAGGCAGCAGATTCTCGAACGGTTGACGGTATGAAAACGGTAGGTAGTGAAATGGCTGGGGTTCATTTTCTCAAGAAAATACCATGTTGTTCTCAGGAGTGACCTTTGTCAAAGAGGTTCTGTGTTCAGCCGTGCCTACTGGTTTGTTTGTCTGTTAGCTTCTGTGCACAAAAAGCACTCAACAGATTTTTAACAAAATTTGATAGAAAGATTAACCCACTGGATTTTGACGTGGATCTGTAGAGCAGAATCTGATCAGATGACGGATCCAGCATCTGCATTTGACAGACACTCTCCCTACTAAATTTCTGATCGTGCAGGTGTTTCGCCTTGTAGCATAGTGTGATCCAGAAAAAAGCAGGAGTCAACGCTTGATTCGGAAATAACTATCATATTGGATCATGAAAACAAAAAAGATCTGTACTTCCGTCATCCATCTGTATCCTTTCAACCAACTAGTTTTCAGGATGCGCCACCACGTTTGCTCTGTTCTTACTGTTCTTACTCTTTGCTGTTACAAACAATATGCTGTGACTGTGCTGCGAACTGTTCAGATGATGGAACAGTCTGTCTGCGTTAGGATCGACGTCATTTATGAGGCAGTGTGATAGTTTACATTTGATGCTTTCAGCTCTGATAGGATTACAATGAACGGCTAGGCTACAGAGAATGTGACTTGACCTGACCAATTTCAGTTATGGACTTGCTGTATACGCTTACGTGTGTTCACAATTACATATCTAAAGCACACACACACACAAACACACATACGCACAGAGAGAGAGAGAGAGAGAGAGAGAGAGAGAGAGAGAGAGAGAGAGAGAGAGAGAGAGAGATTTTGCACAGCATTCACATGCCTCTGTCTCTTGCTACGTGTATCTGCCTTCTGTTAAGCTAATTTGTTCCTTTTGTATGATACTGCATTCATGCAATTTGTCGCGTGTGCATCCCACTGAGAGAACAAAACAAGAACAACGCTGAATACAGCGACAGAATTTCGATGCTTAGCGCATGCCTGTACAATATTAATCAACTGTGGGTGGCTGCCCTATTGGCATGGCGAAAAAAAAATGAGCTCCAGCAGACAACCCTGCAGGAGGCGGTAACATTGTTCACGTGCTGCTCGGCCTAGGTGACAGTGTTGATGTCTGTCCTGTGGGATTGCACATGACAGGCTAGATTATCTGGCCCAGACGGTTCGCCGTTAAATGGCGGACGGGTGGAGAGACTTGCAGAGAGGTATTATTACCTGGCTCCTGCCTCCCATTTGTCTCCCAGATTCCCTTTCAGAATTCTCTTTGAGTCGGAGCTCAGACATACGGGAGACAGATGTCACACAGACAGATGCAGGGAGAGTGGAAGAGAGAGAGAGAGAGAGAGAGAGAGAGAGAGAGAGAGAGAGAGAGAGAGAGAGGTTTAAGTGAGTGAATATGATACCATAGGTAGAGAAGACAAACAAGAGAGAGACAGAGAGACAAACAGACAGGCAGACGGACATACATACATACATACATGCATACATACAGACAGACAGACAGACAGACAGACAGACAGACAGAGAGAGCAATGAACACGCTTCCACGAAGTCATATTTGTTTACTATGCATGCGTTGCCAGTCTAGTCTAGCCAAGCAGCGTGGTACAAATAGAATTGTATACAAAGTAAAATGTCGTGACTAACATTCAGAAGCAGAACTGCTTGGTCATTAGTTAACAGACTGTTAAAGAAAACCACCAACCATATTTTAAGCCAATGCAAATTGAAAGTATCGGTTGTCCTCATCAAACAGAAACAACAACAAAACATATTAGGTGGAACAGCTCCAGAACAAGTCCTAGAAAATGCATGTGCAAAAAGTCAAAAAATTAATTAATACACTAATAGAAATGCCATCTCTACCAATGGTATCATATTCACTGGTATAAACCTCTCTCTCTACCCCCCTCTCTCTCTCTTTACCCCCCTCTCTCTCTCTCTCTCTTCCCTCTCTCTCTGTATCTGTATTATAATTAATTGTGTGTGTGTGTGTGTGTGTGTGTGTGTGTGTGTGTGTGTGTGTGTGTGTGTGTGTCTTGATATGCGTGCTGTATTGTTTTACTGGAGTGAAATGTGCAAGGTGTTGATATGGCGATTTGGGGGTAAAAAAGACAATTGCTTCATTGTTCTTGTTGTCACTGTTATCATCATCATCATCATCATCATCATCATCATCATCATCATCATCATCACTAATAATTTTTTATTGAGTATCATAATGAGATCAGCCCCATAACAAGAAGACAAACAGCATAATTTTCAGCCATTTGCTATAGGTGAATCTATCTGTTGTAGTCTACACACACAGAGGCACACACACATACACACACACGCGCGCGCGCGCGCGCGCACGCACGCACGCGCACACACACATACACGCGCACACTCGGTCACACACACGCACACACACACGTGCGCGCACACATGGAAACACACACATAAACAGAGAGAGAGAGAGAGAGAGAGAGAGAGAGAGAGAGAGAGAGAGAGAGAGAGAGAGAGAGAGAGAGAGAGAGAGACAGAGAGAGAGAGAGAGAGAGAGAGAGAGAGAGAGAGGGAGAGAGAGAGAGAGAGAGAGAGAGAGAGAGAGAGAGAGGGAGAGTGGAGGGAGGAGAGAGAAAGAGAGAGGGAGAGAGAGGGGAGGGCGACAGAGAGAAGAGAGAGAGAGAGAGAGAGAGAGAGAGAGAGAGAGAGAGAGAGAGAGAGAGAGAGAGACTTACCACCACTCAACATGTGTCATTGTTGGTGCACATCTGCAGTGTGGATGGCAAACTCTGAAAAGCCCAGTACACTTGTTTCTCGTTCCCTGCAAGGGCCTGAAATCACACTGGCATGTTCACACCCGCTGAACCCTCTCTATGAATTTCTGTGTTTGTGGGAAACTTGTACAGTGATTCCGTTCACTGTTTTGCTGTTGTTGTTGTTGTTGTTTGCTCTATTATGTTTTGTCGATTTTTCCTTGTGTACGCTCGTTTGTTTTCTCAAACAGAATGGTTTCCTACTATCAAATCATATGAAGTGCAATCAAAATAGGTATGTTAGCATTCTTCTTTTTCTTTCTTCTTCTTCTCAATACACTACTGCTACTACTACTACTGCTACTACTACTACTACTACTAC
>JADBJO010000598.1:217500-230000 GCA_016801955.1 Conus betulinus | reverse complement strand
TTGGTTTCAAACAAAACAGTGCAGGTCAAGTCATATTCTCTGTAGCCTAGCCATTCATGGCAATCCTATCAGAACTGACACATCAAATGTAAACTATCACATTGTCTCATGAATATTGTCGATCCTAACTGCTCCGTCATCAGGAACAGTCTGCAGCACAGCATATTATCTGTTATAGCAAAGAATAAGAGCAAACGTGCTGGTACACCTTGAAAACCAGTCGGTAAGAGGGACACAGATGGATGACGTAAATAAATTGTTTAGTGTCTCCACGAATCGATATCATCGTTGTTGCTGAATCAAGCCTTTGTTCCTGTTTTTCTGGATCATGCCACAGCTCAAAGACAAAACACCTAAATGATCAGAAGTTTAATTGGGGGAGTGACTGTCAACTGCAGATCCTGGATCCGTTCTTTGATCAGATTCTGCACTACAGATCCGCATCAAAATTCCGTGGCTTCATCCTTGTTTCACGTTTCAGTATTTCTACTAAATTTCATTGAAATCAGTTGAGTGCTTTTTGGATACACTAGCTGACGGACAAATACCTGTAGACACGAGTGAAAAGAGAACCACTTTGACGAAGGTAACTCCAGAGAATAACACGGCATTTTCTTGAGAAAATCAACCCCAGTCATTTCACTACCTACCGTTTTCATACCGTCAACCGCTCCAGAATCTGCTGCCTCCCTCTCCCAGCATTCTCTGGATTCCACTTCCAGCCCCTCCAGCCCTTCCCTCCCTGATTCCTATTGTGGCTGACATTTGAAGAGATCGTGGGACAAGGCAGGGGCGAATTACTAGATCTAACACAGAGAGGGTGAAAAAGGCAGCTCACACAGTCTACCTTTTGTGTTTTTTGCAGGTGGCGGGAAATTCTTGTGGAATGTTGGGAGTGTGCGGGGACTTGAGTGCAGCACCACAAGCAGAGCAGAGAGAGAGAGAGAGAGAGAGGAGAGGGAGAGAGAGAGTGTGACAGACAGAGAGAGACAGAGAGAGAAAGAGAGAGAGAGAGAGAGAGAGAGAGAGAGAGAGAGAGAGAGAGAGAGAGAGAGAGAGAGAGAGAGAGAGAGAGAGAGAGAGCAGAGACAGAGACAGGAGGAAAAAAAAGAGGAAGAAAGAAAGAAATAGGAAATATGACATAGACGGTAAGAAAAGTAGTTCTTGTCATTGTACTGTCTTCTGAAGTGGGAAAGTCAAGTTGAACCAAAGGCGGAAGGTCAACTGTTCTTGACTTTGTATTTTTCTAAGGCAGAAAAAGGGAGGCCATCCGTGAATTGTTCCGGAAATCCTGTCCAAATTGCCTTCAAAAGAACAAAGCCTGAGAGAATGCTTTGCATGTTTGTTCCTCAGAAGTTGCATGCTGTCTCCCGTGTGAAGGCAATCTAGTCAATTCAAAACAGCAATGCGCTTCTGGCTTTTGGCAGCATCAACGCTCAAAGTAGTTAGAGGGAAATTAGTTTTGAAAGCTGTATGATGTATGAATGTATATTTGTATATACGTACATACGTACGTACGTACGTACGTACGTACGTACGTACGTATGTATGTATGTATGTATGTATGTATGTGTGTGTATATGATAAAGACTGTGCATTTAGAAATGTCAGTCTAAAGTGATGAATTAAGCAATAGTGAGTTTAAAGAAAAATTATTTTCAAATGATGCAAGTAAGATCATTAATCGAAATCATTGTTCTAAGAACAAGATAAAAAGGGGAACGGAACAGCAGTCTCACTGACGCGCCTTTGTGTGTGTGTGTGTGTGTGTGTGTGTGTGTGTGTGTGTGTGTGTGTGTGTGTGTGCGTGCGTGCGTGCGTGCGTGCGTGCGTGCGTGTGTGTGTGTGTGTGTGTGTGTGTGTGTGTGTGTGTGGGTGTGTGTGTGTTGTGTGTGTGTGTGTGTGTGTGTGTGTGTGTGTGTGTGTGTGTGTGTGTGTGTGTGTGTGTCTACGTGGGTGTTATGAGAGAGAGAGAGAGGGAGAGAGAGAGAGAGAGAGAGAGGGGAGAGACAAACAGGCAGACAGACAGACAGGCAGGGAGAGATTAACTGACTGACAGAGAGACAGACAGACAGGCAAACACGGAGAGAGAGAGAGAGAGAGAGAGAGAGAGAGAGAGAGAGAGAGAGAGACAGAGAGAGAGAGAGACAGACAGACAGACAGAGAGAGAGAGAATTTCTGTCTGGCCACTGCCCTCACTCTTCTCTGCATACACTCATGGGATAGATCAAATACGCCTGTTTAGGAGGACTCGGAACCGATATAAATTGTCAGTGAGTTCCAAGATTGGTGATTCGTGAACATAAGCACGGCATGTTGTTCTTTAAAAACGAACTGCTGCTGCCGAAATGATGATAAGAAAAACTGCAAAACATGAACAACACTGCACAGAAGCGATTGAACATGGGGGTAGATATAATGCAAACAAAAATTAAGTTCCTGTTGTTTGTAGCCTGGCTGACAGAAGAAGAAGAAGAAGAAGAAGAAGAAGAAGAAGAAGAAGAAGAAGAAGGGGGGAAGAAAGAAAGAAAGAAATTAAGGAGAGAGAAAAAAAAAAGAAAGAAAGAAAGAAAGAAGAGGAAGAAGAAGTAGAGAAGATGAAGAAGGAAAAGAGAAAGACGAAGGGGAAGGAAGAGAGAAAGAGCATGAGGAGGAGGAGAAAAAATGTTCAGAATGCAAGCTTCTGAGGTCTGCTTCTAGTCCAGTCCTTGAACCATACCTGGTTACACATGTAAAAAAAATGCAGTCATCGGTTGGATAGGTGCAGAAGTCAAAATCATAATTAAAATCAAACGAGACCATGGTCTGATTTAGGCATTCAGACAGACCACATGTGGCGTTGACATCCTTCAGCCACAGATTTTGCGGACCGTTTAAAAGATGAGCAAACCAATGTAGGAAAAAGACATGTCTTGTCATCCATCCACCCCCACACCACACATTCTGTACTCCCCCTCTCCACGGAGTGTGAATTCTAATGAAAGAAGCTAATTAGGAGCTCAATGTCTTCAGCTGTTCTTTTCAGCCTTGTGTACAGCACTCTCTCTTCCCCCGTTTCCCACCACTGTGCCGTTGGCTCATCAAGTGCCAGCACCTGTCCCCTGCGGCACACCACGGGATGGAGAACGGCTGCAGGGCGACAGGTGCTGCGCCTTGGGGGATCGGAAGCTGCTGGCTGACGACATCATCATTAGCAGCACAGCTCTTTGACAATGGTCGGCTGATACCCACTGCCCGTCAGCTTGAGTCACCAAGCTAAAACGTGGTACGCACTGTACCATTCCACCCAGTGGTGTTGGAACGAACGAGTGGTGGGGGTCAGAAGTAGGGATGGGGGCACCACACCCCGCATAAGTTTTGGAGGGGGGGTGGGGGTGCCGCCGACTACCCTCTGCCCCTCCTCCCAGTGAACTAATGTCAGCATCCAGCTGTGACATGTAGACAACAAAAGAGTTCAACCATTGATCACTTTCGCTGAAAAACTGTTGCACTGGGGGGGGGGGGGGGGGGGGGGGGTTCTAGGTAGGTACACAGGTTTTTTATGGTCAGCCTGTTCTCCATATAACCTCTCTAGAACGTCTTCCTGTTTTTTAACATCCCCCCCCCCCCCCCACATAGAATAAAAAAAAAACAAAGAAAGAAAGGAAATACAGCTGGTGTATGTACATTGGACAGGGGACACGTACGTATAAGTATGCAATAGTACATTTGTACTACATAAACGGGTACACACGTAACTACATGCATTATATCGCATGAAAACACACTCTACATTAAACCCTTTTCACTGATTTCACTTTGCACATCACAATACAAGCAAGACATTGGTCCAAATATATCATGTGCTCTCCAGAAGTCTTCTGTTAAACTCTTTCCTTTGTTGAACTGCAGTTCTTGCACAGAGTGGACCAAGGTTATTGAAAGTGATGGTCCCTTCCATCCAGTGTCTGGCTGTACAGTACAATGTTGACTGTGACCCACCCCTGAGCTGCTGCTCATTGTCTGGGACTGTTTTTGGGATGAGAGGTATGCGCAAAAGGTAAATGAAAATCATATTTAGGTTTGGTAACTATATTTCATCTTTAGAGAATGTAAAGAATGTGTGTGTGTGTGTGTGTGTGTGTGTATGTGTGTGTGTGTGTGTGTGTGTGTGTGTGAGAGAGAGAGAGAGAGAGAGAGAGAGAGAGAGAGAGAGAGAGAGAGAGAGAAATCAGGGACAGCATGAAAATCACAAAGTTACACATGGACTGATAGAAGCGGGACACCCTCTGACAGTGGAGACAAAAAATGAGAACCAAAACCAGGACGTTGGATCAATATATTACTGAAAGCACTTTAGTCCATATACACATAGCACCGAAAGCGCCGATTCAAAACCTGATCAAGACCTAGCCTTCAAGACTCACCATCAACAATGCCTCCCCCTTTACACATGCAGCAGCAGAGCGTGGACTCAGGACCCAGGACCCAGGACCCAGGACTCCAGACTCACAACTTGCAACATTTTGCGTCCCTCCACACATGGCAGCAAAAACACTGACTCCAAAAGTGCATCCAGGAGATCTCTGTCTATGACACACACCATCATTGACAAATTTAAAAGCATGGAACCCAAACTGGATCCCAGACAAATATCATCCATCAGCACATATTGTTTTTTTTTTTCTTTCTTTTTTTTTTTTTTTTTTTTTTTTTTTAGCGTATATTGTTTCTAAACACATCACAGTAAAAGCACAGACTCGAAAGCCAACCCAGACCAAAACTGTCTATCGCCATCTTTTTGTTTCTTACATCCTAGGGCAGAATTGGCAATTTTAGCATGGACCCAGAACAAGACCAAGACACACACCAATTACCATCGCATTTAGTTTCTATACACATGGCAGCAAAAGCACGGACTGTAAACTTAGCCCAGATCAACATCATCCAACATCACCTTTGAGTCTTACAAACATGGCAGCATTGAAAGTTTTAACATGGACTCCAAACAGAAACCAGACTATCTGACAACAGTTTAGTTCCAACACACCTGGCAGCAAAAGCACAAACTCCAGATAGGACCTAAACCAACATCATCCAACGAGACCTTCAGTTCCTCCACACACAGAAGCAATAGCACGCACTTTAAACGGTACCAAGACCAACACCATCTAACAACACATTTAGTTCTTACACATGCCACAGTACAGTAAAGTACGGACTTTAAATGTTACAAAGACCAACACCATCTAACCATGCGTTTAGCTCCTTTACACACAGCAGCAAAAACACCAACTTTTGTTACCTAAACCAAGACAGTCTAACAGCTTTTGTTCCTACACACACTGTAGTAAAAGCGCGAACTCAAATAGGACCCAGACCAACACCATCCACAACTCCTTTAGATCCTACACATGTGGCAGCAGCACTTGCCGTGGGTCCTCTCTCCTGCGCCATCTGCATGGAATGTTATAGGCGACCGGAATCCTGTTTCTTTTGACAGTAATACTGCCACTGATGTACTGCAGACTCGGAAATGGTAGTCTTCCTGGAGAAGGTGAAATATGGCACCGTTGATGGCTTGGTGGTTAGAGGTGTGATGACAAGTTGGCCTACACTACTAACTTGCCGCCATTGCTGCTGCTGCTGCTGACAATGACAGCGATGATAACAACAACAACAACGACAACAACAACAACAACAACAACAACAACAACAACAATAATAATGATAATGATGAAAACAATACTGAGAAGAAGAAGAAGAAGAAGAAGAAGAAGACTGCAGATATGTTTATTTCGACTGCATTTCGTATGTATTGATAGTAGGAAGCCATTTCGTTCGAGAAAACGAACAAACAAACAAACAAACGAGCGTACTAAAGGAAAAAACAACAAGATAAAAATGAGGCAAACACGAAATACAGCTATAAAGATGGATCCAAAAAATATGACCTGTGCTGGCCTGTATGCGAGTGCAACAGCAAACCAGTGAACGGACTGACTGCACAAGTTTCCCCAGGCGCAGAAATTCATAGAGAGGGTTCAGTGGGTGTGAACATGCCGGTGTGATTTCAGGCCCTTGCACGGCACGAGAAGAAAGTGTACTGGGCTTTTCAGAGTTTTTGCCATCCACACTGCAGAAGTGGACCAACAATGACACATGTTGAGTAGTTGTGAGTCTCTCTTTCTGTGTGTGTGTGTGTGTGTGTGTATGTGTGTGTGTGTGTGTGTGTGTGTGTGTGTGTGTGTGTGTGTGTGTGTGTGTGTGTGTGTGTGTGTGTGTGTGTGTGTGTGTGTGTGTGTGTGTGCATGTGTGTGTGTGTGTGTGTGTCTGTGTGTGTGTGTGTGTGTGTGTGTGTGTGTGTGTGTGTGCGTTTCATGCATACGTGCGTACGTCCATGCGTGCGTGCATGCATACGTGTGTGTGTGATTAATTGGACGTGCATGATTTAGATTGTTTAGAGCTGTTCCATCTAACTGTTTTGTTGCTGTTTCAGTTTGTATAGCACAATCGAGACCTTTAGTTTGATTTGGCTTAAAATATGGTTGGTGATTTCTTTTATCAGTCTGTTGTTTAATGACCGGGCAGTTTTGCTTCTGAATGCCAGTCATGCCATTTTAGTTTCTACACACTTCTGTCTGTACCACGCAGGTCGCTATGACTTTGTGGTAGCGTGTTCACTACTCTCTCTCTCTCTCTCTCTCTCTCTCTCTGTCTCTCTCTCTCTCTCTCTCTGTCGAATACGTATTCGTAGTCGTATTCGTATTCTCTGTCTGTCTGTCTGTCTGTCTGTCTGTCTGTATCTCTGTCTGTCCGTAATTATGTCCATCTGTCTGTCTTCTGTCACTCTGTCTCTCTCTTGCTTGATCTCTCACTCACTCTGCAGTAGCATGTTCACAATGTATCTCTCTCTCTCCTCTCTCTCTCTCTCTCTCTCTCTCTCTCTCTCTCTCTCTCTATCTGTCTGTCTGACATCTGTCTCCTGTATGTCTGAGCCCCGACGCAAAGAGAATTCTGACAGGGAATCTGGGAGATAAATGGGCGGCAGGAGCCGGGTAATAATACCTCTCTGCAAGTCTCTCCACCCGTCCGCCATTTAACGGCGAACAGTCTGGGGCAGGTAATCTAGCCTGTCATGTGCAATCCCACAGGACAGACATCAACACTGTCACCTAGGCCGAGCAGCGCGTGAACGATGTTACCGCCTCCTGCAGGGTTGTGTGCTGGAACTCTCTCTTTTTCGCCACGCCAATAGGCAGCCACCCACAGTTGATTAATATTGTACAGGCATGCGCTAGGCATCGAAATTCTGTCACTGTGGTCAGCCTTGTTCCTGTTTTGTGCTCTCAGTGGGATGCACACGCGACAAATTGCATGAAAGCAGTGTCGTACAAAAGGAACAAATTTGCTTAACAGAAGGCAGATACACGTGGCAAGAGACAGACTCATGTGAATGCTGTGTAAATCTCTGTCTCTGTCTCTCACTCTCATATATATAAGTAACCATGTACAAGTAGTCATATACAACAAATGTATGACTGAAACTGGGTTTTAAACAGAATTTCGGCGGTCAAGTCACGTTCCCTGTAGCCCAGCTGGTCATGAAAATCCTATCAGAGTGTCAGTATCATGTTGCTAGATGAACACCATCGATCCTAACGTAGACAGACTGCTCTCACCATCTGAACAGTTCGCAGAACAGTGACAATATAATTGTCTGTAAGAGCTAACAAAAGAATAGAGTACACATGCCAGTGCACCCTGAAATATAGTCAGTTGGAGGCACATGAATGGATGACGTAAATAGCTTTGTTTTTTGTTTCCATTATCCGATATGATCATCATTGGCGAACCAAGCCTTGACACCTGTTTTTTTCAGGATCACACTATAGCTCCAAGACAAAACACCTAAACTCTCAGAAGTTTAAATGGGAGAGTGACTGTCAAATGCAGATCCTGGATCCGTCCTTTGATCAGATTTTAAATCATGGATCCACATCAAAATCCAGTGGCTTCATCCTTGTATCACATTCAATATTTCTACCAAAAGTTCGTTAAAATCGGCTGAGTGCTTTTCGGGTACAGCAGCTGACAGACCAACAAACAAGTAGACATGGGTGAACACAGAACATCTTTGACGAGGGTAACTCCAGAGAGGAACACGTAATTGTCTTGAGCAAATCAACCCCAGCCATTCACTAGCTACCGTTTTCATACCGTCAACCGTTCCAGAATCTGCTGCCTCGCTTTCCCGGCATTCTCCGGATTCCACTTCCGCCCCCTCCCAGCCCTTCCCTCCCTGATTCCTATGTGGCTGACATTTGGAGAGATCGTGGGACAAGGAAGGGGCGAATTACTAGATCTAACACAGAGAGGGTGAAAAAAAGGCAGCTCACACAGTCTACCTTTTGTGTTTTTTGCAGGTGGCGGGAAATTCTTGTGGAATGTTGGGAGTACGGGGACTTGAGTGCAGCACTACAAGTGGAGAGAGAGAGAGAGAGAGAGAGAGAGAGAGAGAGAGAGACAGAGAGACAGAGACAGAGAGAGACAGAGTGAGAGAGAGGAATCAGAGGAAGAAAGAAATAGGAAATATGACATAGACAGTAAGAAAAGTGGTTCTTGTCGTTGTACCGCCTTCTGAGGTGGAAAGGCAAGTTGAACTAAAGGCAGAAGGTCGACTGTTCTTGAGTTTGTAATTTGTTAAGGCAGAGAAAAGGAGGCCATCTGTGAATTGTTCTGGAAATCCTGTCTGAAGGAGAATAGGGCCTCAGAGATAGCTTTGAGTGCTTGTTCCTCAAAAGTTGCATGCTCTCTCCCGTGTGAAGGCAAACCAGTCAATTCAAAGCATCAATGCGCTTCTGGCTTTTGACAGCATCAACGCTCAAAGCAGTCAGAGGAAAATTAGTTTGATGTATGTATGTATGTATGTATGTATGTATGTATGTATGTATGTGTGTGGTTGGTGTGTGCGTGTGTGTGTGTGTGTGTGTGGTGTGTGTGTGTGTGTGTGTGTGTGTGTGTGTGTGTGCACGCAGCATACTTATCCCTTATTGTGTGTGTGTGTGTGTGTGTGTGTGTGTGTGTGTGTGTGTGTGTGCACGCAGCATGCTTATCCCTTATTGTGTGTGTGTGTGTGTGTGTGTGTGTGTGTGTGTGTGTGTGTGTGTGTGTGTGTGTTTATGAGAGAGAGAGAGAGGGAGGTTGGGAGAGAGAGAGAGACAGAGAGAGAGGGGAGAGACAGACAGATAGACAGACAGACAGGAAGTCTGACTGCGAGGAGAGAGAGAGAGAGAGAGAGAGAGAGAGAGAGAGAGAGAGAGAGAGAGAGAGAGAGAGAGACAGAGACAGAGACAGAGACAGAGTTTCTGTCTGTCTATTGCCCTCACTCTTCTCTGCATACACACATGGGATAGATCAAATACGCCTGTTTAAGGACTCGGAACCGATATTAATTTTCGGTGAGTTCCGAAATTGGTGATTCATGAACATAAGCACAGCATGTTGTTCTTTAAACGAAGTGCTGCTGCCGAAATGATGATATGAAAACAGCAAAACGTTAACAAAACTGCACAGAAGCGATTGAACATGGGGGTAGATACAACGCAAAGACATAAGTTCCCTGTCGTTTGCAGCCTGGCTTACAGAAGAAGAAGAAGAAGAAGAAGAAGAAGAAGAAAAGAAGAAGAAGAAGAAGAAGAAGAAGAAGAAGAAGACAGAAGAAGAAGAAGAAGAAGAAGAAGAAAAAGAAGAAGAAGAAGAAGAAGAAGAAGAAGGGGAAAAATAAGGAGGACGAGAGGAAAAAAAAAAAAAAAAAAGAGATTAAGGAAAGGAAAGAAAGAAAGAAGAGGAAGAACAAGATGTAGAGATGATGAAGAAGAAGAAAGAGAAAGAAGAGGAATGGAAGAGAAAGAGGAGGAGGAGTATGAGAAAAAAAAGTAGTTGAGACTCTAATTAAGGAAATTAAAGAAAAAGAAAAAAGTATAGGCTTCTGATGTCTGCTTCAAGTCGAGTCCTTGAATCATATCTGGGTACACATGTAAAAAAAAAAATGCAGTTGTTGGTTTGATAAGTGCAGATGACAGAATTCTCTAATTATTAAGGAAGGAAGGAGGAGAAAAAAGAAAAAAGAAATTAAGGAAAGGAAAGAAAGAAAAAAAAAACGGACAGGAAGAAGTAGAGAAGATGAGATGAAGAAGAAGAAGAAGGAAAAGAAGAAAGGGAAATGGGGGAAAGAGGAGCAGGAGGAAAAAGAAAAGTTCAGAACTTAATTAAGGAAGTTAGAGAAAAAGTATAAGCTTCCGACGTCTGTCTCTAGACAAGTCCTTGAACCATATCTGGGTACACATGTAAAAGAAAAAATGCAGTCGTCAGTTGGATAAGTGCAGATGACAAAATTCTAATGAAAATCACTGAGACCGTGGTTTAATTTAGGCATTCAGACAGACCACATGTGCCTCTGACATCCTTCAGCCACGGATTTTGGAGGCTGTTTATGAGATGAGCAAACACATGTACGAAACAGACATATCTCTCATCATCCATCCACCCCCGCACCGCCCATTCTGTACTCCTCCCTCTTGGTGGAGTGTCACTTTTAAATGAGCGAAGCTAATTAAGGACCTGAATGTCTTCAGCTGTTCTTTTTTAGCCCCCTATGTACAGCACTCTCTTCCCCCACTTCCCACCACTGTGCCGTCGGCTCATCAAGCCCTGCACCTGTCCCCTGCGGCACACCACGGGATGGAGAACGGCTGCGGGGCGACAGGTGCTGTGCCTCGGGGGATTGGAAGCTGCTGGCTGACGACATCATCTTCAGCGACGGCTCTTTGAGTGTGGCCACTTGGCATCACTGCCCGTCAGCTTGCGTCACTAAGGTGAGTCGTGGTATGGACTGTACTATACCAGCAATTGGTGTCGGAAGCAGAGGGGGTGGAGGTGATAGGGGGCTGGGAGTGGTGTTGGGGGTATATGGGGGGCACCTGCCCTCCTTCTCTCCTGAAAACATTAGGAAGACTACCTTCAGCATCCTCCCTCTCAATAATCATTTAAAAGCCAAATTATGGATGGCTTGTTATGGTGCATACCCCCTACCCCTCCTCCATTTTTACAGGAACTGAGCTGCCTTAGTTTCAGGCTGTGTCAGGCCAAAATTGACAAAGGCTAGAACACCAAGGCTACATCAAAATGTTGTCATGCTCTGCATACTTATGCGGGGATTGTCTTCAGTTGTGACAAGCTCCTAGCATAACATTATCAGTCTCCAAAATCCCCCTGAAGTCAGAGTGTGGCTGCCCATGTGCTGGGGTAATCAAAAACGGTTACACACGTAATGTTCTCATCCCCAGCTGATGCATTTGTACCATAGTGTTCAAGTGCTTTGGCTGTCCAGATGATCCCTGGAGTCTTTTAGCCAGGATATGACAACAACAACAACAATAGGAATTGAAAAAGTGAGAAAACATTCCTTCAATAAATTTGGAAAATGAGAGTCCCTCCCCCACCCCTTCCCAGCCCCAGCTTTCTATACGACGCCCCCCCCCCCCCCCCCTAAGTTTGGAAGAAAAGTCATGTCGCGCCCTTTCCCCTCCTCCATCATGTACCTCGGTTTTATAAAATAAAGAAAATTGTAAGACTGGAGGAATGTCTTTGTCAGTTTAGGCTAACCCACCCATCCCCATCCTCACTTCCAATGCAAGATATCTTCAGATGGCAGTGCCAACAACCTTCTGCTTTCAGTCTAGCTCTCATCCACTTACGGGCAAGTCAAGAGAGAATCTGAATTATGGAGGGTGTGACAGAATTTTAAGAGACTTTGTTTCGCGCCGCCCTCGTCCCTGAAGGGAAGGGGGGGGGGGGGGGGGGGGGGGGGGGGGGGGGGGGGGGGGGGGGGGGGGGGGGGGGGGGGGGGGGAGAGATAAAAAGTGAAAATTAAAAAGCATATAATCTTGAATATAAAACACACATCTGCATGTGTAAAAATGAATGATGATAAAAAAAAAACAAATATATATATACATACATCGAGAGAAAGGTAACGAACGGACAGGAAAAGAAATTACAGACAGAAAGGGATGAGAAGAAGGAGGAGGAGAACGGGGAGGGGGAGGGGGGGGGGGAGAGAGAGAGAGAGGTAGACAGAGGCGGACAGACTGACAGCGGCAATTGGACAAATGGGGTCAGATATATAGTGAATCACTTGGGAGTGGATGGGAGTAGGCTCTATGGCTTTTTCCCCCATTTAATGAGCAGAGTTCATTGTTATGCCTCTGACGATGGACAACTATTAAGCAGCAACAAAAGCAGTAAATCTGATTAGACCTTTTCTATCTATTTATTCATTTATTTATCTGTCTATATTCATTCATACATTCATTCATTCATCTGTTTATTGCATAATATTGTTTTTTACAAAAAATTATTGTCCTTCTCCCCCCCTTTTTCTTCCTATTTCTCTGTGATTCCATTTACTACTTTCCACTCAGCCAAAGAAACATAACTCTTATCACACTTTTTTATTC
>JADBJO010000598.1:210000-212500 GCA_016801955.1 Conus betulinus | reverse complement strand
GAGGGGGGGGGGGGAAGGATTGGGTTTATGTGGGGGCGGGGATTGGGACACGGTGGGGGGGGGGGGGGTTTACATACATGGTTTGTGGTCCGTACCCACTTCCTTTAAAAAGGAGAGAGATAGAAAGGAAGGAAGAAAGAAAAGAAAGAAAGAAGAGAAAGAAAGAAAGAAAGAAAAAAAGAAAGAAAAGAAAAAAAAGAAAGGAAGAAGGAGGAAGGATGAAGAGCAAAAGAAAGGAAGGAAGAAAGAAAGAAAGAAAGAAAAAGAAAGAAAAGAAAAGAAAAGAAAGAATGAAAGGGAGAAAGCAAGAAAGAAGGAAAGAAATAAGAAGAGCAACTGTATTTTTTGCAGTTCATTTGATTTGGCGAAACATACCTGGTTTACTTTCTCTTCGTTCTTTGTTTGTGCTGTCCTAAATGTTAAATATGATCTATTTCTTTTGCTTGAAGAAGACCCAAGAGGTCGAAATGCATCGTGTCTTGTCCTGTGCTTTGTTTGTCAATGTCCTTGGCGGCAACTAACACCCATTCTTTCTAAATTTTGCTTCGTTCTCCGCCATCAGTCGCTCCATTTTGAAACTTTCCTTGTTCGGTTAGCAGGTGCTATCATCATTACCACACACACATACACACACGCGCGCGCGCGCTGCACGCGCGCACACACACACACACACACACACACACACACACACACACACACACACACACACTTCCCTCGCCGTCATCACACACACACAGTTACACACACACACACAGACATCAGTTGCTTTCTCCACACCCACACACCACACCCCTCCGCCTTCACACACCTCCACAACACACACCCCCTTCACCTTCCCCCCACACACACACTCCCTACTTCCCTCGCCGGTCATCAGTTCATTTTATGTTTCTCTGCCGTTTGAGGGATTAGTGCGGACATCAGTCCTCCTCAGCCCAACCCCCTCCCCAACCCTCATAGGAACTCTTTCCAACCCCAACCTTTCCACACTTAACTGGTCCAGCACTACAAAACAAAAAAACCTTTTCGAAGGCAAACCTACCTCCTCTCCCATTGGTCTATCGGGAAGAAAAGGAAGAAGAAGAAGAATAGGATTAGTGCGGGGTTCATTCTCCTCAGCCCAACCCCCTCCCAACCCCTTCAGAGGAAACTCTTAAGCAACCCTCCTATTTCCACACTTAAGGCCAGCACTAAAAAAAAAGAAGAAGAAGTCGGAGGAAGAAGACAAGAAGAAGAAGAAGAAGAAGAAGAAGAAGAAGAAAAGAAGAAGAAGAAGAAGGGCCGTCGGGAATTCACATACTTCCACCACTCAAAACCATTCACTAGGGGAAGTAATTGTTAGAATAATTGATAATGGACTAAAGGAGTTATCTCCAGTATATATAATAATCTTGCTGAGCGATCCAGATCCACTGGGCAACGTTCTCTCTTCCCGTCACGTTTCCTTCAAATCGGTTATGTATTTTTTAACGTAATATTGTACGTACATAACATGCACATAAAAAAAACTGTGAGAAACTCTGTGAAAAGGAATGAGGTCAACACCCAATTATGTTAACCATGATAAAAAAAAATGTATTAACAAGTATGTCGTGTGTGTGTGTGTGTGTGTGTGTGTGTGTGTGTGTGTGTGTGTGTGTGTGTGTGATCAATAATGTTTATATGAATTTACCAGTTATCATATAATCTATCAATCTATCTGTCTATCTATCTATCTTTCTATCAATTGACCGATCAATTGATGAACCTATCCCAGGGACGACACAAGCTATAGTTTATTGTAGCTCTCTAAGTATGTACATTTGTTGCGATAACATTTTGCATTAAGTTCTGTTTAAACAAAATAAAATGTAACGGTCAGTCAGGATTTTTTTCTTTTTTTTTTTTTTCTTTCTTCGGCGGTCGACAGGACAGGTTGCGTCAAATTTGTAATCCGGTTGCCATGACGAGTTTCACCAACAGTCTTCTCCATGTCGTTCGTGACTGCTACCCCTGCTGCGTGCACGTGCAGCTCGCCTGTTCCCCTGTCCAACGTGTGAGTTCGTAGACGTTCACAGGAGGGACAGTCCTGACAGGATAGGGCTTGGAGTCTGGGATCCTGCGCCACGTGGACATCGGTCAGTGTGGGCGATGCTGAGTTGGTTGGGTGGCTGAGTTAGTGTGCACTGGCCTGTCCTCATTCTGACCGGAAAGGCATTGTCCGCTCCTGCCTCTAGAGCTGGTGGATCGAGTGTGCAAGTCTTTTGTGTCAATTGTTTTCAAGGCTAATAAGTTTTAGCTGCAAAATAAGGTGGCTGCAGACGGAGATATCAACACAATTTTTTAAAGTAATTATTATGACTTCACCGAACAACGTGGGCAAACGAACCACACAAACAAAAACATGACGCGTTTTGACCTCTAAGTTCTTCTTCAGGCAACACTTAGGACAACGAAAATGAAGATCGAGCAATCACTTATCTTTGTCGAATTCGGCGCAAGATGGGCGTTGAATCTTTTG
>JADBJO010000598.1:197500-200000 GCA_016801955.1 Conus betulinus | reverse complement strand
ATCAGATACAATTTAACATCGCCAGAATTTAGCCCTGCAGCTCACCATTTACACACTGTGCATGATGCTATGAAGCCGTGCTACACTCACAATTATTGACACGTAAGTCCTTCATCACACCACCACCACTAGCCATTCAAAATGAAGGTCATCAATCTGTTGTCTTGGAAACGAACAATCGCCTTCCCCGCCCTCCAAACTCCCCCCCCCCCCTCCCCGCTTCACCTCTCCCTCTCCCACATGATTCTGCAGTTGTAGAGTGTGTGTAAATGGTTTGGGTATGGGACACGACAGTTTGACCTCATTTTAAATTCTTTCATCTTAATCATTAATTCATTTTTCAATTAACTGTACATCCTTCGCAGTGTGATCTCGAAACTTAGCATGATGTAGTAGAGCATATATTATCAAGTAGTTCGCAAGCAGTGAAACCTCCTTGATGAAACTGGAACTGAAACTGGTTTGGTTTGCTTACTGGTTTTTGTTGATGTTCACATTTTTGTTCATAAACACAAGCGCTGTTGTCTTTAATCCTACGTATTTAAACATGCTGGACTTAAAACAGATCAAAGACAAAGACTACAAACGTACCGAAATGCATAACATCCCAAAGTTCATGCAGTCCTGAGAACGGGATTAAAAGAAGAAAAAAAAACACGGAAAAAAGAAGAAAAAAAAAAAAAAAGAGAGACGAAGAGGAAGGAAAAAAAAAAAAAAAGGAAAGTCGCGAGACAAAAGACTTTCCGCACAATCCCACGTGCGCACGAGCGCGAGCATCAACAAGAATCAGGCGGGTTTACTTTCCTTTCTTACGTCAGCTGACAGCACCACTGGGCCCAGGGGCACGTGTGTGAGGTACATGCACCCTCTGAGAGGCACACACAACACGTGCAACAATATAAACTGCCGGCTACTTCTCATTACTCGGGCGTCGCGGGCAAACACCCCCTGCCTCGATCACCACCACCACGGAGATGCGTGGGGGAGAAGGGAAATAAATGCGTCAACTGGAAGACGAATGGCTGATTCGATCCGGTGATCGGTGCTTTTTGTTTTTTCACCCTCAGTTTTCATATTCACTCTCCACTGACATCGTTCCGGACGCAGCCACACATTTCATGGGTCTTGTCACGGGTCCCGCAACCGACACGCAGCTATCAGTTATGCGGTCGCCTTCAGGCCCCCCACCGAAGGAGACACTACCCTACTGCCGAGTCTCTTCCTGCCGCGTTCGATCGCACGGTAATACCGTCTGTCTGATTTGACATATAAAGGATAGGGCCCACGAATGTTAAGTGATATTTCTAGACGCGGGGTCGCATTGAGTGAGGGGCCGGTTAGACGAAAAATACTTGCACACATGCTTTTCAAGAAATCGATGTTTCTACATCTACCTGGAATTGAAGGACTATGTTCTTGAGTAAATGAATAACCAACATAGATATCAATTATCAAGAGCAGCGGTAGAACAAAGCACACTTTAGCCATATTATGTGGCAAGAGATGACCAACTTCATTATTGTTGAATGCGATATTATTGTGGTGTGTGTGATGCGACCATGGTGCGGCCTTTGCTGCTGTGTTGTTGGACGCGATCTTTGTATTGTTGAATACGACATGCTTAGCGTTGGACGCAGTCCTTGTCTTCTTAAACACCACCTCTTCATTGTTAAATATAATCTCTCTGTTTTCTTTTCTTTTTTTTTTAATCGTTCGTTGCATTTTTGCATTTTTAAATTGTTGAATGCGACCTTTATATTACTAAATGCTTTTTTTTTGTATGCAATCCTTGTATTGGTGGAATACAATTCCTGTATCGTTGGACACTACTTTGGCGCTGTTCGATGTGATATTAGTGTTTATTCAGTGTAATGGTTGTGTTCTTGGACGTGATCAGTCGATTTAATGGAATGTGTTCAGCATCACAGAAAACAAAACTATAGCAGCTACGTATACCGGTTGGACCATGTTTGTATAAATTGTGTGTAATATCTCCACAACGTATTATGTTTTCTGTGACCTCATTCTATTGCTTGCATTGAAAAGTCCCATATTTTCTTCCAGTTAGAAAAGTCCCATAGGTTTTCTTCCAGTTAGAGGATATTACTATCTATAGTGTGCTGGGAAAAAATCCTTTCTAAATTGAAGCCCTTAAACGTACCATTTCTCTTGACTGCATCATGGAATATTTACTGGAGTATAAAGGGAAAGAACCTGAATATCATTTATCAAGCAAACATCATTTATCAAACGTTCCATTATTTTTTCATTCTTCCTGCCTCTCCCTCCCTCCCTCTTCCTCCCTCTCTCTCCTCCTTCCCTCCCTCTCCCTCTCTCCTTCTTCCCCCCTCTCTCTCTCCCTGTTCTCTCTCGCCCCTCCCTTCCCCTATCTCTCCCTCTGTTTACCATTCTCTCCCTCTCTCTTTACATGACCAAACAACTAACCCTCGGTCAAGCAGGAAAAAAAACCCCTAAAAACAATTATTTGCATCGTTCTGAT
>JADBJO010000598.1:182500-185000 GCA_016801955.1 Conus betulinus | reverse complement strand
TGGCCGCCATTAGCGCCATTAGACATCTCTGTCTCATAGAGTCCACAAGCCTCCTGAGAGTCTGCTGGGGGATGTTGTTCCACTCCTGCTGCAAGAAGTCGAAGAGCTGGCCCAGGTTCACTGCTGGAGGGGCGGGTTCTCATGATGCAGGCGCCCAAAGACGTCCCAGGCGTGCTCGATCGGGTTACGGTCGGGCGAGGACGCTGGCCAGTCGAGGCGGTTGACCTGCTGCTCCTCCAAGAAGACGTTTTACCACCACCCTGACACGATGGGGATGGGCGTTGTCGTCCTGGAGGATGGCGTCAGGGCCCAGGGCTTGCAGGGCAGGCAGGGACAGAGAAGCTGAAGAATATCGTCCCTGTACCCCACACCAGTTGGGTTGCCTTCAACTCGGTACAGGGGGGCTCTGAAGTTCCTTCCTATGCCACCCCCACACCATGATAGACCCCCCACCATACCGGTCCCGTTCGATTACATTGGCTTCTTGGTAGCATTCCCCTGTCTGCCTCCAGACACATATGCGACCATCATGGAAGAGGCCAAGCAAAACGCGACTCGTCAGAAAAACATCACCTGGGCCCAGTGCTGCCTCGTCCAGGCCACATGAGCTCTGGCACCAGGTCAGTTGCACCCTACGGTGAGCCGCTGTCAGCACAGGTCCAAACAGCTGGCTGTCTTGCTTGGAGGTTAAATTCACTCAGGTGGATCCAAACAGTTTGGTTGAAATGTTGACGTTCACTGCAGCACGCAGTTGTCGCCTGAGGTTGTTTGCAGTGGCAGTTCTTTGTCTCAGCGCCATCAGAACCAGCAGTCTGTCCCGTTGTTGGTAGTGGATCTAGGTCGGCCAAACCGTCTTCATTCAGCAGTACTACTACCGTGGCATTGAAGCGGTCACGAAGTCTTTGGATGACAGCATGGTGCACTTGAAGGCAACAATCAACTTCTCCGATGCCTACCCCTTCTTGAAGCCAAGCAACAGCCCTTCCCTGGTCAGTGTCATTTAATCTCCGTCTTGGTGGCATGGTTAAAAACACCCCCAAAAGCGGCTTTTTTTAATACCCACTGGTCAGCAAAACTGGTTGCCATGTGTTCAGTAAAGGCACGACTTGCACGTGCAATGCGGTTTGCAGTCAGCCCAACTCTGCTGCCTCAGCTACGCGCTCGCAAACCGCGACCATGTTTTCGTGATTTCGGTGTGATTCTTTTGTGAACTCGTTCAAACCCACTAGACTCAGATTCAAACTGAACACATACCAAAACCAGTTTTGCATCGAAGCAGTTGTCACACTTTCAGTGCAAAAACTGGACAAAAGCTTTGAATTCTGTACACCACGATGCGTTATCTAAACCATATGAAAAAGGCAGGTGGCTGTTAAATTATTTTGAGCAGTATATACCCCTTGACGTCTTGATGGAATACCCTGTGCGTGCCTTCACCCTATGTGAACGCAGCGCAGGCTTCCAAGGGTGGTGCAGGCTTGCTCCCAGCTGGTTTGTTCGACAGTTGAGGACGGTGCTTCTCTGGGTCCCACCCGCGCCTTCAGGGTATCCTTTACTTTTCTCTGCCCACACAGTGGTAAATGGGGTACCTGATTCTGTTCAGGGAAGGTTGCAGGCGACGGAAGGAGAAGAGTGGGCTCGGCCTTCCATCCTGCCGTGCCTTAGACACGGTCAGACGCTGACAGTTCACTGCCCCTGCGGCCAAGTGGCTGTGGGGACTTTAACCTCTTTCAACACTTACACCTGAGGCGCAACTCATTTCCGGAACCATCCTGAATACATCCGAGCCTGTAGCCTACACACTTTCTCCCCCATCACGGCATTTGTGATTGGCTTTGTGTTTTACACACACACACACACACACACACACGCATGCACGCACGCACGCACGCACACAACACACCCACCCACCCACACACACACACACACACACACACACTATACATACGTACGCAAGAGCGCACGCCTGCACGCACTCACGCACGCACACACTCCGATCATCTTGTTGCGTCGTTTGGGAGAGACATACGTACAATGATAGATTCCTAGGACTCAGAATGCATATGTATGCCGGATCTGCTCGGACAAACGCTTGATGATACTTAGTTAAATATATCAAGGTATTCCAAGACTTCAGACTGATCATAGGGTGCTGTGCTGATGAAACGGGCGAAGAATTCCGTTTTATTGTTTTTTTTTCTTTTTGTTTTATATTGTGTTTTTTTTCTTTACCTTGTTTTTTTTCAAACTGCAATTTTACCCCAAACATAAAGAATGATTAAAGTAATACTTTTGAAACATTCAAAATCCCTTAAACTATGAGAGATAGTATTCACAGGCAATAACAACACATAATAAATAAATAAAAATAAATAAATAAACAGAAAAGGAAGTGTCATTCTATCAGCTTTATTACAGTTTGAAGTATTTTCCCCCATAGTTGTAGTTTTACACTCATTTATCACCTGTTAATTTACTCTGTGTAAACTGTGTATTTGGT
>JADBJO010000598.1:152500-180000 GCA_016801955.1 Conus betulinus | reverse complement strand
CACACACACACACACACACACACAAAAGATCACACACGCAAAGCACCGCGCACACACAAAAGCACACACACACACACACACACACACACACACACACAGTGACACACACACACACACACACTCACACACACACACACTCACACACGCGCGCGCTAACACGCGCGTACACTACCCACCCCCCCCTCCCAAGCGCATACACACACACACACACACACACACACACACACACACACACACGCGTACCATCTAGCCCCCACGCACGCGCATACACGCACATACACACACACGCACGCGCACACACACACACACACACACACACACACACAAAAGTGACACACACACACAGACGCTCTTACCAATGAACACACAAAAAAGCTCACACACACACACAATCAATCTCTCACACACAAAAGCTAACACACACACACACACACACACACACACACACACACACACACACACACACACACACACACACCCCCCCCCCCCCCCCCCCCCCCCCCCCCCTAACACACACACGTAAACACACAACACATCACACACACACACACAGAGCCCCCCTCCCTCCCGCCCCCCTCCCCTCCCCTCCGCCCCCCCCCCCCCCCCCCCCCCCCCCCCCCACACACACACACACACACAGAATGTGGCATCAATTTGTTGAAGTAAGAGCAGTAGAGAGGAAGGAGAAAGAAACATGGTGACAACTAACTAACTAACCCAAAGCCCTTCATGATACAGACAAGCAGGGACAGACAGATTGACAGACAGACAGACAGACGTCAAAATAACGTATGCGTTTCCAGCACTACGGCCAGGTCACAGCGCCAACCATGTAGGAACCAGTGTTAATTTACGGCACTCCGGGCTGGGCGTGAGTGATGATCGTGCGCACTTAGTCGCTGACAAGAGAAGAAAGCAGGGGGGGCTTTTTCATTTGGCCTCGCGTCAAGCCAGTGGAGGGGTCAGCTGGCCTGAGAGAGAGAGAGAGAGAGAGAGAGAGAGAGAGAGAGAGAGAGAGAGAGAGAGAGAGAGAGATTGAACATGAACGATACAGATGGACAGACAGATCAACATGGAAACAGTGATCGGGAAAGTCGAGACTCGACCAAGACATGGTTGCTGGAGGTGGAGGGAGGAGGGTGGGTGGTGGTGGGGGGAGTGTGGGGGGGGGGGGGGGAAGGGTCAGTTCAGGGACGTAGGGAAGAAGTGATGGAAGAGAGAGAGAGACAGAGGGGGTAAGGAGAGAGGGTGGAGACGTGCAGTGGGGGGGGGGGGGGGGGGGGGGGGAGAGAGAGAGAGAGAGCAGGGTATGGAGGGTGGAGCACGGAGGGGGGCGGGAGGGGAGGTGGACAGGGGGGGGGGGGGGTGGGGGGGGGAGTGGGGGGGTCTCTCTCTAAATCTGCCGCTCTCCCCCCTCACATGGTTCACATCAGCCGTGGGTAGACCAAAGTCCCGCATCAAAGCAGCCTCGCTCCATTACGCCGACCCTGGCGGCACTCACATTAATTCGTCATTACTCGACTTGTCGGCGGCTTTGCTCGTCCATTCGGTCTGTCTGTCTGTCTGTCTGTCTCTGAACCCCCTTCCCTCATCCGTTCACCCTCCTCTTTCTTTCTTTCTTTCTCTCATTCTTCCTTCTTCTCTTTCTTTCTTCTTTCTTTTCTTTCTTTGTTGTCTCTGTCTCTCTTTGGCTCTCTATCTCTCTCTGCCCCTTCCCCTTTTTTTTTCATCTATGTCTTTCTTTTTTTTTTCTTTCTGTCTCTGTCCCCCCCTACTCTCTCTCTCTCTCTTTCATTCTGTCTCTCCACCTCCCCCCTCCCCCCACCGTATTTTATTTCTGTCTTTCTGTGTCCTCTCCTCCTATTCTCTCTCTCTCTCTCTCTCTCTCTCTGCTCTCTCTCGCTCTCCCTCCCCTCCCTCCCTCCCCCTTCTCTCTCTTTCTTCCTCCCCCCTCTCTCTTTCTCTCTGTCTGTGTCTGTCTCTGTTTCTCTTTCTCTCTGTGCCTCCTCCCTTCTCTCTCTCTCTCTCTCTCTCTCTCTCTCTCTCTCTCTCTCTCTCTCTCTCTCTCTCTCTCTCTCTCTCTCTGTGCACCCGCTCCCCTGTCTGCCCTATGACAGTCCGCGGGAGACAGTGATGGGATGGACCTCCAGGAAGACGAAATCTGGCGAATGCTTGGTGCCGAGTGGTGCGTGTGATTAGCCCTGCAAAACAAGGATCCAGTTCGTCTCCCCCCCCCTGATCCCTCTCCTCACTCACCCTCTCCTCACCCCCCCCCCCCCCACCATCCCAACCTCTCCCCCCCCCTCCTCCTCCGCTGTCCATTCTGGATGAGATGGACAGGGCTTTGCTTCGGTGCTTCAAACCGATGAAGAGAGAAAGTATGTGTAGTGCGCGCTGGTATGGAGGGAAAAAATAAAGATCAAAGATGTCTCTGTCAAGTTCCATATTGATCAAAATGTTCAGCCTATTGCAAAACACCTCTGCCAACAACGTTCCATCGAATTTCATGCACGCACGGATGTGGAAATAGAACATGAGGCAATAGAATTTCTGGACATCATAGTAAACAAACAAAGAAACACAAGATGCAAAGCATATAAACGTACTCCCAGCTTATCTTGAATACGCGTGAGATATTCCATAAAGAGGAAAAACCATTTTGGCCGTTATAGCCCTTAGTAACGGCTATTCTGGTAAACATCGGCCATCATCTGTCACCCATAATGAACATACCTACAAATTTTCAGAAATATCGGCCAAGTACTTTCTGAGATTTTCCATAAAAAAGAAAAACTGTTATGGACCGTTATAGCCGTTAGTAACGGACATAACGGTAAAATAAAACATCGAGCATCATCCGGGGACCCCATAATGAATATACCTACAAGTTTTCAGAAAGATCGGCAAGTACTTTCTGAGATATTCCATAAAGAACAAAAACCGTTTATGGGCCATTATAGCCGTTAGTAATGGATATTACTGTAAAATAAAACATGGGGCATCATCCGTGACCCATAATGAAGATACCTACAAATTTTCAGAAAAATCGGCCCAGTAGTTTTGTCTCGAGCGAGTGGAACACATTTTGACCTCGGACGGACGGACAGACAGACAGACAGACAGATACACACACATACAGCATTTCTTCGTTCCCATTATAAAATACTCCCTGTTCTATAAGAACTGGGAGTACAAAAACAACCGTAAATGTCCCTACAACATGTGTCAATCTGTTTGCACAAGAGGTCAGCAGAAAAGACCGGTTGTATACCCACAAGCGTGTTGCTAACAAAGCAATCAGACGTGATAGAAACGTAATTCCTACAATCGTTGTTTGTTTTGTTTGTTTTTTAACCTATTGAGCCGAAAACAGTTCATGGAACTTTGATCTGATCAACATGTAAGCTAGCTACCTTCAGCTTGCATGGCTCACATGCTGTTTAATTCAACAGCCTACTCTGACGCTATGATCCTTGTCATGTGCGATTATTTTCAGCTTGTGGAATTCCATTGAAGAACTAACCCTGTGCTCCATCACTAAGACTCACTATTGGACTGATAATTGTGCATGGCTCAAATGCCCGATTAATCTGACTACATCATTACACGACGAGTTCTTCCCCTTCTTGGTCCATGCTTACAACACACACAATCACGGCACGAGATAGGTGTGTACAGCTATTTGACTCGTGGTCCTTGTCATTGTGTATTAATCAGCATATCACACTTTGACTAATATCTTATCACATTATCCAGTGAAATAATCGAATTTCCTTTGCTAAATCAATTTCCAGGCTGGTCGCTTGTGCGTATCACGTGGGTCGTGACGTCAGAGTAAGTTTTGCTGAATTCAGCAGCGTGTGCGTGGAAACACATTGAGGACCACTTTCTCAACCCACGTTGGACCTCATCGATAGAAAAGAGTCTGTTTAGTGTGAATACTGTCACTGAAATCTTTCAGAGCATTATTCACTGAATTTGTTACATCCCCAATCTCCAATTTATTCCCAATTTTTTATTTCTTTTTTTTTAGGTTTTCTTTTTATGCCCTTTCTTTCTTTGTTTCTTTCGTCGTTTCGTTTTTTTTCTTTCTTTTAACTAGTGGCTCCTCCATCCTCCTATTTTTCTCCACTTAAAAAAAAAAACCCCTCACACTCACCATGCATTGTGTGTGTGTGTGTGTGTGTGTGTGTGTGTGTGTGTGTGTGTGTGTGTGTGTGTGTGTTGTGTGTGTTGCTGCAGACTGACACTATTTTTCCAATACCAAATTGATACCTTTTCGCCAAGTACTGTCTGTGTGTTCCACTACCGATGGATTATGGCGTGAATTATACATTTGAACATTTGTACTAAATTAATGAAGCTGTCAGACGATCTCATCATCCAGGGAAACACTACAGGAAGGTAATGATTGCAGCATGTATCAGAATTCAACAAGGCAAAGTCACAGAGCGAAAACCTCTGTCTTATCAATCAATCAGCTCTGTCTTATCAATCAATCAGCTCTGTCTTATCAATCAATCAGCTCTCATTTTATGTCATGTCTCTGAACAAAAGCACAATAGGTCTTGATCCTGCAGAGATCCAGACTATCCTCTCCATTAATTACCCTACTTCTTAAACAACGACATTAACAACAATGACCCTCAAAAGAACATCAACGACAATAACAACTGGAAAAAAAAAAAAAAAAAACGATAACAACCACTTTCACTTCTCTCTCTTCCGCTCCCCAAAAGCTGAAAATAGAAATGAAATTAAATAAAAGGGGGTAAGGGGTGGGGGTAGGATTAAACATTTCACTTATCCTACTCGTCTTTATCCTTCATCCTCTTCTGTGGGCAAGAGAGAGAGAGAGAGAGAGAGAGAGAGAGAGAGAGAGAGAGAGAGAGAGAGAGAGAGAGAGAGAGAGAGGGGGGGGGGGGGCACAGCATGACAAAAACAATCACCGTCATTATTACGACAAACACTACCACAATCATCACAGCCATCATCAAAATAGATAAGAAGAAAGAGAAAAAGGATAATAGTAATAACAATAATAGTAATAACGATAATATTGATAATAATAATGATAATAATAAATAATATAATAATAATAATAATAACGATAATGATAAAAATAACATTGACAACATACAACAACAACAACAACACAACAACGACAATAACAACAACAGAACAATAATGATGATAATAATAATAATAATAATAATAATAGAAGAAGAAGAAGAAGAAGAAGAAGAACAACAACAATAGCAAAACGACACAACAACAACACAATGCGGAGGAGGACAATGCGGAGGAGAAGGACGACGAGGAGGACGACGAGGAGCAGGAAGAGGAGGACAGACGAACAGGCAGAAAAGAAGAGAATGCCATCACACCTTTTGTGCTTCGTCTGGATGCAGGATGACAACACTACTTTTGATAAGGATCATCACGATGGTGATGACGATGTTGATGACGATCGAGTTGCTGTCGCTGATTTGCATGTTAATGATGATGATGATGGCAATGATAAAAAAGCTGATGATGTTGATGATGATGATGATGATGATGATGATGATGATGATGATGATGATGATGATATTGATAGTAATGACGTTAATGATGGTGATAGGGAGGAGAACGCCAATGATGATGATTACAACAGCGACAACGACGATGATGATTATGGTTATCTTTATGGTGATGTTGAAGATTATGACGATAATGATTGTTATTAGTACTGTGATGAATATGACGATAATGGGTGTTGTCATTTTGTACTATCGTTATTTTCGTCATCAATCATCATTATTATTACCATCATAACAATAGACCTGTTGCTGTTGATGACGATGTTGCTGTTGCTGTTGCTGACGATGATGATGGACACTAGTCGTTTGATGATGTCATCTTCTAAATTTCTTCGATGTCAAGACGCGAAATATCGCATTTTTCAACTCGGCAGTCATCATCATCATCATCATCATCATCATCATCACTCCTGCCCTTTGTCGCTTTCAATCTTGCTGACAGATGGCGTGGATGTGCGTGTGGCGGGGGTGGGGAGGGGAGTGGAGAAGGTGAGCAAGGGAGAGTAGGCAGAGGGGAGAGAGCGGCTAGAGAAAGGGAAGGGAAGAGGAGGGGATGGTTACACACACACAGAAAGAAAACGATGAGCACCGCCCTCTCACCGCAGAACTCTCGTAATGTCGGCAACGGCGGCGGCGAAAAAAGTGAGATCTACGAGCAGTTTCCCACGAGAACCGACGAGCAGAGACCCCAGACCCACTGTCTCTCGGAGAGCGGCGCCCTGATCCGCCGCGCTTGTAGTTATCACCGGGGGTAACGAGGCAGAATGCTGGTCTCTCTTCCACAAATCAAATCACCCGAGCTGACCAGGGCTACAGGCGATGTGCACCCCCGACTGTTGGCAACTATGTGTTACATGTTTTGTGGCTCGTTTTGTTTTGTTTCGGGGCGGTACTAGCTGTGTGCTACTCGCTACTTCGGCGGCAGGCCGACAGACTGCCATGCATGCAAGACTCGCGGGTTTTGAGGCTGCTATCCTGATGAGGTCTTCAAATGGCGAAGCGGTTGTCGCTTGCTGATGTTTTTGTGCGCTCATTGGTTTAGATACCGCTCTCTTATCAAAACACGTGGAAAATGTAAGTGTTTTACCCTCCTGTTTCTTCCTTCCACACCCCGAGCTGACAGATTGTTTAAGTGTTAAATGCATGTTTCAAGATTTCAGTACCTGTCACTGTCTTTCTGTGTGGGGGAAAAGACATCATAAAACACACAAAAACTGATTTATTTGTTAGCTTTTTAAAATATATGTTGAATACTCTTAAGGATGAAGAATTTAGGCCGAGACCTAGTCTAGCAATCCGTCCTTGTCATTCACACATCAGTGTGTGTGTGTGTGAGAGAGAGAGAGAGAGAGAGAGAGAGAGAGAGAGAGAGGAGAGAGAGAGAGAGAGAGAGAGAGAGAGAGAGAGAGAGAGAGAGAGAGAGAGAGAGAGAGAGAGAGAGAGAAGGAGAGAAGTCTTTTACTATGTATACATCAATGTGTGTGTGTGTGTGTGTGTGTGTGTGTGTGTGTGTGTGTGTGTGTGTGTGTGAGAAATAGAAAAGAGAAAGAAAGAAATAGAGAGAGAGGAGAGAGAGAGAGAGGTCTGTATCATGTATACATCAATGTGTGTGTGTGTGTGTGTGTGTGTGTGTGTGTGTGAGTGAGTGAGAGAAAGACAGAGAGACAGAGAGACAGAGAATGCCATCAGGATAACTGAAAATCCTTTTCTTTTCTCTTTTGGACAGCATCATCACTCATAATCTGCAAAAGAAACAACAGACAGAAGCAAGACATACCACGTTACCAACTGACCACAAAGGCGCCGTCCCCCCGCTTCCCACATTCCCCCTCCTCCCCCCCTTCCCTCCCCCCCCTCCCCAGCTTCCCTGCCCCGATCTTTTGCCATCCCCATCACCCCTCACCCCCCCACCCCCCCCCCCCCCCCCCCCCCCCCCCCTCCTCCGTCTTCCTGGGTCTCGGTCCCTCCGGTCAATAAATTACAGGCGTGGACGTGGGTCGCG
Source organism: Conus betulinus (assembly GCA_016801955.1). Taxonomy (NCBI): domain Eukaryota; kingdom Metazoa; phylum Mollusca; class Gastropoda; order Neogastropoda; family Conidae; genus Conus; species Conus betulinus. The sequence continues at coordinate 172,416 of JADBJO010000598.1, read as the reverse complement.
GTGCGCCTTGATGTTAGGAGGAAGAATCAACAAACAGTGGCCATGAGAGGGGCAGGTAGCAAAGTGGGTTATGCTCATCCCTGACCACAAGGTAATGGGACACTGGGAGAGTGCCACTGCCTGGCGAGCTAGCTGGCTGGTCCTTGGGGTGTCGAGAGGGAGAGAGAGAGAGAGAGAGGGGGGGAGGAGGAGAGAGAGAGAGGGGGGAGATGGAGAGAGAGAGAGAGAGAGAGAGAACAGATAGACAGAGACACAGACAGAGATAGAGATAGAAAGACAGAGGGAGACAGACAGACAGAAAACACACACACACACACACACACACCACACACACACACACACACACACACACACACACACACACACACACACACACACAGAGGGGTGAGAGAAAAAGAGAGAGAGGAGATGGATGGATAAAGAGAGAGGGGGGGTGAGAGAGAGAGAGAGACAGAGAGAGAGAGAGACAGAGAGAGAGAGAGAGAGAGAGAGAGAGAGAAAAGAGAGAGAAGATTGATTGATGGAGAGAGACAGAGAGGGAGATGGATGGATGGAGAGAGAGAGAGAGAGAGAGAGAGAGAGAGAGAGGGAGAGAGAGAGAGAGAAAGAGAGAGAGAGAGAGAGGAGGTGGATGGATAAAGAGAGAGAGAGAGAGAGAGAGAGAGAGAGAGAGAGATGGAGATGATGGATGGAGAGACAGAGAGAAGAGAGGAGATTGGATGGAGGAGGGGGGTGGGAGGGAGGGAGAGAGAGAGAGAGAGAGAGAGAGAGAGAGAGAGAGAGGAGAGAGAGAGAGGAGATATATGGATGGAGAGAGAGAGAGAGAGAGAGAGAGAGAGAGAGAGAGAGAGAGAGGATTGATAGATGGAGAGACAGAGAGAGAGAGAGGAGATGGATGGATACATGGAGAGAAAGAGTGAGAGAGGAGATGAATGGATGGAAAGAGTGTGTGGTGTGTGGAGATGGATGAATGGAGAGAAAGGAGATGGAAGGATGGCAAGAGAGAGAGAGAGAGAGAGAGCTAGAGAGAGAGAGAGAGAGAGGAGATGGATAGATGAGAAAGAGAGAGAGAGGAGATGGATGGATCGAGAGAGAGGAGATGGATGGATGAAGAGAGAGAGAGAGAGAGAGAGAGAGAGAGAGAGAGAGAGAGAGAGAGAGAGAGAGAGAGAGAGAGAGAGAGGGAGAGAGAGATTGGGGAGGATGGATGGAGAGAGAGATGGAGATTGATGGAGAGCGAGTGATAGAGGAGTTGGATGGATGGAGAAAGAGAAGGAGATGGATGGATGGAGAAAAGAGTGAGGAGATGGATGGATGGAGAAAGACAAGGAGATGGATGGATGGAGAAAGAGAAGGAGATGGATGGATGGAGAAAGATTGAGGAGATGAGGGATGGAGACAGAGAGAGAGAGAGATGGATGGAGTGAGTGACGAGAGAGGAGAGAGATGGATGGATGGAGAGAGCGAGAGAGAGAGAGAGAGAGAGAGAGAGAGAGAGAGAGAGAGGGAGGACGGATGGATGGAGAGAGAGAGAGAGGAGATGGATGGATGGAGAGAGAGAGAAGATTAATGGATGGATGGAGAGAGGATATGGATGGATGGAGAGAGAGGAGATGGAGATGGATGGATGGATGGAGAGAGAGGAGATGGAGGGGTGAGAGAGAGGATATGGATGGATGGAGAGAGAGAGAGAGAGAGAGAGAGAGAGAGAGAGAGAGAGAGAGAGAGACAGAGAGAGAGACAGAGAGAGAGAGAGAGAGAGAAGAAATGGATGGATGGAGAGAGAGATAAGAGAGAGATGGATGGATGGATGAGGAGAGAGAGAGAGAGAGAGAGAGAGAGAGAGAGAGAGAGAGAGAGAGAGAAGGAGAGGAGATGGATGGATGGATGGGGAGAGAGAGAGAGAGAGAGAGGAGATGGATGGATGGAGAGAGAGAGGGATAGTCGATGGATGGATGGAGAGAGAGAGAGAGAGAGAGAGAGAGAGAGAGAGAGAGAGAGAGAGAGAGAGAGACAGAGAGACAGAGTTCCCCCATCAATCTGACATTTCATGCTTCCTCAGTGTGTATGCACTATAGACACTATTCGTCAAGGTCACGATGTGTGCATTGTGCTAACTTCATCAGCTTGACGCCACAGAGTCCGCCGCCTAACTGGCTTCCTGTGGGTGAATCATGGACAGATAACGATTGTGACGCCACGCTGGCCTGCCCACCTTACATGTTTATGTGTTTGTTTGTTGTTTGTTCGTATTTAAACCAAGGCTTAAAGATAAAAGACCTGGAAACTCCCTGGTGTATACCACGTAATGAGCTATTCATTATGAACCATGCGCTCATAGAGTGTTTGTTTATGTATTTATCTATTTATTCATTTATTTGTTTGTTGGTTTATTTATTTATCAACAACCTGTTTATTTGTTTGCTTACTTCTTTATTTACTTTTGAGTTTCTTTTTTTCAGTGGGCGCAAATAAGGAGAAAATCCAGTGAGAAACATTATGAACTGGTGTACAAAAACATCATAGAAAGTTATAAAACATGGCACATACATTCTCATCTCAAATCCGTCAGATCTCGACATTGGAAGAAAGCAATTTATACAGACAATTTTTCAGTACCATATTGCTCCAGTAAGGCACCAAAGTCGCGGACAATATGAAACTAGGAAAGAAAGAAAATGATTAGTGTATATGATTAGCATGAAACCTCCATTAGTTTAATGTATGGGGAACAATTTTGTTTGGTTGCTTGCATAATTCATCTCCATGAAGAACACACCTTTCGCCATTTTATGTATGTAGCCGTGCCTCTTCAAAAACCTGTTTAAGTTAGGTTTTGTTGTTGTTGTTGTTAACTTTATTTTTATGGACTGAATTTTTTTCCCATTAGAATGATATGAACTCATTAATATTGAAAAAAGTGCATCAGTTTATCTATGAATCGAATCGATTTCAGCCTTGACTTTCTCTCTTTTTTTTTTTTTTTTACTTATTCGTTCTTGCCTTTGTACAGTTTACTTTCTGTAACTACATAGGTTGGTTCTTATTTATTCATTATGATCTATTTCTTAACTCTGGAATACGAGGTTGACTGACAAGACGATTGGCCCAAGATATAGTTTACTGTATAGTTTGAAAAAAAGAAAGAAAAAAAAACAATGGTAGGCAGGCACTCAAGGTTTGACCAGCGCATTGGGCTAATGCGTAGGTCAGACATCTGCTGAGTCGTAGCCACGGGACCACCTTCTTAGTTGTTAAAAATCATTTATATCATCAGCTTAAAATCATGCATAGCGCGGTCTCAAAACTTAGCGGATGTGGTGTAACTATATGGACTAGTCCGCACGCAGTGACACCTCCTTGATGAAACTGAAACTGGATAGTTTGTTTGCCAAATGATTAGCCAACGTCTTCGCTAAAATTAGAAATTCTTTATTCTGCTCATGCGATTGACGTCACAGTATCTTCAAAAGGGAAGAAAAACAATGACATGAACATTGAAAAAGAAAGGGTGACAATAAAAGAGGTGGAAAAGAAAAAAAAAAACAGGAAAAAAAGCTAATCTAAATTGAACTACCATACTTCAACACATTACTTATGGTAAAGAGGGATTCTACCCTAAATTACTTTGCTTTATTTACTGTAATTTTCTCTCTTGTTTGTAAACTGTTCACATATATTCTTGTTCAAGACGTGATTATTGCTTGCCCCTCCCCTCTCTTCCTCCCATTTTCATGTCACTCATCTTATTTTTCTTCTACTGCTTTTTTTTTTTTTTTTTTATGGTTTCCTTAATAAAAAAAAATTCCAACTATGAGGTGAAAATGTTTAGTATATTGTGAATGTATTTAACCGCCAAAATATTGTAAATGTCTGTTTGAGCTCAGTATAAGCCTTGGGCGTGTTGTTGCTCATTTGTCCTGACAACTATGAAGGTATTCTGTTTATTTGTTTCTCGAAGAAAAGTAATTTAAACCAAACACTAACCTACCGCATCGTGCGACGCCTCACCGCTCCGTTCACTCACGACTCGACGCGTCGCCATCGTCATCGCTCAACTCTCCCTCAAACCTGTCGATCGTAGATAGCATCTGCCTTTCATCGCGGGAGGGAGGGAGGGAGGGACGGAGGGGGGAGTGAACCCCCCCTGCAGGACCGCGCGCCGATAAAGGGTGATAACCCCCGGACAGAAGGCAGAAAAAGGAGGGGGCGGGGGCGGCGGCTCCCCTCGTTAGCATCGGGTGTCAGCGAGCGCCGGTGGTCCCTGATAGAGACAATTATCGCTGATCCGTTTTCCGTCCGTACCATCAGCGGCGGAACAGTTTAGCTCCAGAATCGGCTATGTCTGTCTTACCTCGGGATGCGTTCGGACCTACGAACCCTGCGAATCTCTAGGCTTAAAACTTAAATCACAGTCAAAGAGTAGAGCGAAACTCTCTGAAGACGCAGTGAGAACAGGGGGCTTTGGAACGGGGTGATGAAGCTGGTGATAATTGTCCGCCGAAAGAGTAGAAGACTAGAGGAATTTGATGGATCGGAAATTCAGTCTGTGTGGATGGATACTGGGCTGGTGTCAAGATAACAGAGAGAGAGAGAGAGAGAGAGAGAGAGAGAGAGAGAGAGAGAGAGAGAGAGAGAGTGAGTGGTTCAGAAGGGGTGGGGAGGAGGAGGAGAACTCTAGAGTAATCTTTCGCTGGGGGTTTCCTTAATTTCCAGAACTTTGATGATGATAACGGAAATGATGATTATGACTGTAATAAAGATGATGGTGTTAAAGATGACGACGATGATGATGATGACGATGACGATGAGAATGAGGATGAGAATGATGATGATGGTGATGCTGCTGCTGCTGCTGCTGCTGATGAAGAGGAGGAGGAGGAGGAGGAGGAGGAGGAGGAGGACGACGACGACGACGACGACGATGACGACGACGGCGACGACGATGACGATGATGATGATGATGATGACATCATCATTACGATTAAAAAAAAAAAACTCGACTAAAGGCAATCAGCACGTCATACTTCTTTTTGACCATTACTGTTCGATAGAAATGAACGACATGAAAATAAAAATCATGTTGCACGCTATGATGATAGTGATTGTGATAGAAACTACATCGATGATCATGCAGGTAACGATAAGATCAATTTCTATTTTCAATAGATTCGTACAATTTTGGTACCGTCACAAAAGCGTGTACCTCATATGGCGATGACTGCGTTTGGCCTGTTGTTTGGATGACAGAAACTGTTTTGCTATGAACCAAAGATCAGAAAGACGAAGACGTTAGTATTTTCTTTCTTTCTTTCTTTTTTCAATTTTGTTATTTTTGTTAATTTTGTTGTTGTTGCTACATTGAAAACTTTTCTTAGCTAATTGCCCGAGTAGCACGTTAAAACAGAGACAAATTGCTATATGAATTAATATGAACCTAAGATCCCATTTAATCAGAGAAGAAAAGACAGCTTATCTATCTGCACAGTCTAGGATTGCAATGATACTACTGCTACTACTACTACTGCTACTGCTACTACTGCTACTACTACTACTACTACGGCCAAAAGGTGCTACACAGACATTCTACCAAATTTCCATCTTTGTGAGTGAGCAATAGTCAAAAACGTCGCTTTTGATTAAGTTTTGTCATTTTCTTTTGGATCTATAAGTTTTTAAAGAAAGACACAGATACAGGAACACAAAAGAATTGTGCAAGTCTGAAGGAAAAGTGAGTGAATAGTGCAGAGAGTTGTTCAGTGAATTTGAATCCCTATCATGCATAGATAAGAGTCCCGTATGAAAATAAAAGATTTGGGGAATCTTGATATGTCAGTGTCTGTGTGACTGAGTTGTGGTTGCAAAAGCTTTACATCACTGAGGAGTTCGTAGTCGAATGGTCAGTCAGACCTTTGGTCAGCGGATCGGACGGTGGTGACTTCGAATCATTCATGGAGTCGGATTTTAACGGTTGAAAGCTCTGTTTTTCCTCAGCAGTGAACAGACACCTGATTCGGTTCAGGGAAGACTAGGGCGGCAGAAGGAAAAAGATGTGCTCCGCCTTGTAAAATGTCATGCACTAGACACGATAGATCTTGAACAGTTCACTGCCCCAACGGCCATTCGGCTTGGGACTAAAAACTTTTAACGTAACTGATGTCCCATATATCCAAATCCATTGAATTCGTTGTCTTACATACATAAAATCACAGACATTAAGATCAGTCAGGATCGCTGTGCCATACTTAACTGGAATCACAGTGACCTAAACCAATCGAGTTTGTTGTGTGTTTACTTTACTAAAGACACTGGTTATAGTCTTACGTAACTGAGGACACGTGTCACAAAGCCATGCTGTGTGCTGAGTTTGACGTCAGTGATGACACAGATATTGAAATCAGTCGTCAAAGCTGTGTCTTACATAATCAAGGCCACACACACATCCAATGTCCATTATGTTAGCGTCATAAAAAAAAGAGTGAAAACTTCCTACATATGGAAAACGTTCGAGAGAATGACTTGTCAAAAAAACAAACAAACAAACCAAATCAAACCAAAGCAAAACCATACGACACACACACACACACACACACACACACACTCACGCACGCACGCACGCACTCACACACAACGCACGCACGCACGCACGCACGCACGCACACACACACACACACACGCACGCACGCACGCACGCACGCACGCACGCACGCACGCACACACACACACACACACACAGCAAAACAAACAAAACAAACAAGCCAAAAACAAAATATCCGAATTGTTATACAGCATGTGCCACTGAAAAGCCTGGGAAAACAGGAAAAGGGGAGGGGGGGTGGGGGGAGGGGAGGGCTGGTTGGACACACTGCAGATGGAGACTGCACTGGGTCAGCACAGACAGTACATTATTCTGGCCAGCGGACAGGACAATATTAACTCTTTATGCTGGCCTCGTTGGATGCGCCGGTGTGCAAAAGCATGGACTCTACCCCTTCCAGTTTTTGACCCCCGGTGAGACACACACACACACACACACACACACACACACACACACACCACACACACACACACACACACACACACACACTCTCTCTCTCTCTCTCTCTCTCTCTCTCCCTCTCTCTCTCTCTCTCTCCCCTCTCTCTCTCTTTATCTCTCTGTTGCATGTTTCCCCTTGAAATGGAACTTGGTCTTTTTTAAAAAAAAAAAATATTGTTACCGTTATCGTTAATCTCTTCTCTCTCTCTCTCTCTCTCTCTCTCTGAGAGAGATAGGGAGCGAGGAAGGGAGGGAGGGAAGAAGGGGAGAAGAGGACACTAAGAAAAGTTTTGCGGGAGATTAGCAGTGAAAGAAAAAAAAAAAAAAAAAAAAAAGGGGGGGGGGGGGGGGGGGTGGGGGGGGGAGCGAGGGAGAGGGGGCGCAGGGAGGGAGAGAGAGGAGGGGAACAGGATGGTGCACAGTGTACGTGTGTCATAGGGACTTTGAAGAGCAGGGGAAGGGAAGCTGAATGTTGTTTTTTTTTTTTTTTTTTTTTTTTTAGTTCTACCTATCTATGTATTAGCTTTTAGGAAACTGAATTTGCGTTACTTTCAGACTGCATTTGAATTGTTTTAATTGACTGCTATGAATGATATTGCTGGGGATTTCGTGACTTTTGGACATCTCTCTCTCTCTCTCTCTCTCCTCTCTCTCTCTCTCTCTCTCTCTCCTCTCTCTCTCTCTTTAAAGAATGACTTTGATTATTGTTCGAGGTTGAAACAGCTTCCATGAAAGGTTCAGTTGCAGTCGATCGAAAGTAGAGGTAAAATCCTGTCTGTCCTAACGTAACCTACTACACAATGAAGAAGATGAACAAGTTCAAAGTGGAACGTAACAACAAATATTAAACCAACATTACACGAGCAAACAGAAAAATAGAAAAAAATGTACAACCTGTTTCAAGATGACAGAGAAATCCAAATCAAATCAGTTATATAAATAAATACAGAGAACCACGACCATGCACGAACTCCAAAGTTGTAAATATATAAATAATGAACGAATACTTCAGCAAGGAAACACGCCATCTTGCAACTGGAAAATGCAAACGACGCTTGCTTAACTAGGCCTATGATATGGGGGTCACACAGGTCAACAGGGCGGCATTAAAATAAGAGGCGCATGCGCAGAGAAAAGGAATGTACAGAGTAGGTCAGACAGGATTTTATTAAGAATATACATACGGTGCGCAACACGATGAGGTAATCATGCTAGGAAGAGGATGGGGGGGGGGGGGGGGGGGGGGGGGGGGGAGAAAATGGAGAGTGTTTTTGTTTGGGCTGTTCCAGTACGCCAGTTTGTTCAGTTTAGCTCGTTCATTCAAGAGCTGATAACTTTGTCGCTCAATTCCGCAGTATGTGTGTCCGCCATAGTGATGTCAACTTGTTTCTTCTTCCTTCTTTTCTTTTTTCACTTTTTTTTTTTGCTTTTTTTTTGTCTTCAAGCGTCAAACAGGTCAAGTCAGGTCAGGTTGTGTTGTTTATTACCTGTTTGACCAAGATGTCTGTTCAATGGCAGAGAATCACATCAGAACCAGAGCCATGTACTAATTAAAAAAAGACACAAAATTAGATTCCCAACCCATGTCAATTAGTGACATCAAAAGACCAGTGCAAATTTTCTTTTTGGATATTGACTCATGTGTGTCAGATCAAATGCAAAGTAGGTTTTACGTTCGTAAACATCATGAGCGATTTTGAATATTTTTTTTTTTTATATAACAGAAAATAGATAATAAATAGTCTAGATCCGATTTTAAACCTTCAGTATTTCTCTGAACAAGGTAAAAAAAGTATTGATCAATGACAGAGGAAAAATGTGTCCGCACTCTGAGTCCGAAGTATCCCCCCACCCCCCCCCCCCCCCCGCCTTCATTATTGTTATTATTGTTTCTTTTTTTTAAAATCTGAAATCTGACATTTACCGCCGAGGGTGCTGATCACAAGTGGTAGCCAGGGAGAGGCGAGGCTGATGCCGCCTCTCACCCCAGAGGCCATGGTTCCATGGGACCATGTTTTACCCAAGACGATGCGGACGATGACGAGGTTTTGTTTGCCTTGCTGGACCCGAGGTCTGTTTCCAATCAGGAATGCACGCTTCAGGACGCAGCCGCGCGGGATGCCTGACTACACCACTCCACGGACATACTCCCCGTTCTGGCACAGGGCAAGGCTGGAATGTGATCTGCACTCTCTGGCACCACCACCACCACCACCACCACTACTACTACTACTACCTCCACTGCTGCTGCTCGCTGTCTTCTCCATCTATTATATATGTATACAGAAATTCCCTGGGCTGTCTGCGGTCGAGTTTAGTTCGTTTGGCATTGGGGGTGTGTGAAGACAGGACCGTTGGAGGATTGGCTATTTATTGTAGGGTCGACTAGTAGTGACAAAGATGCCTGGAACGCTGTAGCTGGAAATAATGCATATAACAGCGACGCTGTATCAAAAGTGTCCAAAGTGGTGTTGCGCCCAATTCGCCAGTTATATTTATTTATTTGTTTTTATATATATATATATATATATATATATATAGTTTTATTTATTTGTTCATTCGTTTGTTTTAACCATCTATTCGTTTGTTTGCTTGTCTATCGATATGTGTCCTTTTTGCCATGTCTTTTCCTGTCTTCCTCTGACTCGTCTGTAGATCCTTATAATAATAAAAATAATAATGTTCGTAAATGTACGAAAACTACTTTTCATAATAATAAGAAAACAATAGAAATGATAATGATAATGATGATAAGAATTACAGAATATAGTTTTTTTTTTTCCTTTCCCATGATTTTTCTAACATCTTTTCATTTCTTATTCATTTTTAAAGAATGTGATTTAGATTGAAGGACTCAAATCATCGCCATCTTTACAGTTTTCGCAGAAAACCAAAAACGAATCACGACCTTGACTCGGTCGCCGCGTCCGTTTCCGCTGTGAAAAAGGCAACGCCGCAAATTTTCGCTGATAGGAGCATTTTTTCCCCCGCGACGAGATCGCTCGCGGTTTCGCCTCCGTCCATGCTACATGGAAACACTCCTTTAAAGGTGCTACGACATCAAGCTCCGTGTACAGTTATTTATTTCCTCTTACTGATCTGAAACCCAAAGCCCAGGCTCATGTCAACGTCCTGTGGCAAAAGGAATGGAACTCGCAGACGTATGACAGACTATTTGAAATCCGTCCAAACCTGAAACAGACCAGGCAGCCGTAAAGAAGAAACAGTCTCGTGCCGTGTGCTTATCGGCCACTCCTGTTACACCCATTCTTATCTTTTAAAAGGTGAAGAAACTTCCATATCATGTACCACTCACAGTGAAACATATTCTTTTAGAGTGTTAAGACTTGCATGATGTGAGACATAAATACTTTACAGTAGACTCCATGAAAACATTGTGCCGAGATGTCCAGCCTGATGTGATCTTTGAAGATCTGAAAGGGATTAAAATTTTTCATCTGATCTAAGATTTTATGGAAGAAAGATTATTTCAACGAAGTTTCCAGTGTGTTTTTAGAAGGTGTATTTTAAAGGGTCGTGCGATTTAAAAAAAAAAAAATGACTTGTGAGTTGGGTTCAAATTGGTGACAGTCCTAATATGGCCCTTTGTGGATGGTAACATTACCATTACCACCCCATAAGATTTGGTCGCCGGGGTGCCGTGATGACATTAAGTTAGACTCTCTCTCCTTTGTCACGCGCAAACAGGGCAGAGAGGTTGTGACCTGTCCAGTCTCTCCAGCAAATGAGTCACCAAAAATGAAACCGTTTAAGACTCTGAGCTATTCAACCGTTCAAAATCAACACAGTCCAGCTGTCACGGATATGTCGTCAATGACAGGTTTGTCCTGTCTTTAAAGGTACAACTGGTGCCCCCAAATGACGAGAACGCATCACCCACTGATGGGATAAATCATTGTTTTCGAAGGGGAAATAATGAATGAATAATGGTTTGAAGACGGGGTTTTTTTCTTTCCTAAAGGTTATCATCGAGAGGATCTTTACATTAAGAAGATGATTGATTACATACAAAAAAAAACAACAACACATAGACACATACACATACAGAGACACAGACACAGACACACACACACACACGCACACACACAGAGACACACAGACACGCGCACACACACACAGAGACACACACACACGCATACACACACACGCGCACGCGCGCTTGGACACACACACACACACACACACACCACACACACACACACACACACACACACACACGCACGCACGAGCGCGCGCGCACACACACACACGCGCGCTCGGACACACACACACACACACACACACACACACACACACACACACACACACACACACACACACACCACACTGTGTAGGGTCTTCAGATAACAAAAGAAAGCTTCATATCAGATTTTCACTATAACAATAGTGGCGAAGACGGACGTTCTCACTGATTACGATTATTGTTTCTGCAGCCACTGTCACTACTCTTAACTCGACCACCACCACCACCACCACCACCATCATCACCATTATCAATATCATCACAACTACTATCAACCACCACCGCTACCATTATCACCAGCATTACCATCCCTATCTAACATCATCACCACCACCACCACCATTATCCTCACCACCATCACCATCACCACCACCACACGACCACCGTCACTTTTATCATTATCATCATCATCATCATCATCATCATCAATGTTATCACTACTATCCAAGATCACCAGTCCCACTATCCTCTCGTCAACTACTACCATCACTATCACCGATATCACCATCACCACAACTACTACCCTCCCTCCACTACCACCACCACCACACATCACCCTTTACCACCATCACTATCACTATTACCACCACCGCCATCACTTCTCCCTTCCCACCCGCCACCCCCACCCTACTACTACCAATACTTTGCTGCCGTCTGTTATCTGGCAAACTCAGACCAGGTGATCGCTTATTCAGAAACATCTTCCGAGCAATGTGCTGGTCGTTTCTAGTCGACTACGATACCATTTCATTCACATGTGTTGGTTGCGTTAAGGAAAACCTATCCTGTCAGGATCTATGCACGAAGTTTGTAACGTATTTGAATTCAATACATGTCTTCAAATTCAGGCAGAAATGAATGAAGAAATTCGCCGCGTCCTCAGACACATTTCTGAAGCCATTCTATCATCTTGCATAGATTCGGATGGCCTGGACGTGCGAATGTATTTATTTGCATGTTGGATATCTCAGTTAGTGTGTCTGTACATTCAGCAGGAGAGAGAGAGAGAGAGAGAGAGAGAGAGAGAGAGAGAGAGAGAGAGGAGAGAGAGAGGAGAGATAGAGAGAGAGAGAGAGAGAGAGAGAGAGAGAGAGAATAATTCTCTCCCTCGCGCATTATTCTGTTTGTGTATGTATAGAGGTGAAAATATTCTCATTGCACGACGGAAGAAAAAAACGGACAGAGAGAGAGAGAGAGAGAGAGAGAGAGAGAGAGAGAGAGAGAGAGAGAGAGAGAGAGAGAGAGAGGGGGGGGGGGGCAGACAAACAGACAAAGAAATCGACAACCTCCATCCCCATCCCCACCCCACCGCCGCCAGTGAAGTACATCCACAACAGTTCCCCATCATCATCGCCGCCATCATCATCACCACCATCATCATCATCACCATCATCACCACCACCAGCATCGTCATCCGCAACAACCCCATAATCACAGAACTCCTCCTCCCCCACCCCCACTCTAGTATCCCAATCCCCCGAGAAGATGGCGACATGCCATCCCCCCCTCCCCTCCCCCCCCCCCCCCCCCCCCCCAGGGCGCCAACAGGAGGCGGCCTCATCTGCCTCCTCGCATGGCTAATCACCGTTGTCACGAGAATGTGTCCATTCCCCGTGGAATGCTTTTCCATTCCCTGCCTGCGGCGCGCGCTCTCAGCACGTCACCCCCCTCCTACCCGGGAGTTGCACGAGCGGAGGCCGCGGAGCGTGGAAAGCTCGTGCAAGTTCTTCCAGTGCGGAGTCGGCGCGCCAGCACCTTTCCCCCGGCATCCCAGCCTTGCCCCGGGTCGCGAGGTGTTACGTGTCGGCCCGCTGTTGGCAGCCCGTGGAGATTGTCGACTTGTGTCGTCTTTGTCGTTGTCTTTGTTGTCGTTGTCGCTGTCTTGTCTTTGTCGTGGTTGTTGTCGTTGTCGTGGTTGTCGTTGAGCTGGTTTGACAGGCTTGCATCACATGAAATCCACTCAGATTCGAATCGTAAAGTCTCATTAGGAAAGGGTAGGTGGACACACACACACACACACACACACACACACACACACACACACACACAAACACGGAAAGAAAAACGCAATATTAAAAAAATCACTGCCACTACAACCACAAACAACAACAATAAAAGCTTGTAGTCACAAGTCTGCGCTCAGTATACATACAGAAAATCAAAACAAAAGATTTACACAGCAAACAAAACAAAGACTGACCATCCGATTATTCTCACGCAATAACTCAGCACTTATCTCGACACACAGCTGATTCAAATTACCAGTTTAAGAAAGGTCAACGCGAAAGCATTATTTGAACCCCATCAATTTGAGCATGAGAAGCCAGTTTGGTCGAACGGTCTTTTTTTTTTTTTCTTCTCTTCTCGCTAAGCTGACAAGGGTCCGGAATATCATACATTGTAAGCATTTATAACAGTAAGATTTTGTTCAGCTTTCTGACAAATGAATTAATAAGCTGTAACGCTTGCGTCAATGTACTGATTACTGATTATGTCTTTATCCATGTACAGCAGTATGATATTTAATTTGATCACTGTACACTGCAGACGACCAGTGTTGCACACAGTCTATCATGTGTGCCAGACTGCCTTAGGCAGCCACACCAAAACGGGCAATACCCTGTCACTATTTTCTCTTATTTCTTAATCTTCCATAGCTTCAGTTTTAATTTCAAATGCTGGCTCGTCTTTTGTTTACTAGTATAACACTATACTATACTGTTATTGTTACCTCTTTTGTCATGTTTAAATTTGTCTGTAATGGTAATATGTTGTATTATACATTTTAGTGAGGCCGCCATCAGTCACATGTTTATTCTGCAAATATCACTGCTAGAGCTTTATATAAGAGTCCTCTTGTGTCCTGGCAAATGTCCTTTGTGTTCATGTTTATGTTATGTTCATGGAAATAAAGCTGTTTAAACCAAATGAAATGAATAGGTTAAATACAGAATAAGATGGGCTGCAGATGGGCATCTGGGAGTCACGACCTGGATGCGGCCCGCCCCGTTAGAGTGGAAGGAGTTCAGGGCCGAAACACTTGTCTTCACTGAAGACCTTCTGCTGTGAAACTCTCCCTAGAGTTTCTGTCTACTAAGATTAATATCTTAATATCATTTTTAGCTGAATTGTCCATAGCGGTTTTCCTGTCTTTTAATTCTTAGCTGTAGTTCTTCTGGCACAGACAGGTGCTTTCTCCAGTTTGCTGAAATTACAGTCCAGGCGTTCTCTCTCTCCTCCCTCTGTCTTTCTTCCTCTCCTCATTCTTACTCTCTGTGCTCATTGCTTTCTTTCTTTTATACGAATGTCACTCATTGATTGACTGAGCCATTTGCTTATTTATTTAATCACTTGCTTTGTTGTGTATAATAGTTTTGCTTGTTTATTCAGGTACATCCTTTATTGTTTTTCATAGTCTATTTGAGGCACATCTTTAGGTGTATAAATACAATTGCACCACATGCATAAAAAAGGAAGAGAGGAAGAACAAAGACCTAGAAAGAAAAAAAAATCGAGTTCATAATTGAAGCTATCACATACACTATACAGGCGAAAAATGGACACAAAAAGGCTATGAATGCACGTGTCATTAAAATGCTGACACACAGTAAAACTACAGTCCGAGAGAGCTGTTTCTTTTTGGTTTTCTTCAGAACCAAGCATACTGTAAACGAAATTGCTGAAATATAGAAGCATGAGGACATGCGAATACAGCGAAGAAAAACTTTGGAATGTAACCAGTAACATTACAGAATTATGAGAGCTAAGATATGACACTAAACCTATGGGAACAAAGCTGTTGAAATCTGGAACTACTGACAATAAATGATAGGAATCTGGTACAGTGGGAAACACGAAATGCTGAGATTTGGATTAAAAACCTCAGGGAATGCAGAACTATGAAATCAGAACTGAAGGAACGTGGAACTCTAGAAGCTCAACTATAGGAATGTGAAACTGCTAGAAATAAAACTATTGAGTGTAGAACTGTGAGAAAGATTAGGGAACGAACAGTATGCTAATCACGCTCTGATGTTGTTTGAGTGTGGGGGTAACGGTGGGAATGTAGAAATGTAGTAACGGAGGTGGTGGTAGTTTAAACTAATGGGAAATTTTTGTATATAAAATCTAATTTCAGTTTCAGTTTCATCATGGAGGCGTCACTGCGTGCGGACTAGTCCATATACGCTACACCACATCCGCTAAGTTTTGATACCATGTTGCGTCTGATTTATAGCTGATGGATGTACTGATTAATGACTAAGATGAAAGCATTTAAGAAGAGGGTCTCGTGGCTACGACTTAGCAATGTCTGACCTACGCATTGGCCCAACGCGCTGGTCAGACCTTGAGTACCTATCTAACACTGGTTGTGCCATTTTTATCATTGTATGTGTGTGTGTGTGTAGTGAGTGTACACACATGTGTGCGAATGGGTGTGTGTGGGCACGGGCCCGTGTGTGCGTGCGAGCGCATGTGTGTGTGCATGATGTGCGTGTACGCGTATGCATGAGTGTGTGTGCCACTGTTCGCACGCGTGTGCGCACGCTTGTGCGTATGCGTGCGTGCGCGCACGTCTGTGTGTGTGTGTGTGTGTGTGTGTGTGTGTGTGTGTGTGTGTGTGTGTGTGTGCATGTGTGTGTGTGTGTGTGTGTGTGTGTGTGTGTGTGTGTGTGTGTGTGTGTGTGTGTGTGTGTGTGTGTGTGTGTGTGTGTGGTCAGATTTGTGGGCTTGTGTGAGCATACGGACGTATCTGCATATGTAAGCATACATATATGTGTTATGTGTGTGAGCGTTTGCATCTGGGCGTAAACGCATGTGCGTTTGTGTATGCCCTGTGCAGTGGGACTGGGCGCACAGGCTTTCGGGCATGGAGTGTTGTTCAGATTTCCGTCAAAAGACCAGTTAGCCCCGTCACCACCGTGTCAACCAGCCACAGTCTTACTCCGGAAAGCTCCAATGTGTATGGACCCTAAGGAACATCCATATAAAGAATGCTAACAGATTATATAAAGGTATGAACACATTCAGGAGTGGTACTGACCCTAAGGGGTATTCACATAAAGATGCTGAAGGATGATAAAGGTATGAAAACATTCAGGAGTGGTACTGACCTAAAGGGGCATTCACATAAGATGCTGAAATGATATAAAGTTATGGAAACGTTCAGGAGCGGAAAGTAAGACCAATGAATATGAAGCTTTATATATAAGCTATTTATATTCACCAGTTGAGAGCAAGTTGGAGTGTGCAGCTTCGAGACTATTGATGAGTAAAAGACAAATGGACAGAAAATATATCTATGTAACCATTCATGAGCGGAAATAGACGGAAGGAATATAAATGCTATCAGTGCACTGACCAGGGAAAAGTTGGTCAAATGTGTATAAAGCTGAGAAAATATCCATCACAGGAATTTAAATCTCTAGGGGCATTCAAAAGTGGAAAGAAGGCTGGAGGAATATAAAGGTCTAGGAGTCTTTTTCAGTGGAAGGTAAGGCGTGAAGAAGCAGTGGGATCTAGTAACGCGTATACAGCTGTGAGTGTATAGAGCTGTGAATGTATACAGCTGTGTGAGCGTATAGAGCTGTACCTGTACGTGTATAGAGCTGTCAGTGTACAGTACAGCAGCATAGAGCCGCTTCTGAAACACAGGCTGCTGGAATAGAGAGCTGACTATAGAGCTCAAACACACCACACGATCTGTAGGGAACTCATGGCATAATGGCCATAGAAAAACTGCTGGAACACAAAACTTGGAAGTCCATGGGGGCTGTCGTTGGATGGACGTAGTGGCGCCCTCCGTGGGAAAGCTCACGCACACCGGCTCCACGACTAAGCAATTATTGTCGTCAGTAGAAGGCTTAGGATTTGATGTCCTGCGTATGTTGGATGAAAACTGGCGCCACTGAACACCACCGAAGTGACTCAGCAGCAGTGCAGTGTCTCCTCCCGTGGGTTGCCTCTTGACGACTGACATTGACTGCTCCCTGTTGACTGCCGGTACCAGGTTGTGGCTGTGGATGGGGTGTTGGAATGAGTGGCGTGGGTGCACTGCCACTGAGGAGGCACAGAAGATGGGACCGAAAAACAAACAAACAAAGCCTTCGAAATATGTAAACTTGAAATCACGCAGCCGCACGAATATGGAGCCTCAAGAGTTCTGGGAATCTACAGGTGTTTACGTCACCAACCACACGAATATTGGAATAATCTCAAGGCCAACACTGTGAAGACTCCAAAAAGATTGGGACAGACCCATAATGGGCCTTTCCAATAACAGCCATAAACAATCAAACACACGTCAACTGAGAACAGACTTTGAATCTGTCATGAACAGCAGTGTATCACTGTAGACGTGTGTGCACTGGTGGGTGTGCATAGTGGGGTGAATGGAGTGATAAAATGGAGACTCCGTAAATGAGTGTGTGTGTGCGCGTGCGCACGCGCGCGCGCGCGCGCACGTGTGTGTGTGTGTGTGTGTGTGTGTGTGTGTGTGTGTGTGTGTGTGTGTGTGTGTGTGTGTGTGTGTGGCTGTTCCCGTTGTTGTAGTTGTTCTTGTAATTGTTCTTCTCTTCTTCTCACTATGTCGTCTTCTGAACATTCGTTTACCATAACCAACCAAACGCTCACGCACGCGCGCGCGCACGTACACACACACAGACACACACACATATGCACGCACGCACACACGCGCAACCACACACACACACACATGCACACACACACTTATACATACACCCACACATGCACCCACACGCACGCACACACACGCAAACACACACACATACACACACACACACACACGCACGCACACACACACACACACACACACACACACACAGAGATTCTGTCTCTCTCTCTCTCACACACACACATACACGCACGCACACGCACACACACACACACACACACACACACACACACACACACACACAAACACACGCACACACACACACCTGTACATGCACACGCGAACAGCATACACTAGCACACACACATAGGCCCGTGCCCACATACCCATGTATACACTTTTACACACACACGTGTACACTCACCACACACACACACACAGTGTTGATTTTGACACAGCCAGTGTAGTAAGGAACCACGGTCTGACCAGCGCGATGGGCGAATGCGTACGTCAGACACACATTAAGTCGTAGCCACGAGACCCTCTTCTTCAATTCTCTCCTCCTTTTTAGTTATTATTTATGTACTCATTAGCTTTAAACCATGTGCAGTGTGGCTCGAAACTTAGCGGATGTGGTGTAGCGGGTGTGGACTAGTCCGCATTCAGTGACACCTTGATAAAACTGAAACTGAAACTGCAGTATTAAGCTATAAGCACAAAGCCGTATTAACGCAGAACGGTGAGAACTAATGGGACCAGCAGATCTTTGTAATGCTGCAGCTGTGTTATTTATCGCATTCTTAAACGGGTATGCAACAGCGTTCGAAGGAAAACTTTGGGAATAGAACAGGCTGGAAAAGAATGCAAGGAAATCTTTTTAAAAAGGCGTGCGAAAACTCAAGGAAAGCCGTCTTCAACATCATCAAAGCTCATGAAAATTTTAACGGGGGATTGTAAAAATCCAAGAAAATCTTTAAAGAAGAATTCAAGGAAAGTTTGCATAAATACCGCAAACATTCAAGGATATTTCATAAAGACTGAAATTTCAACGAAATTATTCAAATACTTTAAACATTCAAAGAAATATGTATGAGGACATTGAAACTTCAAGAAAAATCTTTGATGAGAACATCAGAATTCGAGATAATCCTTAATGAAAACCGTGAAAATTAAAAAGGTAATCTTAAACAGGGATTGTGAAAATTCAAGTAAAATATCTAAGAGGGCTATAACAATTCAAAAGAAACTTGTGTACAGCTGTCAAAATTCAAGTAATTCTTTAATCTTGCTGTGAAAATTCAAAGCAATTATTTAAGAGAGCTCTGAAATTTGAAAGAAGTCTTTCAGGATAGCTGTGAATATTTAGGGAAGTCTTAAAGGAGCGCTGTGGAGAATTCAAGAAAGTCTTTTCAGGAAGGCTAAATGAGAGAGAATCTTTAAAGAAGGCTATGAAATATCAAGGAAATTTTTGTTGAATTGCTGCAAGCAGTTAAAAGAAATCTGTAATAAGGGTTATTGAAATTGTTAGGAAAGGTTTAATGTGGGTGGCTAAGAATTCACAGCTTTTTTTTTTTTTTTAAAAAGAAAAATGTTGAACATATACAGAAATTTCTAAATGAGGGCTTTTGCAAATGGAATGGAATCTTCGGTGACGGTTGTCAAAAATTCAAGCAAACTGTCAGGTGGGGCTTTATTGAGGAAGGCTGAAAAAAAACAATTCAGCATGACAGTTCCCGGAAGTGTTTGGGAAGGCTCGTGGACATTCAAGGAAATCTGAATTAGAACGGTGAGCATTCGATGAAACCTGTATGTGAGGAGAGAGCTATCAAAATTCAAGGAAAATGTTAATGACAAAGATGTACAAAGTTTCGCGGAAAATTTTACAAGGAGCTGAAAAAAATGAAGAACTGGGAACATAAGAGCTGGCATAACAGGGTAGCCTGGGATGTTTTACTGTAGGAGCATATGGACTCACTGTAA
>JADBJO010000598.1:107500-135000 GCA_016801955.1 Conus betulinus | reverse complement strand
TCATGCGGTAAAACGACAGTGCGATAGATTTCAATACATCGCAAAGCAATGCACAGTTATTTGGCGTCCGTCTAAAAATCACAAGTAACATCCATCTACAAGTCACAGGTGGTTTCCGGTCTACAAATCACAAGTAGCGTCTAGTCTACATGACACAGGTAGTCCTGATCAAGTCTACAAGTCACAGGTGGTGTTAAGTCTACACGATGCTGTGGCATCTGCTCTATATGTTACAGATGGTACTGATCAAATCTACGAATCACGGTTAGAATCCAGTCTACGAGTTAGAGATAGTATCCAGTCTACAAGTCACAAGTCGTACCCGGTCTACGAGTCACATGTGGTACTGAACCAACCTAGAAATCACATGTAGCATCCATTCTCCAAATATCAGATGGTTTCCAATCTAAAAGTCATATGTGGTATGCAGTCTACATGTCACAAGTTTTGTAGAACCATTGTAGGGTTTTTAAATAATTGGTATGTGTTCTCTGGCTCGATGGAAAGTTAGATCTTAGACTCGTATCATCCTGGTGTGATCTCAACGAGTGCGAGTTAGTGGGTTAAATGCTTTAAATGTGTGTGTGTGTGTGTGTGTGTGTGTGTGTGTGTGTGTGTGTGTGTGTGTGTGTGTGTGTGTGTGTGTGTGTGTGTGTGTGTGTGTGTGAGAGAGAGAGAGAGAGAGAGAGAGAGAGAGAGTGTGTGTGAGAGAGATGATAGATAGATGATTTATTTTAAGAAAATGCCACGGGCCTGTGAACAAGGGGTGACATGTTTGAAAGGGAAGACAACGAAATGGATCGGTAACTTTCAAGGTAAAGCGATTCCAATGATTAATGGCGCGCAAAATAAACACCAACATAGTTCTGCTGACAGACACTGTGACTAAGTTTATGGATAACTTGCAGTATGAGCGTCTCTTAATTTTCAGTGCATGAAATACTCTTAGTTTTCAATGTATGAATTATATACATTCCCATATCTATTTGCTGTAAATATTTTCACGTTCGGCTGTTCGCACACACCATTGCTCATTTACAACTTGGTAATATATAGATAAACATTTTAAAAGTAAAGTGTATTGTTCTACAGTAGTAGAAGCGATTCCAATTAATCGGCACGCAGGTAAACACCAACAGCTTATTAACGAGACTGACAGACACTGCATGACTGACTACAGTTTATGGATAACTTGCAGTATGAGCGTAACAGATTTAAAGATTTTCAGTGCATGAAATACTCAGCAGTTTTCATGACAACATGAAGAAAGATACACTCGAGGAAATCGGCTCATAGTGTATTGAATTTGCTGTAATATTTTCACATTTGGGTCGTGTTTAGACATATAAACGACACAAAACAATAGACGATCGGAGTCGGATTTTAGGGGCAAATAATATTTTCTATAGAGGTGTAAGAAAGCACAGCACACTGTGAAATATAAAGACATTGTTTCAAGGGGACAACGAGATATGGCATAGATAGATCTGTGAGATAAGGGGGGAGGGAGGAGAGAGAGAGAGAGAGAGAGAGAGAGAGAGAGTTTTTTTTTTAAAGAGTAAAGGCGGAGGTATTGTTCTAACGAAAAGCGACAATTGAGAACGTGTCTAAGGAAGAATTTCAGAGAGGAGAGCGAGAAGAGACGAGGGAGAGAGAGAGAGAGAGAGGAGAGAGAGAGAGAGAGGAGGAGGAGGAGAGGAGACGAGAGAGAGAGAGAGGAGAAAGAACTCGAACACAAACTCCAACTCGACTATATCTGTAAAGGCCATAGTCCCATTAGAAGGGGCGTGTACAAGAAATCGTATTAATTAACAAATTTAAAGACAGTGTATTAACACATACACAGCATTCATGACAAAAATTTATGAAACAACAAGCCGCTCACGTCTTGAATGCTGATACAAAAATATATAGTTTCCTTACGGTGTCGCTGTTATTAGAAGATATAAATAAACAAAAAACGGAAAGTGTAAGGATTTTTGTAATATTTAGGGGCAATACACTGTTTTTATAACCTGTCTAAGAAAGCACAGCACACTGTGAAATATAATTCATTGTCCACATACACATAACGTAATGGACATGATAGATTCTGTGTTTCATGCCTCCTGTTTCTATAAAAGCGCACGTTCAAGGCGGAGGTATCAAAACGAAATCTTGTCATAATATATTTCAATTGTGTATGAGTGTCTAAGGATAGATATTTCGGACAGAGAGAGAGAGAGAGAGAGAGAGAGAGAGAGAGAGAGAGAGAGAGAGAGAGAGAGAGAGAGAGAGAGAGAGAGAGAAGGGAATGGAGGCAGAGGGCGACGAAATGAAACGATGATAGTTAGTCTGGACCACCATCTTGTCTCTATAAATGATTTGTAACTATCAACGTGGCTTTCAACATCACACACATGTTCTTTGTACGTTAAAAGATAAAGAGAGATTAGGGCGGGATGAAAACACGCCTTGTACTGAAGAAGAAAGATGTACCTTGCACGAACACACACACACACACACACACACACACACACACACACGAGCGCGCGCGCACACACACACACACACACACACACACACAGACACACAGAGACAGAGACAGAGAGAGAGAGAGAGAGAGAGAGAGAGAGAGAGAGAGAGAGAGAGCCCTTTTTCTATGTCTTCCCTTATCCGTTATCCCTTCACCTCAACCAACTCTTGTCTCCAACCCGCCTTCCCCCCCCCCCCCCACTTCCGAAAAAAACAACAACAACAACAACAACAAAAAAAAAAAAAACGGCTCTCGTCAGATCTTAAGAGAGAGAGAGAGAGAGAGAGAGAGAGAGAGAGAGAGAGAGCCATCTCTTTCTTACCTCCATCCTCCTCTCCCAACCCCCCACCGTAAATCCCAAACACCGCCCCCAGCACCGCCCTCCCTCATCCCTACTCTATCCCCTCCCTCCCTTCCCAGCTCTCAAACCCTTAACACAGAGAGAGATGATGATGAGCTACCTTTCAATTTCGTACATTACACCTGTTCTCCCTATGTTTTTCTTTCTTTTTATTTTTTCTTTCTTTTCGTTTTTAATCCCCAAACCCACTCTGTCTCCAACATATTTTATACTCTCTCCTTATGCGCGTGAGCGCGAGCGCTCGTGCGCGCACTCACGCACCTCAATCAACGGAGGCAGGTGCAATGGCGGGCGTAAATTCTGCGATATGACCTTCCCCTTGAGAAGGCTGAACTTTTGGAGATACGCATCAAGATTAAAAGGCAAGATAATGAAGACGAACTTGTGAAGAAAGTCGGACCATCGTGGAGAGAAAATAGCGAGTGATTCTACTTCCCTTCAATCCCTCCGACCTCTGCCTCCCCCATCCCCTCCCCCCCACCCATTCCTTTCGACTTCCCTTTCCCCCCGGCCCCTCCTTCCCTCCCCAGTACTCCTTCTCTCTGTCTCTGTCTGTCTGTCTGTCTGTCTGTCTGTCTCTCTCTCTCTCTCTTCTTCTTCTTTTGAATCGCCATAAACTGAAGTAGGAATAAGGGATATCGTCTTGTTCATCTTCAGTTCTTGTATTTATTCTGTATGTAAACCCAGTTAACGGCAATGGTGGTTTGGGATGAGATGAATAGACAACGGGGACAGGGGGATACGGTGGGTTGGGGGTTTGTTGTTGTGTGTGTGTGTGGGGGGGGGGGGGGGGGGGGGGGGGGGGGGAGGGGGAGGTGGCAGAGGGAGGAGAGGGGGGGCGGGCCGGGGGTCGTGGGGCGGGATGGAGGAAATGAAAGAAGTGCAGGGACCTGTCTTGATACATAGTCCAGTTTTATTATTGCTCAGCCCTTTCACAGCCTGTGTCACATAAGAAACATTAAAAGTCACTTCCGTCATAAAAAATATACTCCCAACGTATACATGGAGTAGGTGACCATTTATTATAACATTAATTCAAAAATTGCCGATTTATTGTAAGAGCAATGAAACTGGGGTTTGCTGAGAGCGAGAGCTATTCTTCTTAGTTTATGAAAATATCTATTATTTATATTATAATTATTTCGATAAACTAAGAGAAATGTTTCTCGCCATTTTAACTGTGAAATGAAATTTTAAAAGTCATGCCACTTAACAACAACAACATCAACCAAAAAACTCTAAAAAGGGGAGATAACAAAGATTTAGAAGGGCACTGGGAAGATGTAGACCTCACTTGGGTCATCCTTTTAAGTCAGGTCATGAAAAAAAATTACCAGGGGAAGTAATACTGGATGGTGTCGACTAAATGAGTTACTTTCCATAGAACTTTGTTAACGGGCCGTGCAAGGTACGAAACATAACCTTTATTTCGGCAGAAATATTCCATGAAAAATACTCTGTTTGAGTCGCCGTATAACAGCCCGGTCTTGCAGGTCTTTACTGCGTAGACACAAAATAAAAGTCTGTGTTGTCAAGAAATGAAAGCCGCATATATACATAATGTATGCAGCAATCCATTTGGACATGCACCTTCGTATTGCTATCCTCAAAACGGATTAAATCAGGCCATGCTGACTGTAACAACCGTATAGATTGTCGAAACCAGACTCCTGTTTCAAAAAAACGTGGAGAAAAGTACACATCAAATGCGTTTCAATGCAACAATAATTTAATACGAACCTTGGATCTCCCCTTTGGGTCTGGTCATGAATCAATTTCTTTCCTGCCAAGGGGAGCAACAGTTCATATGGACTGTAACATTTACTTCCCCTTTTTGACACGAGACGTGCAAAATACTGATCTTATCATCTCTATCACTACAAAGTTTTAATATTCTATGAAAATCCATAATTCAAAAATAATATATATTTTCATAGAATATTAAAACTCACAACAGTAATCCTTCCGTTTTCGACGGAAATTTGTAAAGGCTGCTATTAACAAACCCTGAGTGCGCCATAAAATTCAGGTCCACACCAAAATGTGTTGCCTTCGTTCTTGGTCTTTATTTTGTACCTTTACCAAGTTTTCTCGAAATGTGTTCAATAGTTTATGGGTAACACACTAGTCAATAGTCTTGATGACTGATTCTGGATCTGCCGCTTAATCCATATCCACATAACGGATCGGCACAACACTTTATGGATTCGTCCTTGGGTCACACATGCCATCTTTTGTCCATATTTTATTGAGTTGGCTTCTATATATTTTACACAATTCTGTTGACAAAAACAAACAAAAAAAAAACAAAACAACAACAACACAACAACAAAAAAATAAAGAAAAGCAAAGAACGAACAAAAGGAACTCTTCGTGTGAAAATGTGAACTTCGTAGAAGATGAATGCAGTGTAACAACACACACACACACACACACACACACACACACACACGCACGCACGCGCGAGCGCGCACGCACGCACGCACGCACACACGCGCACAACACACACACACACTAAGTTAAACAGAGAGAGAGAGAGAGAGAGAGAGAGAGAGAGAGAGAGAGAGAGAGAGAGAGCTGCATTTTTTTTCGGCAAACGGATGTCTGAGCATAAACCGTGCCTGAGTGCTCGCCGCTCATCTTCCCATTCCTTCCCTTCCCTCCCCATTCCTTCCCTTCCCCTTCCCCCATCCCCATTCACGCAAGACTGACTGCAAGCCAGTGGCGCAAAACGTAGCTTATGCCCACAATTTGCTCCGCCGGTGAAAAAAAACTGGGCAGCGTCTCTCCCTCGCATTTTTTTCACCACCAAGACATATTCCAAGCTTTAAAATCTTAGAGGAGATTGTGAGAATGGGGATGAAGGAGGTAGGGAGGGTGAATAAGTGTTGGAGGAATGGCAGAACAGATACTCGTGATGGAACGTATTCCATATATCTTCCCATATTTTCCCCAACTCTTTATGGTACATACATCTGCCTTGGCATCTCATGCAAAGACCACATTACCAACTTGAAGGTCCAGATCAGAGTGAGACAAGCCATTGGATCATACGAAGACCTGTTGTCCGCATTGACAGGAAGGAAAAACGAGATGGTATGGTCATATGTCAGGATCTACAGGACTTGCCAAAACCATTTTACAAGGAACAGTGCGAGGAGGCAGAAGGAGAGGAAGACAGAGAAAGAGATGGGAGGACAACATCAGTGAATGGACTGGCATCACACTCAACAACGGCCGAAGAGCGTCTGAGAACCAGGAGGAGTGGAGATAGGTGGTTGTGAGATCTTCTGTGGCACCCCAACGGTCTAATAGACTCCGGGATCGGTGATCTGTGATATCGCCCAACAATCGCGGAATGATGTCTGAGAGCAAAAAGTTCAGCTCTCACTGTTATAAAACGTCAACTACGTGGTAAGTGTGACGAACTAGTTACAAATGATGTCGACTTGTGCTTTGGTTGTCTTCAGTTTACAGAATTTTTATTTAAAACAACAACAACAACAAATAAGCTCATATCAACATGTTTGGCGGGTTAGAACGGAAATATGAATAGTATTTTACGTGTATGCATGCAATCAAGCCAAGGCGTTTTGGAATGTTTTGAAAGGACTTTTCAACAGAAAAAAACAACAAGGAAAGAATGGGAAAGAAACTTTAACGAGAAGTGTTAGTACTGACTAAAAACGAACTTCAACTTTTTGGTAGCTATTTTCTTTTTCTTTTTCACCATGGGGGTAAATGTGATAGGGTGGTACTCCATTTCTGCACCAGTAAATGACTAGACGGAATGCACCGAGTGCAAATCACTCTGGAATCTCAAATGTACGGTTTTTCCCTTCCCTTCCCCAATTCAAGATTCGGCACTCGTGGCTTAGTGCTTGTGGGTGAATTAGCATAAAGGAAGGTTATGGGTGTGATCAAGATATCACCTGTGCAGAGCTTTTCATCTCTGCATGTGTCAAGTAGTGTGTGTGTGTGTGTGTGTGTGTGTGTGTGTGTGTGTGTGGTGTGTGTGTGTGTGTGTGTGTGTGTGTGTGTGTGTGCGTGTGTGCGCGCGCGCGTGTGTGTGTGTGTGTGTGTGTGTGTGTGTGTGTGTGTGTGTGTGTGAGAGAGAGAGAGAGAGAGAGAGAGAGAGAGAAGAGAGAGAGAGAGAGAGAGAGAGAGAGAGAGAGAGAGAGAGAGAGAGAGAGAGAGAGAGAGAAAGAGCTATTCTCAATTATTGCAACACTCAACCTTGGATAGAATGTTCATTGTTGGACAGAATAAAGCTCTTTTCTCTCATCTACATTCATGTATGGCTATCAAGACGACACACGGATGGTTTCTTTCATGTGCATTTTCTTTTGCCACTTGTTCGTCTGTTTTTTTTTTTTTCCTTCCCTTTTTTATCATTATATGGTAGAAAAAAGGGTGGGTGGGGGTGGGGGGGTTGTTACAGTGCAATTTGTCCAGAAGCCCGGTCCAAACATTTCTCTCTTTCTTTTTTCTTCTACATTTTAGACACGTCGTATGTTCTAAATATTGTGTTTGTTGCTCATCCTGTGTCTCTCAACCGTTATGTCTGTGACTTTCGTAGTCTATTTCAATGCCTGCATCATTTTACTTTTTAAAGTAAAGGTTTTAGTTGATCTTTGAGCTCTCTCTCTCTCTCTCTCTCTCTCTCTCTCTCTCTCTCTCTCTCTCTCTCTCTCTCTCTCTTGTCAAAACAGCTTAGGGTATCTCGAAACTTCGACAAAACGTTATCCTCTGTCTGTCTCTCTCTGTTTCTTTGTCTATCTGTCTGTCTCTCTGTTTCTCTCTCTCTCCGTTCTCTCTGTCTCTCTGTCTGTCTCTGTCTCTCTCTCTCCTTCTCTGCGGTTGTCGTAACGTTGCCGCCAAAGTGTAAACTGCTCCTTACCACACTGACAAGGGATTCAGATGTGGTGTGCATATGTTACCGCCCAGTTGGATAGTGCATGATGCTTAGTGCTCGAAATTGCCGCTTCACGAGAGCGCGCTTGCGGCGATCCTTACCTATTGTTAATGCGTGTCTTGAAGACAGAGAGACACTTGGGAAGGACGGCCGTGGTTTGTAAGAGAGGCATGGGGAAAGGGTGGAGTAGAAGGAGGAGGGGAAGGAGTTCGGCAAGAGAGAGAGAGAGAGAGAGAGAGAGAGAGAGGAGAGAGAGAGAGAGAGAGAGAGAGAGTGGGGTGGGGGTGGGGGGTGAACAGGGGAAGGAAGAGGGTAGAAAGAGGAGAGACAGAATAGTTCACAAACTGAGACAATGAAAACGAGAGAGAGAGAGAGAGAGAGAGAGAGAGAGAGAGAGAGAGAGAGAGAGAGAGAGAGAGAGAGAGAGAGAGACAGACAGACAGACAGACAGACAGACAGACAGACAGACGAAGCAGGAACACAGAGAAGGACAGACTGAAGTGTGGAATATTTTTTATTCACGGAGATCACAGTCTTTTAGAACAGAAATATGCATTATCATTTGAACTGCATGCTGATATTCATCTTCATCACGTTACATACATGCTTCCATTTGTTGATCACTTTGTACCAATAAAGTGCCAACTGTTTGTCAGTAATCCTCCTGATCATGACGGTAAAACAAGAATAATTTGAACCGCTGAGGATAATTAAAGCCTTTTTGTAATACGAACTATTCTGTAAGGTCTCTCCATACTACAATATGTATAGTCTTCTTTTGAATTTCAATCAATGGACTGGACCCTTCAATAAGCGTAACTGTTTATCATAAAAATAGTGGATAGAAATATCAGACACAACAAATCGATATCTATACAGCGTTTATGCGTATGAAATTAGTGGACAGGGATATCAGATACAACAAATCGAAACCTAGCCTTTATGGATATGAAATTTATGGATAGGAATATCAGACACAACAAATCGAAATCTAGCCTTATGCTTATCAGATCTTTGTCTGCTTTCATTGTCACATAAACAGGTGAACAACATGCATGTTCTATACAATGCAAATTTGGACATGGAAAATACATTTCTGTCAACTGCCTCCATCTGCTAATTTGACGGATGAGGGTAAGAAGTCGAAGGGGCGGGGGGTGGTTCCACTGTGAAAACCTTCTGCTCTCCAGCTGTCTTTGGAGTCTCTTCTTACCGGATTCATCACTTGTACAAAGAGATTCCAGTTTTGCCAGAGGCCCAAACATCCAGCCAGATCTGATCGAAGATGAAGAACGGTAAACTTCAAAAGACTGGATTTCTAGGTTTTAGTTCACAACAGGTATCCGACAGCTACGTGATCAAGATATACATCAAAAGAAGGAGAGTTGACCTTGAGGCGCCATGCCATCCAAGGGGAAAAGGTTCGGATCCAGGCAGCGACAAACAAAAGGCAAAAAAAGCGATAGTGATGTGTTTAGAGCGTACGAAGAAGATACAGGCTGAGAACTCTTAGGCATTGTTTTTGTAATCCTAATATTTTAATCGCACAAAATGCACTTTTTCTAAACAAAAAACTAGACAGAGAGAGATCTATCGTGTTGATAACTAACTGAATGACAAGGGGAAAATTTTACCATTAAGATGTTTTTGAACAAACGATGACATTTACGCAAATGTTGTGTCTGATACGGGAATCATCAATTGCAGACACGATTATAATCACTGAAACGGAGTTTAAATGTTTATTGGAACTGTATGGATGTATAAAAGAGTAAACTATGTGTAATAACAAGTGTTCTAAAAGTTTGCTCGATAATTGTATGTTTATTTTGTCGAAAGTGACCCTTCGAATTGTTGCCAGATCTTCGACAGAACACTTGTAGGAAATGTAGAATGAACAATCCTTTTCAACATGATTAGCTAAATCGACGAGACGAGAGTTCTATGGCTTCAACTTCGGATTGGTCAAAGAGTATTATGAACAAATACAGTACTACTGAACATTGATGTGGAGGGAACCGAAACAACAATGCTCTTTCTGCACTATACAAACAAACAAACAACAACAACCAAAAAATCACACATCTTATCTAAAGATGTCGGTAAGTTTAATCTTTCTGATGGATTTCCAAAAAGTATTAATCAAATGTACTTTGCCGGAGGATTCTGATTTAATGAACATTTAGTAATATTTTGTTGTGCCAGAAATATTAGAGCTGATAATGTTATTGACTTGTTGATTATGTTGGCTAAGTCTTATATCTACAAATGTACGATGAGAAAAAAGATGTCCTTTTCTGGTATTTACTTGCACTGTTAAACATGTACGACTTGAGAAACACGGGCGAACATATAGAAACAGATAGAACTCCCTGTCTCTCTCTCTCTCCCCCCGTCCCCGCTTCTCTCTCTCTCATCCCCGTCTCTCTCTCTCTCTATCTCTCCTCCCCCCTCCCCCTTCCCCTGCTTCTCTCTCTCTCTTTCTCTCTCTCTCTCTCTCTCTCCCCCCCCCCTTCTCTCTCTCTCTCCGTACCAAACGGCGCAGGTGCAGACGCCACGCCATTTATTTCCCGTGCCTTTCTTCTTATTTTTTTTCTTCTCTCCCCCTCCCCCCCCCCCCCCTCTCCCCCCCCCCCTTCCTTCGCCTTGCTCTTTTTTAACCCCTTCCTCTGCCAGCCGAGCAGGATGTCTAACTATACCAACTAATCCCTTTTAACCCATTATCTCCGTCAGAGAATCTTGGCCCTAGGGAGGAAGCTGCCCTCCCCCACACTCCCCAACCCCCCTCCCCCCCTCTCCCCCCCCCCCCCATGTCTTCAAGCCTCAACCTTCTACCCCCGCTCCCCCTCCCACCCCCAACCTCACCGCTCACCTTCCTAAGATTCAGCAGTTAATCAGTGTACTTGCCGTAAATCCGTGCTATGGGAGAGAAAATGCACATTATAACGTATCGTTCTTGGAACCTGATGAGAACATTCTTTTGTCTGGTGTTTACTGGAAGAGGGCGAAGCTCATGATGATGATGACGGTGGTGGTAGTGGTGGTGGTGGTGATGACGATGATGGTGATGATATCTCCTCCTGTTCATTACTGTCGTTATTATCATTATCGTCATTATCATTTGTCATTATTATTGTTGTCATTATCATCTTCATAATTACAATTACTGTTATGATTATTATACCCATCAAAATTTTTTTTGTCATTACTTTGACCATTATATATCACCATCATCAATCAATCAATCTTCTTCTTCTTTTTTTCTTCTTCTTCCTCTTCTTCTTCCTGTCATCATCGTCATCCTCCTCCTCCTCCTCCTCCTCCTCAGCAGTAGCAGCAGCAGCAGCAGCATTCTTCTTTCATCATTATTATTCTTAGTAGTATTATTAATATCATCATCATCATCATCAATATTATTATGAGAGAGAGAGAGAGAGAGAGAGAGAGAGAGAGAGAGAGAGAGAGAGAGAGAGAGAGAGAGAGAATATTCAACTACACCAACACAAACACTCACACAAACATACACATACCCTCGTCCCTGTTCACCCCACCCCCACCTCTCCATCCTCCTGCAACCGCCTCTCCCCCTGCACCCCCCCCCCCCCCCCCAACCTCCTTCAAAAGAAACAAAGAAAAAAAAAATAAAACGGCATTGAAAAAAGGAAAACCGACAGCGAAAGCTTTTTTTGACATGATAATCAGCCCGCAGCGTAGGCTCAAGGGAAGACGGGTGAACGGGGGCTCAGCGGTCCGATGTAAAACGGTAAGCTAGTGGGACTTGATCCCCCCACGTACTTACCACTGTCTGGGCCTTTAAGTCTCTCGTGCCCTGATTAGCGTCACCTAACACACGTTTACCCCCACCCCCCAACTCTACTTATATTATGTCTCGCCTCCTCTCCTTTTCGCTTCCTCTCAAGTCCAAGGTCTCTTCTACCCCATCACTCCACACAGCTAACTTCGCTTTCGTGTGCCTTAAGAACTTGTTGAACTGTGAGCCACATCCCCCACCCCCACCCCCGCCCTCTCTCCCTCTTAAATTTGTTCTTGTTTAGTTAAGCCCCTTTCCTTTTCTCTGGCCTCCCCCCACCCCCCACCCCGCCCCCAAGCTCCCCCTCCCAACTTAACTACTGATAATGCAAAAAAAAAAAAAAGTGTGTGTGTGTGTGTGTGTGTGTGTGTGTGTGTGTGTGTGTGTGTGTGTGTGTGTGTGTGTGTGTGTGTTTCACGCGCGCGCAATGAGGAAGGGAGGTGGTAAAGATGACGGATGGGAGGAGAGGGGGTGGGGGCATGTTGACTTGAAAGGAAGGGGATGGGGGGGGGGGGGGGGGGGGACAGAAAGTATGCAAGTGATGTAGATGTAGATAAATCCAATTAGTACGACTTCCTCCCCCCACCCCCCCCCCCCCCCCCCCCGGTACGCGAGTGAAACGGACAGGTCAGCTCGTTAGCCACTGTAATGGACAGTGCGTTGGGAGGAACGACTGAAAGCCTGGACAGGGCACGTGTCATCCCTGTACCCTGTGGCTCATGACGTGCAGACAGACAGCTGTGGGGGATTACTGGCCGTCCTCCGAATGTCCGTTCTTGGCAATCTGACGGCGTGGCATGATGGTGATAATGGAGATGGTGACACTTATGATTGTGAGAGAATTTTGTTGATCAAGATGATGATGATAATGATGATGAAAATGAAGATGGTAAAAACTGGTGATGATGATGGTTAGGATGGTCCTTATGATGATGCCAATCATGGTAATGATGCTGATGATGCTGATGCTGATGATGATGATGCTTATGATGCTGGTGCTGAAGAGGAGAACAATAATGGTAAAAAAGGGTGATGATAATGGTAATGATGGTACTAATGATGCTGACAATTATGGTAATGATGATGATGATGATGATAGTGATGTTGACAATAATCACAATGATGATATTTGTAAAAATGATAGTAATGACGATGATGGTCACTGTGATGATGACTGTAATGTTGATCCATGACAGAAAGGAACGCAAAATCAAGTAAAATAGGTAATACGTGTCAGAAAATGCAAAACGCACAAAAAACAGGTAGTGCGATTCTTAGCTTTGATGGAATTCTTGTTTTAGTTTCTTTTCACCAACAGAGATCTGTAGTTTGGAATTTTTGTTCTCTCTCTCTCTCTCTCTCTCTCCACACACACACACACACACACACACACACACACACACACACACACACACACACATATATATATATATATATATATATATATATATATATATATATATACATACATTTTGTTTTGATGA
This sequence comes from Conus betulinus, assembly GCA_016801955.1. NCBI lineage: Eukaryota > Metazoa > Mollusca > Gastropoda > Neogastropoda > Conidae > Conus > Conus betulinus. The sequence continues at coordinate 121,914 of JADBJO010000598.1, read as the reverse complement.
TTTACCATACCACTGTAAGTTTTTTTTTGTTCGCTTGTTTTAGAAATAAAAAAATTAAACGACGTTTTGAACTGATCTAAAAAATGAACATCTGTTGAATATATTTTGACGAAATATAACGACTATTTTACGGGGACAGATAGTGAAACACACACACACACACACACACACACACACACACACACACACACACACACACACACACACACAAAGATCCTAGTGATGTAAACTGATTGGATCATGTGTTAAAAGTTCAACGATAGGACAAGGGGAGTAACTGGGGTCAGTCTCCTGTCATATCCTGACGACTGCAAGTGTCCCGTTGCTTTTTTTTTTTTTTTTTTTTTTTTTTTTTTTTTGCTGTCCCAACCTCTGCGCCACCTCAGAGGCAGTGCACCCACGCCGCTCATTCCGACACTCCGTCCACAGCCACAGCCCGTCGGCCCCGCCGCAGCCCCGGCACAGGCAATCCACAGGGAGCAGTCAATGTTGAGTCGTCAAGAGGCAAACCCACCGGAGGAGACACTGCACTGCTGCGGAATCACTTCGGTGGTGTTCAGTGGCGCCTGTTCTGATCTAACGTACGCAGGACACCACCCACTAAGCCCCCTACTGACGACAATAATTGCATAGTCGCGGAGCCGGCGTGAGTGAGCCCTCCCTCCGGAGGGCGCCACCACGTCCGTCCAACGACAGCACCCATGGGACTCGCCGATACCGGTGACCCCGACGGAACCGGTATACCAAACCAAGGCCACAGACGTGGAGAGGACATCGAAATTGAGGTCACCGTGAGAGCAGGGCATGAAGGGCCACAGAATTTGAGACATTTTTTTATGCTAATCGATGAGAATGAGGATGATTAAGATGATGCTACGGATTTCCATTTCGGTCTGAGACTACATGACAGGGCTGTACTCTACGCTTCCTTTCATAATATCCCGGCGTCAACCAGGCCCGAGAGATAGAGGCACCTGCAGTGTTGGTCAGGAACTTTGAGCAACACTCTCAGAATCGCATCCATTAAGTGGATGAAACTCGACTGTGTGGTCCCAGTCTTCCAGTTGAGTCCGCAGCAAACTCAACTCTGGGTAGGAGCCGGTCGGGGCAGAAAAACCGACATGACTCTGATGGGATTCGAACCCACGACCCTCCAGCCGGGAATCCGCGACGCTAACCACTTCGCCACGGCGGCTGGTGTCCCGTTGCATTTGTCCAATCTTCTTCCTTTTCCGGCCTGGGTCCTCTAGCCTGTACAGTTTGTTTTGTTTGAATTGTGTATGCCTTATAAAGTTTTTAAAAAGTCCTCTGTTTTTGCGGTTGCTTTGCTTCTCGTTCTATTCCTCGATGAAGCGTATTTCCATGTATATACCAGTATGGATGGAATGTTTTGTGTCGGTGAGACGAAGACCGTTTTCAAGAGACTATTTTGAGTGTATCTGACATCTTTGCGAGTGAATTTTTTGAGTGAACAAATGTCGTCTAAAATTCATGTCAGTTTATTTTTTTTAGATATATAGACCTATATCAGCAAAGTACGAATTTCTATACAAAATTTTTCTTCCCTTCTGAACACCATCAAAGTGACTGTTAGCAGTGCAGCCTGTCCTACACTGGGTAGCCTGATGGATACCAGATGGGTCTTCTATATGGATGGAGTGCTACTATCGGTGTAACACGCCAGAATAAAGTTACACAGGAATAACTATCATCCACTCGCCTTCAGACATGATTTCTCTCCGTTCTGATATCTTTGCATCAAGGATGAAAAATACGTAATGTTTTATAAATACCAAATAAACACACTCAGATTGACACATTAATCATTGATATGAATCCGGTCTCCACCCCCCCCCCCCCCCCCCCCCCCCCCCCCCCCCCCCCCCCCAAAAAAAAAAAAAAAAAAAAAAAGAAAGAAAAAAAATAAGAAAAACTAGGAAAGGGAGCTAAACGTGGTAGGTTTTGAATATTTGAATACAGGCGTCCAGCTGGAAACCCTATTAGATACATTTATATATGTATGTGCCAATACCTACATTGGCAAGACAGCAAGACCACTCACCACCCGTCTACAGAAACCGATCTACTTCTGCTATACACGAACACCTACAAGCCACAGTTTCAGCCCCCAAGAAACCAAGATCTTATCTACAGAGCCCTTCCTCACAAAAGAAAAGTTAAAGAAGCCATCGAAATCAAGACCAGACGCCCCAGCCTGAACAGAGATCAAGGCTTTGAACTTCCCCCGGTATAAATCAGATCCTGACAACCGTTCACCCCACACACAGTCGCTCCACCAGGCCTCGCTGCCACAACAGCAACAGTGAGCTGATGAAGACAGGGCGACCCTGTTGAAATATTCTCCAAGTGAGTTTTGATTCTGAGTCTTTTAACTACTTTTCTGATATTTCTAAGTTGTCTTTGAAGCGTCTGTGGCACGGCACTGTACAGGGCACCGTAGTATATTATAAAGTGTGTTACAACGGGACACCAAGAACAAAACATGTTGTTACGGGATGAATGGGTATATGTGTTGCCAGAACAACGCCACCAGGAGGAAAATAGAGGTTGGACACACACACACACACACACACACACACACACAGCGCGTTTTGTAGGTTGAGTGTTGCGAGAAGAATGCCATCGATAACATGTTACAGGTGGGACAGAGAAAGATAAAAAAAAATACAAAAAGGAAAAAAAAAAATTAAATGAATGAAATTTAAAAAAATCTCCATTTACTATCACTTCCCGACGGTGAGTGTATGTTGTCATCAACATCCCTATACATGCTTCTTCGCCTTTCTTCTGTCAGCAAGATATACACAAAAACTTCTGAACCTATTTTAACAGAACATTATGGAGAGATGGAATGTAGCCCAAGGAAAAAAGCCATTACATTTTAGTGCGGATCCAGGGTGTGGACCCATGCCGGATCCGTTCAGCAAGACTATTTCACATTTTTCTCTAAAATCGAACACTGTGAAGTTACTGTTTACGTAACCTGTCTATGAAGTGAGACATTTTCTTGGAATATTAATACTTTCTAATATAATAAAGGTTGAAATTTTGTATATTCCAGTCCTTTTTTTTTTTTTACATTTATAAAACTGCATGGGAAGTAAACTCAGTCAATCCCTACCTACGATTACCTCCCTTGGGCATAATTTCCCCCCTCCCCCCGGATCTATTCCAATTCTGCTGGGACCTACGCTCTTCCGAATGCCCTTCTAGATATCATTTTTATAATCAATCAATCAATCATCATCATCATCATCATCATCATCATCTCACCATCATCATCATTGCCATCACCATCGACATCATGAATCATAGAAGGCGTACAACAGGTTTTAGAATATGTAGTCAAAATACCAGCAATTTCAGTAGCAGCAACAGTAAAGAATGCTGAACGAAAGTAAACATTTGTCGAATGTAAGTACGGTGGAAAAACAAAAATCAGAGCAAATAAAACGAACGATCAACCTGGCGCGAGCCTACATTATCACTCGTCCATAAAAGACACTACCAGCTAAAACATCCATCGAGCAGCCACCAGGACTTTACCTGAAAGAGGGAGAAGGTGAGACTGGCTGAGAGAGAAGGGGGAGGAGGAGGAGGAGGAGAGGAGGAAGAGGAGTTGAGAGGAGATTTATGATACTGGTCGCCCCAGAGGTAGAAGGAAACAAGAAGCCCTGAAGGACGAGCGAGGTGCGCATGCTTCCTGACCTTTCTAGCCTCGTCCCCGGGGTCAATGTGAAGGACGTCAAGAGCGGGTCTAAATGGAAAGTGAAGAGAGAGGCTTTGAAGCGACCGGCGGCTGTCGGAGAACGGAACTGAAATATACCGCCCCCCCCCCCCCCCCCCCCCCCCACTCCTCAGCTCTCTCTCTTTCTTTTTCCCGTCCTCCATTTTTCAACCCCATGTCCACGAGGAGGAAGATCCCAAAGGTCTTGGAACGAGTTCTGACGTGTCAGATTATACTCATCCACGCTCAACTTCAGACTATTAGCCTTCCTACCTTTCTCCCCTCTGTCTCCTCTTCCCCAGCCCCCCAACACCACCACTCTTTCATTCTTAGTTACTTTTGACCTCGATGTCCCTTCTCCATCCTTTAAAAACAACAACAACAACCACGGTAGTGCTTCTAATGGTTCCAGACCACTAAATGCCAGGCATACCAAACAGCGTTTGAATCTGATCGATATATCATGGCTATCGCTGTTAAGAAGACAGTATGTATGTTTCACATGTGACGTAACAATGAGCTGGAAAAAAAAGAAAAAAGAACTGTGATACATTTGTAAAATTGTTTAAGCATATTGTTCAATTCACTATGTGTATATGCTTTTTTTTCATAATTTTCCTTCTTTATCTTCTTCTTCTCTTTTCATTTTCTTCTGTTCTGTTCTTTTTTTTGTTGTTGTTGTTGCTTTCTTTCTGTAACAAATTGTTTCCACTTTGCAATGTAGTCATGTTTATTGCGTTGATATCATGGTCTGCTGCCAGTACTGAAACATTAAGTCTGTCATGAAAAAAACAATTTGGCAGGCCACGGAGAAATGTTTTCAAACAAAGGTCAATGTGACCTCCTAATTGTAGATGGATGTCGTGGGTCACAAAGAGTTTGTATGGGGACGGGAAGGGGCGAGGGTTAGGGAGTGGAGGGGGGAGGGGGTCAAAGATGAGTACCTCTGACTGTGGTATCTATTTGTTTTCTTTTGTTGTTGTTTTTTTTATGAAAACAATACACACCCAGCATACTACACAAAACAAATCAAACAAACAGGAAAACCCACATACGTACACAAAACAAATCGAAAACTGCAACAAAACGAAACTGCACACACGAGCGCATACACGCACGCACTAACACACACACACACACACACACACACACACACACACACACACACACACACACACACACACACACACACTTACTTTTAGGCGGTAGCATTTTCTTAAAGCATGTTTTAGGGAGAATATAGCTCAGTTTAAGAGGACTCTCATCAGACACATCTGAAATCATGAAATTATGGTATACTGACATTAAAGAGATGAGCTTCCTGGCTGGCCAGACATCCGTCACGGCCTCACCCAGCACCCTGAATATCCTCCTCATCTGATGTGACTGGAAAGTGAAGAGGCAAAGGAATCAACGGATGGCTGGGTGAATGAATGAAAAGGATAAATAAGCAAATGAAAGAATGACTTTATGGAGGGAAAGAGGCATACATGAATGGAAAAATGAATGAATAAACGGACGGATTAATTGGGTGATTGGGTGAAAGGACAACTTGATGAACAAATTAGAAAAAAAATGAACAAATAGACCGATGAGAGGATAGATAAATAAACTATTCAATGGTTGAAAGAATGAATGGATGGAGAATGAATGAATGAACGGTTTAATGGATGGCTGTATAAAGGGATGAATATATGAATGGTCAAACGATCTGATGAAGGAACAAATGACGGACTTAATTAACGCAGAATAGATAATATCTCTAACTTTATTGCATGATATCCAAAGAGACTAATACATCTGAATGTTTCTGAGTTTCTAGGTGTGGTAATGGAATGTTTTAAGACGAAATGGTTCACTCACTGAGAAAATATTTATGTAGTGGTCATGGCTAGATTTATTTCAAACAGTCTAACACTGGCAGATTTATTTCAAGCAGTCTAACACTGGCGGCTGACACGATTTCTGCAATGTTGGGAAAAAAAAGAAAAATATCCCGTAGCACAGAAATAGCAGTGGGGGGTGGGGAGGTGGGGGGGGGGGGGGGGGGGGAGGAGGGGAGAAAGAGACATGTTAAATGAGGCATAGGGCTGTAAGCAGTAAGAAACAAACGAGAAAGAAGACATCTTTCCCCCATGGCGAAATAATTAAAGGCACGTAACTCCAGTGCTATTCTGGAATATATACACTTAATTGTGTGGGAGTAGAAGTTGTCGTCCTCGTTTGCTATTTACAGAGCCACAATAATTCTAATTCCGTAGCCTGAGATTGCATTCGTAGAATAGATAGCATGCACAGAAAGTATGCACATGCTCATACGTTATGTCCACCGGCAATTTGCTGGGATCTTCCTTTCTTGCTCTCTGAAAAACAGATGGACTTTACGATTTGAAGCAATTATGTTTAGACAACTTTTATGTGGGAAAACGTAGAGAAGACAATGATAAAGGAAGAAATTAAGCAAGGAAACACGCACACGTGCACCCCCCCCCCCCCCACACACACACACACGCACATGCGCGCGCGCTCACACACACACACACACACACACACACACACACACACACACACACACACACACACACACACACACACACACACACAAACACTCACTCACACACACACACACACACACACACACACACACACACACACACACACACACACAAATACACACACAAACACGCACTCACACACACACACACACGCACGCACGCACGCACGCACGCACGCTCGCACGCACGCACGCACGAACGCACGCACGCACACACACACACACACACACACACACACACACACACACACACACACACACACAAAGTCCCAAATCTCCCCACAGGTGTCGGGCATAAACGCCGCTCTTTCTTTCGTCTTTGAAAGCAAAATGGCGCCAGAGAAGATCTCCGTTTGCGGGGAAAAGAATTCCAGTCTTCTGGAAGCGAAGGTTTCGGGGGCTCAAGGCACATTTTCGAGGCTGTTCCAAAGGGCTTGTGACATGTCGGAGGAAAATAGGGTCTCCTCCTCCCCTCCCCGCCCCCCTCATCTCTGCTCCCACTCCTCCCCCACTTCTCCCCCCCCCCCCCCCTCCCCTTCCCGACTCTGGGCTGATTTCTGACACGCTGCAACTAACCCAAACATCTTTCCTGATCGCATTGTAATGAGTCTCTAGAAGTCGACAGACCAGTGCTCAGCAAGGATATACAGGGAAAGGACGTGGGGGGGGGGGGGGGGGGGGGGATGGAGATGGAGGTTGAAGGTGAAGGGAAGGAGGTAAGTGTGGGAGGATGGAAGTGTGGGTGAAGAGAAGACAATAAAATTTGTGTGTGGGAGAGAGAGAGAGAGAGAGAGAGAGAGAGAGAGAGAGAGAGAGAGAGAGAGAGATGGATGTAGGGAAGGAAGAGAGAGGGAGAGATGGTGACAGAGGTGGGAAGAAAGGAGCAGAGACATATAGGAGAGAGGGGGACAGGTAGATTCTTAAAGTCAGAGAGAGAGAGAGAGAGAGAGAGAGAGAGAGAGAGAGAGGCGAGAGAGAGAGAGAGAGATGTAAGGAAGAGAGAGGAGAGAGATGGTGAAAGAGGTGGGGAAGAAAAGGAACAGAGACCTATAGGAGAGAGGGAGCAAGTAGATTCTTAAAGAGAGAGAGAGCAGAGAGAGAGAGAGAGAGAGAGAGAGAGAGAGAGAGAGAGAGAGAGAGAGATGGAGGGGAACGTATCAGTAAACGAATCTGACCGAGCAAACTTTCAGTAAAAAAGGAAAAAATGCTGCAACTACACAACTTTCGGCGGAAATGTTATCAAGAGCAGAGCCAGTACAGAGAATAGGGAAAACAAATAAACAAACAAACACAAACACATAAAAGTTTGTGAACACAAGCACAGTAGATGACAAAGGAATAGAAGTAAACCTTCGTCTACACCACGTGACCATAGTAGGCTAGTAGTATGTGTTGATTTTGGCCTCTATTGATTCCACCGATTCTAGTGCTGATATCGTGAATCAGTAGAGCCCAGAGAAGCTTTGGGGTCAGCATGAACTGCAGACATCAGAACTGTATATGCCGGGCAGCTCACACTGGTTTACTATCTGTTTGGCTTTCTTCTGCCATTTGCTTGGGTTTCCTATCCCCTCTTTGAGTCTTTCCAGGAGTCACCATGCCACCTCCCAAGGCTCACGACTGGTTCTCCTGTTGTAGTTGAAATGGTTTGGCTGGCTACAGCGAAGGTAACTGTTTAAGTTAAACTACTTTTCCTTTTCGCAGGGACAGGCTTCGTGATTTATTGGCTTAAAATTCATCCTGGATGAAGCACATACATTGTATATCTGTATCAGTTCTTTGTGTCTCGTCTTCCTTATTGGAAAGCATTAGAATGGTTTAGCTGCTGGTGATGATTCATATCAGCATAAAGGAAACACAAACACAATAAAAAAACGTCTGTCTGTCTGTCTCTCTCTCATACACACACACACACACACACGCGCGCACGTATAACGTAATATTTCTCTGCGGAAAGAAGATACAAAAAGCATTAGTCACCATAATGCCATCATCAGCACAGCCTGAGGAGGAACAAACGGTGATTCATGAGGCAGTCGTGTTCAAGTACACAATCATAATATTCATGTTTAGGATTCTGGTTCATAAAGCAAGAGTGGCTTTGAAGACAATGAAAAATATGCGATAATATAGTTATTGAGAGAGAGAGAGAGAAAGAGAGAGAGAGACAGAGACAGAGAGAGAGACAGAGACAGAGACAGAGATTCAAACACGCGTAAATATTATTAAAAAGGAAAACGAAAGAAAGAAATAAGCAGAAAGCTGGACACTTAAATGAGAAACAAATGACACCGATGTCCATCCTCCACCCCTCCCGTCCCCTTTAGTATGTATGGTTATAAGCGCAGAATGCTGGCTCACACACAAACACACTGCCTGAGTACATTACAAATCTTTCCCACCATTCCTATATATCGCACATTACCTAAACCAAAGGGTTAAAAGGAAAGGAAACAGTATGAAACAAAACGGATGTCAAGCAGAAAGCTGTCAAGCACACACACACACAGACACACAGACACAGGACACAGACAGAGACAGAGAGAGAGAGAGAGAGAGAGAGAGAGAGAGAGAGAGAGAGAGAGAGTCAAAATCTGCTATCAAAATCCTCTTCCCGCATGTAACACAGTCGAGTAGTTAGCGCATTTCACTTTCATTCTGACGAGCACGGGTCTCAGTGAGTCTTCCTGAGTGAAGAAGTGGAGCGTCATTTTGCCTCTATCTCTAAGGCACAGACTCGCTATAGTGCTTGAATTCCTTATGTTTGTGCACGCAGAACAGAAAGATGCGATAGGCATGCCGGAGATCCTGTATAAACCCCAGTGTCAACATTCGCTGGATTGTGGAAACACTTAATCTCTCTGCATACACCAAAAAAATACATGAGTTGGTTCATCTATTTGTTGTCTGTTCACATGCTGACGTTCCAGACTCTGCCAGTAAATTTCGTCACTAAATCAATGATGATCAGCTGAATAAACCCAAAGCCATGACAGAACAAACCTAAAGGAAAGACAAGATGGAGGGGTGGCGGTAGGGGTGGGGTGGGGAATCGCGGAAGGAGTTAGAGTGGGCTTACAGGCACGTGAGTTCCAAGTGATGGGGAAAGGTTCACAAGAAACGTTGACTTCGACTATGTAAAAAAAAAAAAAAAAAAAAAAAAAAAAAAAAAAAAAAAAAAAAAAAAACCCAGATTTTTCCAAAATGACCCGAACAAACCGAACGGCCAACACATCTTTAATCAATGCACCAAGATAATTGAAAAAGACACGTTGGCGGGGAAAAAAAAAAGGGCGCGCGCGCGAGAGAGAGAGAGAGGAGAGAGAGAGAGAGAGAGAGAGAGAGAGAGAGAGAGAGAGAGAGAGAGAGAGAGAGAATGATGATGATGATGAATTTGATAATCTTTATTTCCAAGGGTAACAGATAAGCAAACACATGCTTTTTTACTTCCGGCCCTTGCCCCGTTAGAGAGAGAGGAGAGAGAGAGAGAGAGAGAGAGAGAGAGAGAGAGAGAGAGAGAGAGAGAGAGGGAGGGAGGGAGGGGAGGGAGGGAGGGAGAGGGAGAGAGAGTTGGAGAAAAATACAGATAAAAACCCTCATCTCACATGTAAACACAATCGAGTGATCGGTACATTTCACTCTGATTCTGACGAGAGCACGGTCTCTTAGTGAGTGAAGAAGTGGAGCGCCAGTTTTTCCCCATATCTCGTAGGCGCAGACTGCAGCAGTGCTTGAACCCTTTCATGCTTGTGTGCTCGCGGACAGAAGAATTTGATGGGCATGCTGAATATCCTGTAACCCCAGTGTCAACATTCGCTGGATTGTGGAAACATACTCTCTCTGCATGCTTCCAAATACATCTGCTGGTTCATTTATTTGTAGTCTGGTTCATATGCTGACTTTCGACTCTTTTAGCAAATTTGGTCACTAGATCAGTGATGATCAGCTGAATGAACCCAAAGCCATGACAGAGGAAGACAAAGGGAAAGGAAAAAAACGGAAGAAGGGGATGGGGATGGGGATGGATGGGGTGATCGCGGAAGGAGTGGGGTAGGGGTGGGGGTGGGGGGGTGGACAGGCAAGTGAGTTTCAAGTGATGGGAAAAAAGTTTCACAAGAAATGGTCAATTCTATTATGCAAAAAAAAGAGGACTGGGCATTACAAAACAAAACAAACAAAAACAAAAAAAAAACAAACAAACAAAAAACCATTTCGAACTAAACAGATTTTTCCAGAATGACTGAACATCCGGAACGGGCAACACGTCTTCAATGCACCAAAATACTAGGAAAAGACATGCTGGCGGGAAAAAAAAAGGAGAGAGAGAGAGAGAGAGAGAGAGAGAGAGAGAGAGAGAGAGAGAGAGAGAGAGAGAGAGAGAGAGGAGGGTCGGAGATGGTGGTGGTAAGGGTGACGGCTAAACCAGCCATGGGGTGAAGAGATCAGCGGGGAGATAAACAAGTGGAATGACACTGCTGCATGAACAAGGATGTAAACAGCGTCCTTATGTTCGCTATGTTCTCGTGACCGACAGACAAACGCAAGAACGCCTGCATATACACGTAGCATACTCGAGGACTTCTCGCTTGATCCTACTATAGCGCAATGGGTCGTTGATCAGTGTTTTGCCCCTTTCTCACTCACATCCCCTTTCTTTTCACACACCACCTCCCCATCTCTAAACTTTCCCAGAAGACGATTTCCACTACCTTGGTATCGCCCTTTCTCTCTCTCTCTCTCTCTCTCTCTCTCTCTGAGAATGTATTCCAAATCTGTCTCCGAGTCTGTCTCTCGAACTCTGCCTGTCCGTCCGTCCGTCTGCCTGCCTGCCTCTCTCCCACCGTCCTTGTTTTTTCCTCAGGCTAGACCGACAACATGTTTATTGACACGCGGACAAATCAGTGACACCATGACCGCCAGCAAGACGGAAATCCCCTTGAAAACCCGACACACAACACACAACAACACTTGTTCCCTGGCACCACGCGCGTTCAAGCCTGCAGCCAAGTTGTGAAACAAAACAGTTTATCTGTGTCCTGTTTCCCAGACAATGAAACAGATGGAGTGAGCCACGCACGGTAGCAAGCGGTAAGTGAACGAAAGATGGACCATTTCACCGCCGCCCGCCAGGCGTTCAGAGAGAGAGAGAGAGAGAGAGAGAGAGCGAAGAAATGTGAGATATGTTTTCCAAGCAGTTCGTCTCCCCTGTCTTTTGCTTGTGTCATGCAGTATTCACTAGAGAAACAAGAGAAACTTAGTATCGTGGGGAAGTCGTTACTGTTCCAGCGAAAAGCAGGGGCGGATCAGAACTGGGATTTTTAACTGACGGGCGGGAGGTGGGAGGTTAGGAGACTGTGGGAAGAGTGAAGGGAGGTTGGAGAGGAAGCGGGGGATGGGGAGGGGTGTGGAGCGGTTACAGTGGTTTTGACAGAAGGGAGTTGATAAGGAGTGTGACAGGACTATGACAGAGCTAGCTAGATGAAGGAGAGGGAACGGGTAGGTGGGGTGAAGGGCGTGGGGTGAAGGCATGAAAGGGTGGGGGAGGGGGGTTGTAATGTTCTCCCGGCAGATTCAAAAGGCAAACTCTTCGGTCAGTGCAAATTTCCGACAGTTAAACAACCACCAGTTTAGCTTCTAGGGTGAGTGATCTCCCTCGATGTAAAGACTGCCAAAGCAGACGACGACGGACTACGAGCCGAGGCAAACAGCGCCCTCAACATACTCTTCTAAAAAAAAAAGAGTCCAGAAAAGTCACCACACACCTCAGAAGAAGCACCAAGGCCGTGAGTGACAACAAGACTTTTGCGCTGAGTTGTGGGTTAGCCATTTTGTCACCCAGTTGCGCTCCTAGAAAGCTTTCACCAGCGATGCCTCTGCATCTTTCTCAAACGTCCAGCGGAACGACTTTGTTACCAGCACCCAAGTCCAGAGACAGCGAGCACAAGGCTATCAAGGCTTTGCTCTTGAAGATAGACTTGCGTTGGTCAGGGCCGTGCAGTCAGTAGCCAAAACACGAGTCCAGGTTGAAGAGCAATTGCTTACCATGGACAGGTAGCACTGTATAGTCCGCTGTCCACCGACTAACGATAGAGCAGGACCACAAAAGACCTACGAACTTCTGGAAAAACTCCCTCACTGAATGTGTCATCGAGGATGGCCAAAGGCCTGCTGATGAAGATACTATCCACCACATCACCTTCCTCCCTTGAGGACTGACATCAATGACGGCAGGGCATAGACGACGAGGAGCCAGCGAAGGCAACCAAGCTCCTCCGCCCCCTGCGGCAGGAAATGTCAGCCTCGTACCTCAGCCTTCTCAGCTACAAGCATAACTCCAGTCAGCGTGGACATCATGTTGTTTACAACCTAGCCGACGACTATGAGGGCCATATCAGGGCTGCAGGCGCATTGCCTTTCCCCCGAACCTTTCTTTGCAAAGAACGGCTATGTCTGGCATTACCACCAGCACCACTATCATCTTCCGCTCTATTGTCAACGAACTGTTTGGATGTTACGACGAAGACTCAAGTTCCTGTTCTTTGACACTGTAGTGAGCGTGGCATGCTGACTGAGGTGGTCAACAAGAGTTGTAATATCTCGCTGAATCAGATCTAAACTGAGGAAAGGTCGACTGCGATTAACAAGTTTGAAGCTTTTATGTCCAGCAGAAAATTCAAGACTCAATATTCATACTACATTCCGACAGTCCCAAAATGGGATGCGTCCTTCACCAAAGTTCACAGGTTACTCTCGCTCTGCTTACTCTCTTAAATAGCATTTAAACATCCCCAAATCCTGACTATTTATTGTTATGAAATTGGAAACTCGAGACACAGGGCGTAGCACAGTCAATCGTGATGTGTTATACACAGTGAAAATGAATGGATTCTGGAAAGTTCGGGAAGCATGACCTATTGTCATTAATTGAATGCTCGGAACATCCCAGAATGTCCAAGAGCAGTGAGGTAGAACGACCTTCAAGAAGCATGAAACATTCTATAACCAATTTCTGGAACTGTCTGGAATAAGGAGGAGTCGGGGTGGGAAGGGCGTGGTGGGGGACAGTGGGTAGTAGGGTGGGGCATGGTAAGGCAGCGCAGGGGAGCAGAGGAGGAAAAACCATGTCCTACCTTTCAACTATCCAAAGCCGACACAAAGAAAGCGAATGAGAAAACAACAACAACGAAATTATAAAGCAAGGAACAGTCGTGCACAGACTGACAGACATAACATTTGTTTTCTCCTTGTTCTGCTTTGTTTTAGTATGTATTTTATTGACCTGCTGTTCTGGATTGCTTTTGTTCTGGTTTGCAACTCGGCGCATTTTTGTGTCCACTGAGTTGTTTTCCCTTATGCTGCTCTGCACACTCGTGAATGCTCTCCCCCTTTTCCCCCCCCCCATCCCGCCATATTCCATCTTTCCTATTGCATTTTGTCCTTTGATTTCTCAAAACATTTGACACTGACGTCAATATGATATAAAGGACAAAAATTTGTACAAAAAGGAAAGCAACAACGACAATGAATCCTCCATCCACACACACACACACACACACACACACACACACACACACACACACACACACACACACACACACACACACGCACACACACACACACACACACACACACACACACACACACACACACACACACACACACACACACCAGCTCGCCCAGAAACACACACATTTGTACTTGCAAAGATAGACAAAGAAACATCAGCTAATTTTTTTTAAGTTGCAGTGATGTACATGTGATTCATCGTTGCAAATATATATTATTTAACAGTTAAGCAACCCATTCGTTTCCACACAGAGTAAATCAGTGCTTGACATTAAAAACAAAACAAAAAGAAATGCCATGTCAATAAGACATGATAACACCATCAGATCCGTTTCACATTTTTGCTTTTCAAAACATGATCAAGCTAACAAGGCGCAACATGGAATGTTTGCTCTGATATTTGTGATAGCGAATCAAAGATTGGGCATTGCAATGATCTGGCAGCAACACGAACCGTTTCACTGGTATCAACCCAAAGGAACAAACAGAAAACAGGAAGCATTCATCGTTATCATTGAAAGAAATTTTCGATAAATAACTTAACCA
>JADBJO010000598.1:95000-97500 GCA_016801955.1 Conus betulinus | reverse complement strand
CTGAGACGAACGATGATGGCTTTCTGTGGCACCTCCCTAGATGTTTGACACTGTGCTTCTTTGCAGGATTTCCTTGATCATTCCATTGCTGCCAGAATCTGGTCGTGGTCAGAGTGTCAGCCTCTGAATATGGGATGCCGTTCACTCTCTGTTCAAGCGACGTTCTGCATCGGAAAAGAACTGCCTGCAAATTCCATTCCTACGATCTGGCACCTATTTGTGTTGGGAAACCCCTTCCCATCCACTCCTCTGTCCTGGATCAAATCTCTCCGGGCACCCTTCTGTCCTGGGACACTTTCCTGGCACCCTTTCCAGTTGGGAAAGGGGGGGGGGGGGGGGGGGGTTCAGCGTTCCCGTTCAATTGACGTCAAGTATAAAAAAAAATCAGTAAAGATCTGGAGGTTCAAGGTTCGATTCCCATCAATGTTATCTGTAGTAGGATTTTTCTGCCCCGGTTAAGCTGTGACGGTGGATGGCGGCCGAAATGAACGGCGTGGGCGCAATGCCACTGAAGCAGCACGGAAGATGAGATTAAAAATGAAAAGTGTCAATCGATAGGAAATTATTTTTTAAAAAATTGCATAGCCCGATACAAAGCTCGAAAACTAAATATGAGGAATGAATAGGCAGGATCTGGCATACGCCATTGTTTTTCTTATACTCCCTCCCTCCCTCCTCCATCTTCACCATAAACAACAACGCCCACTGATAAGTAACGCACTGATCACCATTCTCACTCTCGGTAAGCACGATACACTGACACAGGAAACGGAAGATGGTTTAGGTACAGGAAGCGGAAGCGTTGATTTTTTTTTTTTCCCTTTTACTCGGTGAATGAGAAGTGTTCGAGAGATAACTCCCTGTTCTTTTCGGATGTGGGAAACAGGTCAGAGTTCAGGGTTACGCTAGAGGTCAAGTAGTAACAACACTGTTTGAATATATGAAAATCGCCCTGCTTCCGTAAACAGATTTTTTTTTAAGTGAAATAAAAAGACTTTGTCCTTGCATTTGGGTTTGATCAGTTATTTCAACGCTAGATATCAGCATGGGTAGTGGAAATATGCATGACTTGAGGTCTCCTTGCATCCCTACGCTATTGTTGGGGCACAGGGATTTGGGGTGTGAAAGCCCAGCAGACGACAGAGAAAAAATGGGGGTCATGTCGATTATGCTTGCACATCATGTAACCAAACTTTACGGTTGTGTCGAGTCAGGCACAGTATGTCTAAAGATCTGAACTACGCAGTGAATTTGTTTTAATGAGGGCTGAGGTTCTCAGAGATGTTACATGTAACTTTGAGTGTAATAGAGAATATATAGCGTTTGGAGCCTAATTCGTAACTGTGCACTCGCACCAAAGGCTCTGACGAGTCTCTTGAAACTAAAGACGACTCTGCTCGTTAAGAAGGTCCCTGCTACAAGAGTTATTGCCCTTCGTCACAGACTAGTTATCGGCCGCTTATCAGCCTCCTAAACTGCTCATCAAAGGTCCACCGACTTTCTCTGCCGGCGCCTCTTCCGGCGGTTGCCGTCGTTTTATCGTTAGGTTTGTGTTTAAAAGGACAGCCCTTTTTATTAGCGTCCTCCTTGTTGATTTAGTGATGGCAAGAACACAAGTGGTGGATAGGCACGGCACAATCTCTCTGCGTGCATTATTGCGTAGGCGCGTGCGTGCATGAGCGTGTGTGTGTGTGTGTGTGTGTGTGTGTGTGTGTGTGCGTGTGCGTGCGTGCGTGCGTGCGTGCGTGCGAGCGTGCGTGCGTGCGTGCGTGTGTGCGTGGGCGCGCGCGCGCGCGCGCGCGCGCGCGTGTGTGTGTGTGAAAACGAAAAGTAAAAAAAACTTGTTCTTGTTCATTATATCTGATAGTAGAAGAAACTCGTGGACGGCAGCAGAGAGTCCTCAGAAGAGAAGCCCCCTTCAAACCAGTGTTTCGGCCCTTATCTCCTGACACTCAAGGGGGTTGGGCCCACCCGTTTCATGACTCCGGATGTCCCTCTGCTGCTGCCCGTTTTTTTTTTCCCATCTTGGGACGAGCCATGGCTGACATTCGAACCCATGACCCTTTGGACATGCTGATTTTCCACTTAATGACTCGCACCCTAACCAATGAGCCACAGGGACACCTGATATTTGTAGGGAAATTTAAGCCTTATGAAGTTCACGTTTTGTTCCTCCTTGACCAGATCCAGCTTGAACACCTCTCTGCCCGCTTCTGCCATTGCTTTCAGGGCTCTGGTTTTTTTCCCTCCCTGCAACTGAGAGCTGTTTCATTAGGCTGTATGCAGACGTTCCTACAAACCCCCCTAGCTCCAATTTCTGCGGTGAGGACTTTGACCTGATAGCCTTCTCTCCTCAGGCTGTTTGTCAGATCAGCATGCTTTCAGTCTTGTAGATTTGAGCTGCCTCCATTCTGTTCTCATATGGCACCGTGAGTTCGATCATGATCAGCTGCTTGGTTGACTGAGAGTGGACTACTATGGCTGGTCTCATGCCACTCTT
>JADBJO010000598.1:77500-82500 GCA_016801955.1 Conus betulinus | reverse complement strand
AGGTCGTCCACCACAAAAGATCCGTCTCCCAGACCCCAGGACTCTCAGAAGACGACGACGACGGCATGGACTCAGCCAGCCAGAGCAGTGTGTGTGGCTCCATAGTGCTCGGCTGCGACGGCGGGTCCACCGTCGGAGGGACAGCCATTGGGGACAGCCCGGGGACCACCACCACCACCACCACCACCTTCACCCTCCCCAACACGTCCTCCGCCTCCCACAGAGACGACGGGACGAGGACGAACCGGAAGAAGTCCAAGAAGCCTCAGACGATGGAGGACCTCCAGAACCAGCGCGTCATGGCCAACGTGAGGGAGCGGCAGAGGACCCAGTCCCTCAACGAGGCTTTCGCTCAGCTTCGCCAGATCATCCCGACCCTGCCCTCGGACAAGCTGAGCAAGATCCAGACGCTCAAGCTGGCCTCGCGCTACATAGACTTCCTGTACCAGGTGCTGCGCTCCGACCAGCAGCTGGAGAGCAGCCGCATGATGCAGCAGGGGGCGTCGTGCAGCTACGTGGCCAACGAGTGTCTGTCCTACGCCTTCTCCGTGTGGAGGATGGAAGGGGCGTGGAGCTCCATGGCCGGCCAATGAATGACCTGCCGGGCCTGAACTGCCTGAATGGGCCTGCGCTTGATCGTCTTCGGAGGACGAGGTGAGTTTCGGGGTAGGTCTGGTGTGCGTGTGTGTGTGTGCCTGAGGTGATGTTTAACTGATTAAAGATTGTTCTCAAAACGTTTAAGTACGACACCCGCCAAAGATGAACAAACGAATCACAAGACAAAACACAACGCGTTTCGACCTGTCAGGTCTTCTTCAGGAAAGAGAAACAACACTCAGGAGAACGAAAATGTAGAACGAGCAATCGCTTATCTCGTCAAATTCGGCGCCAGATGGGTGTTGAAAGAAAACGAGGCCGTCAGGAAGGAGACAATGCGAGTTGAAATAGTAATGATGATAATAATAATACTGATATCAATAATAATGATAATGAAACGCGTCGTGTTTTTGTCCCGTGATTCGTTTGTTCATGTTTGGCGGATGGGTACTTAAATGTTCTAAAGATGTGTTTAGATTTCCGCCTGCAGTCGCCTCACTTTGCAACTGATTAAAGTAAAGATTGTTTGTGTTTTGTTTGGTAGTTTGATTTAAACCATCCGGTTGGTAACACTTGTGTCTTGTTCGTATTTCATTGGGAGGCACGCGCCTGGTAACGAGAAAGCGCGCGTGCACGTGCTCTCACACACACGCGCACGCGCATGCACACCACACACACACACACACGCGCGCGCGCACACACACACACACTCTCTCTGTCTCTCTCTCTCTCTCACACACTCTCTCACACACACACACACACACACACACACACACACACACACACACACACACACACACGCGCGCGCGCGCGCGCGCACGCTCTCACGAATACATTACCATCACCTCACATTTTGCCTCTCTGTCTGTCTGTCTGTCTGTCTGTCTGTCTGTCTGTCTCTCTCTCTCTCTCTCTCTCTCTCTCTCTCTCTCTCTCTCTCTCTCTCTCTTCCTCTCTCTCTCTTCATATGTGTCTTTGCACTCTTGCGTTTATATCTGGACGAACAGACGTAATTTGTGTTTTGGCCTCAGTAGTAAGGATCGGCCGACTTCAGGTTGCTGGAACTTGCGTGTTCTGTCTCCACGATATCCGTTGTATCATTTTGGGATTTTGTAGGCGACCGAAAGTTGCTGTGTATGTTGCTTGGGGACAAATGGACAGACTTGGTCCATCCAGGATTCGTCATTCGAATGGTTACTCAAATTTCCCGATCAACGGCGCAGGTCTGGCATCACGGGCCTCGTTGATGGCTAAACATGTTATGAAAGGAATGCATTTCTATCAGACCTGTAGATTCAGACCACTTTGGACCGTAGCATTCTTTTCCTTCTCGTTTGCTTTCTTCTCCTCCTCCTCCTCCTCCTCCACGTTATCATCATTATCATTGTCGTCGTCTTCCTCCTCGTTCTCATTATTCTTATCATCTCTGATGATCACAAATATGAGGATAATGTTTCTGTGATATTTCACGGTTTACTCTAGTGGCGACCTCTGTTTTTATTGCTCCGCTCTCCACCCACTCACACTCATCCCACGTGTTCGTTCGTGTCCTATGTGGAATATGGCATCGACCTTTCTCCGGAAGGAATTGCTCACTAAATCGGAAATGAGTCGAAGGTATCATTGTCATAAGAGTCCCCCCCAAAAAAAAATGTGGCTGCCTTAAAGGCGGGATTGAAAACGTGTTAAAAAAACGGATTGGAAAGCAGATTGAAAACGTGTTAAAAACGGATTGGAAAGCAGATTGAAAACGAATTACACTTTTGAACGTTCCAGTCTTCCATTCTGCATATGAGGTCCGCCCGAAAACTGGATGGGTTCGACTATGGGTCACATTACATCTTTGGACCAGATTTGGTCAAGAAAGATTTAGTCCTTTTTGCTCACTGTTGCTTAAGGGCAAATATACAAGCAGACAAGCCAACACATATGCAGAATAACTGCCACTGGCAAACCTAAAAGTTTTGGCGGCAGTAGAACCGATAATGTGTATAAGAGAGAGAGAGAGAGAGAGAGAGAGAGAGAGAGAGAGAGGAGAGAGAGAGAGAGAGAGAGAGAGAGAGAGAGAGAGTGATAACGTTTTGTGGAAGTTTCGAGATACTTAAAGATGTTTTGACGAGAGGGAATTTTCTTTTCTTGCCGTTGTTCCTTCCTTTACTTGACGTTCGTCGCGTCCCGGATTTGTCCCTCAAACCCTCGGCGATTATTCAAAGTAATTGCCTCGATACGTCTTCAAAACTACACAACCTCAAACTCGTTTTTTTTTCTTTTTAAAAAGCAAAAACATGGAACGGGCGATGGGGTAATGCAGGGAAGAGGGAGAGGGTAGGCTTACGTTTGAAGGAAAGAGGGAAGGGGGAGGGAGAAAAATCACGCCAAGGATTATAAGCGTAAAGTGGGGTTTTGTGAGATTTTTGTTTCCTTTCGGAAATCGGGTTTGTGCAGGCGGAAAAAAAAAAAAACAAAACAAAACAAAACAAAAGTCATTTCACCCTCTGTCGGGTTTTGTAAAATACAATAGCTTAAGCTACGCGGCGTGAAACTCAACATAAACAGTATTGCCTTTCGCTTCCTCGGGCTGGGGGTGGTGGTGTTGGATAGGGGGTGAGGTGTTTTGAGGAAGGGGGGTGGAGTTCGGTGCAGAGAGAGAGAGAGAGAGAGAGAGAGAGAGAGAGAGAGAGAGAGGAGGGAAGGGGGGGGGGGTGCAGGTGAAGGAGGGGGGGAGAGTTTGAGTGTCGCTTGCCTTCTTTAAAAAGAAACGAACTGATGATCATAGAAGCTTTCATTTTTCAAATCGTACTTTGTTTCTCTCCCTGAACTTCTCTCTTTCTCTCCCTGTCTCTCTCTCTTCTGTCTTCTTCTCTCTGTCACATGATATTCTCTTCATTTTATTTAGTTTACAAAACATTGCATATTTTTCACAAAACCGTTCATGAGGGACCGAAGTCTAAATGAAAACGTTGTGATTAACGAATCAGCTACGTCATTAATCAGTCATCTCTACGTAAGTGTGGACCGAAGACAAGATAGAAAGATGTTTGTGTGTGTGTGTGTGTGTGTGTCATTATTTTAACGTCTTTCCACTAATCGTGATATTAGACGGAAAAAAAAAGTGGATGAGTAAGAGAGTAAGACTTGTGTATGCCTAAACTGTATGGAGTTCTACATATTCATGTACGTGTGTATACATATGGATGCTTAGGCGTGAAAATGTATGTGTATTGAATGTAGGAAGAAAATGTAGCTACACGATTATAATAGCAAAAAAAAAAAAAAAAAAAAAAAAAAGGAAGAAAGAGAGAGAGAGAAAAGATGTGTGTGTGTGTGTGTGTGTGTGTGTGTGTGTGTGTGTGTGTGGGGGGGGGGGGGGGGGTGTGCGCGCGCGCGCGCGGGGGGGGGAGGGGGCATAATTGTTGGTCTTTTACGTGTTTGTCCTGTTGCTAAATACGACAGTTATGTGATTTGCCACAGCAGTTGCTGAAATTGATGAATTAATTCATCCTGCTAAATCACACTGTCTCTGTCTCTGTGTCTGTCTGTCTCTGTCTGTCTGTCTGTCTCTGTCTGTCTGTCTGTCTCTCTCTCTCTCTCTCTCTCTCTCTCTCTCTCTCTCTCTCTCTCTCTCTCCTTGGTAACGAATCAAAATACTTTTGCTCTCACTGAGTTCTGGCAGCTTTTTATGTTCTTCCGTTATCGGTTTTGTCCCCCTCTCTTTGTTTTTTTTTCTTCTGTTCTTTCCAATTTTCTCCCCCATCCCCCATGCCGTGTCTTGGGGTCGCGGTGTGATAGATGACATGGGGGCCTGGCGTGGTACTGCGCACGCGCACCGAGCGTGCAGTCGGCGCGTCGCCGCGGTTGTCGTGGATTTTAAAGAGCGTTTTTTCCCCTGGTGATGGATGGATGAGTCTTAAAGTTGCCTCCCCTCTCTCCCCTGCTGGGCTTCGCCACATCCTTCCGCCGTCTCTCTCTCTCTCTCTCTCTCTCTCTCTCTCCTCTCTCTCTCTCTCTCTCTCTCTCTCTCTCTCTCTCTCTCTCTCTCCATGGATCTCTCTCACACTGCGTCTGTTTGCTGCCGTCATCCTATTTCTTATCGCTCCCCCATCCCCCCCCCCCCCCCCCCCCCCCCCCCCCCCCCCCCCCCCCCCCCTTCGCTGTCCCCCCCCCCCCCCCCCCCCCCCCCCCCCCCCCCCCCCCTTAGCTTCCATCCTGCTTTCTGTCCTGGTTTTTTTTACTTTCCTTTTTCCCCCCCCCTTTTTACATTTAATTTCTCATCGGCCATCGGTTTCCTTTTTTTTTTTTTTTTTTCTTTTCTTTTTTCAAAAGACCACTTCGATTAAACAATGTTGATGCTGTTTTCTTCTTCTGTTTGTAAATCCTAAGTATTATCGCTATTTATAACCATT
>JADBJO010000598.1:65000-70000 GCA_016801955.1 Conus betulinus | reverse complement strand
GAATGACAAACTTTGTCATAATTGTTCCACCAGTAAAATACTGACGGACTGCATTATCTGTTTGTGTATCTGGTTTTAATGTCTGCCTAAACATTATAGTACACGTCCAAACGCAGTCAGATATAATTTGAAGGGTCGCAAAGTATGGTAAAGAGAGAGAGAGAGAGAGAGAGAGAGAGAGAGAGAGAGAGAGAGAGAGAGAGAGAGAGAGAGAGAGAGGACAAATGTAGGGAAAAAGAGTGAGAGATGACGAAAGATGTAGGAAAGAAAGAGAAAGAAAAGTGGGAAGAGAGAAGGAAGGAGAAAGAAAGAGAGAGAGAGAGAGAGGCAGAGACAGAGAAACAGAGACAGCGAGAGAAATAACCGGAGGTGCGTTGCAGCCACAGACTTCTCTGGTTGCAGCTCATCCTCAGGCACCAGGGAGGGGCAGGCATTGCTGCAGACTTGGGAGCTGTCAACGGCCGATGTCTGGTGCCTCCCTCATTTTCCTCACTTCCCTGTGGGGCCCTGTCAGCCCTGCTTGGGAGCCTGTCAAGGCTTCCATCAAACGCTTGTCATGTTTTTCTTTTTTTTTTTTTTTTTTTGGTCAAACTCTTCTTGTCTTAGTTTTTTTTTTGTCAAACTCTTGACAAGGTTTTTGTCAAACTCTCCTCCTGGTTTTCGGCAAAGTTTTGTCATTTTTTTTGTATCTGTTAAACTCTTGATGAGGTTTGTGTTGAACTCTTGTGAAGGTTTAAGTTAAACTTTTGTCATTGTTTCTGTGAAACTCTTATTCGTGTATTAATTCGATGTCAAACCGTAATGGTTTCTGTTAAACTCTTCTCATGGTTTCTTTCAAACTCTCGTCATGGTTTCTTTCAAAACTCTTGTCATGGCTTTTGTAATGTAATGTAATGTAAAAGGATATTTATAGAGCGCTTTACCTCGGGAGAGCCCAAAGCGCATATTACAGAAGCGTTTCTAACTCAAAGCGCGCGCGCGCGAACACACACACACACACACACACACACACACACACACACACACACACACACACACACACACGCAGAAAGACACACGAGCGCGTCAAAAACAAGCAGAATCGCGCACTGAGGTAAGTGGATATCGTTAATCACACACTTGCCATGTCAAACGGTTGCCGTGGCTTTTATCAAGTACTTTTCATGGTTTCTGTCAAACTTGTCATGGTTTCAGCCAGTCTCTCGCCATGGTTTCTGACACTCATGTCATGGTTACAGTCAAACGGTTGCCATGGCTTCTATCAAACACTTTTCATTCTGTCAAACTCTTTTCATGGCTGTAGTCAAACGTCTGTCATGGTTTCTGTCGAACTCTTATCATGCTTACAGAAAAACGCTCCTCTTTCGATTTCTGTCGAACCGTTGTCATGGTTAGAGTCAAACGGTTGCCATGGTAACAGTGGAATTCTTGTCATGGTTGTAGTGAAATGTCTGTCATGGGTTCTTTCAAAACTCATGTCCTAGTTACAAAGTTTCAAAACTCATGTCTTGGTTACAAAGTTTCAAACTCATGTCCTGGTTACAAAGTTTCGAACTCATGTCCTGGTTACAAAGTTTCGAAACTCATGTCCTGATTACAAAGTTTCAAACTCATGTCCTGGTTACAAAGTTTCAAACTCATGTCCTGGTTACAAAGTTTCAAACTCATGTCCTGGTTACAAAGTTTCAAACTCATGTCATGGTTACAAAGTTTTGTTACAGTTTCTGGCAAACTTTTGTCGTGGCTTCTGTCAATCTCTCGTCGTCATGTTTTTTTTTTTTTTCCAAACTCATGTCATGATTACACAAAGTTTTGTTACAGTTTCTGGCAAACTTTTGTCGTGGCTTCTCTGTCAATCTCTCGTCATGATTTTTTTTTTTTTCAAACTCATGTCATGGTTACAAAGTTTTGTTACAGTTTCTGGCAAACTTTTGTCGTGGCTTCTGTCAATCTCTTGCCATTTTTTTTTTCAAACTTTTGTCATGGTTTTTGTCAAACCCTTGGCATGGTTTCTGCCAAACTCTTATAACAGTTTTACCACATTATTTTAGTAATAAAATAGTTGCAGTAACATTAGCGAATCGCCAAGAAAACGTAGACAAACGAATCACAAGACAAAACACGACGCGTTTCGACCTATTAGGTGTTCTTCAGGCAAGATACAAGACTTTCAGGACAACGAAAATTAACGAGCAATCACTTATCTTCATTCACTTCAGCGCAAGATGGGCGTTCATTGGGCGTTTCCTTGGCGGTTCGCTGTTAAATACATTTAGAATTTGTTTAGATTTCCCCCTGCAGTCGCCTTACTTTGCAACTAGATCTGACATTTTTTAGTTCAAATTCTTGCCATAGTTTCAGGCTCATCTTTGTTATGCTTTCAGTCAAACTCTAAGCATGTTGCTATCAAGCTATGATCATAATTTCTGTCAAACTCTGTCATAATTTCAGCCGAACATTCGTCAAGATTCCATCCACATATGACTACATTTTCTGTTTAAACTCTCTTTCAAAGTTCCAGCCTAACTTTGTGATGGTTACAGCCAACCTCTCTCCTGGTTTCAGTCTAACGCTTGTTATGGTTTAAGTAAACCATCAGGTTGTCTCAATGAAAGGTGACGTCAGGTCAGTCACACTGACATGGTTTGAAGCAAACTATGTCCTAATGTAAGTCGAGCTATGGCATGACGTCATAAAGTTCTTGTCATGGCTTTGATCACAAAGTCTTTCCATGTTTTCACTTAAAGGATCTCATGTTCTAGTCCGGCTTTTGTCATGATTTCAAACTCTTTTCGTATTTTCGGTTGAACTGATTTCAAAATTTCATGCAAACCCTAGTAATTATTTCTGACAAACTATTTTCAATATTTCAATCCAACTCTCATCATGGTTTCAGTTAAATTGTTGCAGCGGTGTCTATTAAAGTCTTACCATGTATTCATTTACACTTTGACGATTTCAGTCACCCTCTTGTCGCAATTTCATTTGTGCTCTTATCATTGATTTATTTTAAATTCTTGTCGTGGTTACAGTCAAATTCTTATCATGATTTCAGTCAGATTAATGTCATCATTTCTGACAAATGCTTGTCATGACTTCAGAAAACAAAACCTCCGTCATCATTTCAGTCAAACTGTTGTCATGATGCCCATCAAACTGTCTTGTTTTCCCAATGCTTGTCGTGATTTTTGTCACAGTCCTGTCATCATTTCAATCAAATTCTATCATAGTTTAGTGGAACCATTATTAAAGTTTCAGTTAAATTCTGTCATTGTTGCAATTGAATCTGTCATCAGGGCAGTGAAACTGTCATGGTTTTGGTCAAACTCTGTCCTAGTCCAAATCAAACGATGCAATAAGTTCAGTCAAATTCTTATCGTGGCTTCTGTCAAACAGGTCGTGGTTCCGAGCAGTAGTATGGTCATGGTTTCTGTCAAACTTAGTCATTATATATATCAAACTCTTAGTGTGATTTTAGATAAACGTCTTGTCGTGGTTTCAGTCAAATTATCAAATGGTTTTTTTTATCCAAATCGTGGTGTGATTTCGGTCAATCAATGACTGATATTTCACTTGTTTTGTGTCATTTACCTGTGACCTCCGATGTCGGCCGTGCCGTAAACAGTGTGATTTGATGACTGTAATTTTTGTTTAGGATGAAACAAGCAGGAAAGGAGTGAGTTTTAGCTTCGTAAAGGAAACATTGAGTTGTCTATACATTTCACCACATCTGCGTGGCTAAGAGGCAACTATACACTTAGAATACGGCTTGTGTGTGTGTGTGTGTGTGTGTGTGTGTGTGTGTGTGTGTGTGTGTGTGTGTGTGTGTGTGTGTGTGTGTGGGAGAGAGAGAGAGAGAGAGAGAGAGAGAGAGAGAGAGAGAGAGAGAGAGAGAGAGAGAGAAGTTATGAATAAATGAATAAACGAATAAATAAATAAATAAATAAAAAAAATAATAAACAAACAGACCAATGACTAGATTAAAAAATATCAATCAATCGATTCACCAGCTGATCAAAACATACATAAACTGATGCGGAAAGCGCTGAGAAGAGAAGATTGTCAACAAAATGTTACATACGCCCTGGCCATTGCGTTGAAGTAAACAAACAAGTAACCCAATAAACCAGCGTAGAATTATACACACACGAGCAAGGAAGGAACGCGTGAACAAGTTGAGACTTCTTGTCAGGTATTGCTGTTGGTGAAATGGTGGTGGGAATGGCATTTTGTCCCTTTGTCTTTTTCATTTAATTACTCTATCGCCTGTCCACCTTCTGCCGTTCTTTCCTCCAAAAAGAGAAGACAAGACAAAAAGAACGAGACTGGAGAAGACGACAACGATGGGAACAGGAACGGGTGCTTGAAGATGGATCTACCCCCTCCCAACCCCCATCACACATCCCATCCCGCCTCCCACTTCCTTCTGCTCCTCCCTACCCTTCCATTTACAACCCCCTTTCTCTACTGCTTTTTTCTGCTCCCTCCACAACCCCACCCCTTTCAAGTTTTCCACATTCTTCCACAGTCAATGAGCCTCTGGAGCAACACCCCCCCCCCCCCCCCCCCCCCCAACCCCTTTTTGTTTTCCCCTTCTTCTTCTCCCTATTTACACCCCTTCCCCTTCCAGCTTCTATCGTCTATCTCTCCATCACTTTCTGACGTACGCTCGCTTATCTGTTTGCTGTTTCCCTTCGTCTGTCTGTCTGTCTGTGTTTCCTTCCTTAATTTATACTTGTATTTTCTTTCTTTGTCGTAGAATGGTGTGGATGATACTAAGTATGCACGGTGATGCCCCATTCGTTTGTGACGTCATTTATCGTGTCCATTTCGTATAGACACAAGGTGCCGTAGTCAGGATAACTGTTGGGATTACGTTTAGTGAAAGTCTGATCAGGTTTAGGGTTAGGATGGGGTGGAGGGTTATGGTTCAGGTACTGGATCAAAGCAGGGACACTAGGTCTGGGTAGTTTCAGTTTCAGTTTCATCAAGGAGGCGCC
>JADBJO010000598.1:55000-60000 GCA_016801955.1 Conus betulinus | reverse complement strand
CCTCACATACTGAACTGTGGGGAAAACAACGACAATCGGCAAACAAAACAGACATCACAGACGCAGTCGTTTGTAGACACGGCGGCAAGAAAAGTTATTTGATGTTCTACGGATATTAGCAGTTGCAGTCGTTTGTCTATAATGGTCATAAGAAATGCTAGCGTTCATTGACATCAATAGAGGTATGCATATCTAAGTTGTTTTTTGAAAAATCTGGTGACTGATCGTGGATAAAGTACCATATGTGGGTATTTGCCATACACACTGTGACTGTATTGCCGTTTGTCTTTGAGAATGCTGGCAATCACAAGACGTCCTTTCCGTCAACAATGCTGGCAAACACAAGATGTCTTTTCCCCTTCAAGATGGCTGACATACACAAGATCTCTTTTTCCCTTCAAGATGGCTGACATACACAAGATGTCTTTTCCCTTCAAGATGGGCTGACATACACAAGATGTCTTTTCCCTTCAAGATGGCTGACATACACAAGATGTCTTTTCCCTTCAAAATGGCTGTCATACACAAAGATGTCTTTTCCCTTCAAATGGCTGACACACACAAGATGTCTTTTCCCCTTCAACATGGCTGACATACACAAGATGTCTTTTCCCTTCAACATGGCTGACATACACAAGCTGTCTTTTCCCTTCAACATGGCTGACATACACAAGATGTCTTTTCCCTTCAAGATGGCTGACATACACAAGATGTCTTTTCCCTTCAAGATGGCTGACATACACAAGATGTCTTTTCCCTTCAAGATGGCTGACATACACAAGATGTCTTTTCCCTTCAAAATGGCTGACATACACAAGATGTCTTTTCCCTTCAAATGGGCTGACATACACAAGATGTCTTTTCCCTTCAAGATGGCTGACATACACAAGATGTCTTTTCCCTTCAAGATGGCTGACATACATAAGATGTCTTTTTCCCTTCAAGATGGCTGACATACACAAGATGTCTTTTCCCTTCAAGATGGCTGACATACATAAGATGTCCCTTTCCTTCCACAGTGCTGACATACACAAGATGTCCTTTCCCTTTGACAATGGTGATATCCATTTACATAAAACAGGACCATGCCGGCCCTTCAAACCAAGGTTTGATAAAAACGAGAGAAAAGTGAACAACGGATATGAATGAACAGATTAATTCTTGTGATTTCAAGTGTCTTCCTCGAAGCTGCCACCGTTGCAATGGAGAATGATGCACAACTGTAGGGCTGCTCCCAGTCTTCTTTTGAGTTGGTTTGGACAGGTCAGTTAGGAGAGTTTCCAAGTGTTTTCATGAGAAACATATTGACTGCTCCTGGGGGCCTGCCAGTGATGGGACTGCGACAGGATCTGTCTGGATGTGGCTGTGTCAAGTGTGGAGACAAAAAAGGTGAAGCGGGTGGAAAGGAGGGTGTGCGGCGTTAGAATAATGCCTCTTAGAGAGGGCCGATGTGAGAGAGAGAGAGAGAGAGAGAGAGAGAGAGAGAGAGAGAGAGAGAGAGAGAGAGAGAGAGAGAGAAGTGGGCACGGAAACTGAATGACAGAACTATTTGCGTGTGCGAGTTGTATAAAGCCTAATGATGCCTTCATGACCTTGAAATGGTATGCAACTGTTTGTAAGGTATCTTCCGTGCCTTGTGTGCAAAGACTAGAAGGCGACACATGATACGATGGGTACATAAAACGTCTCCTCCCCTCACACCTCTGCTCTATAAGCTGGGCTTAACGAAGCTGAGACAGTGGTGCTGGAACCGGTAAATGAAGAACGACAGCACGGCTTATGACCGAGACAAGGTATGTCTAAAACTAACGACGTGTGACGCGATGCGATTGCACTTCCAGGGTCCCCATTTCTCGCTTGATCGTCAGACTCTCAGAGATGGGGGTTTGGGATATTCTGCAAAGAGTGCGTTCCTAACAAAGGACGTTTGTGTTCATGATGTGCCGGCGGTGGGGAGGGAGAGGGGGTGGAAGAGGGATGGTGGTGGTGGAACACCAAATGAGAAAGAGGAGATCATGATTAGAAAAAAATGACTGTCTGACCTCTCATCCTCACAGACAAGGTTGCTTTTGTTGGCGTCAAAAGTGAGGCAAAGTTTGAACGGAAAGGAGCAGAATCAGTGGCTGGATTGTTCTCGCTTTTTTTTGTTTTTCTTAGTCTGTCTTCTAAAGCTGTCTTCGTTATTTAATGTATGGACATCACTGTCTGACAAACTTTCTGGTGATTGGTGCACACTTGTCACGGCGTTTACGTGTTGGTGGTGATGGCCAGCGAAGAAAAACTGGACGCAGCAGGCCACTGTTGATAAGACCAAAACATAATTCGACAGGTCTCCTTGCAGAACTGGATTTTTTTAAACAAATGATTTGTTTGTTAAAACATTGTGTACAGATTTCAGTGTGATGCTGCCTGTACAGACTGATCACGTTCACACACACACACACACACACACACACACACACACACACACACACACACACACACACACACACACGTGCATGTGTGTGCGCGCGCGCGTGTGTGTGTGTGTGTGTGCGTGTGTGTGTGTGCGGGCGCGCGCGCGTGTATGTGTGTGTATGTGTGTGTGTGTGCGTGCGTGCATATGTACGTACGTGCAAACGTGCGCGCGCGTGCATTATTGGACGACCTTAAGTCCCTTTGTCTTAAAGTCTATGCAGCAATGTCGACATTCACAATTAAGCAAGTAAAGTGTGTACGTGAAACTGAATCGTGGCTATGGACGTCGAAAGTGGTCCTTGCACTCCGGGTGAAAACTTCATATGAACGATGCCAGACAGTAGGGGAGAAAACACAGGAACAAGAAATGGAAGAATGTTCTGGCACTTCATTTTGCGCAAACTGGACCCATGGAATACTTACATGTGTTTTTTTTTCCCCTTGTAACAAATAATTCCACACAGCTATTGAAGACGTGCCTTCTCTGTTTTCTGCCTGTGCTTCGTTGTCTTTGCAATTGTTTTATTCCCATGAATATCTGTCTGTCTGTGTCACCTCTCACATTTAGGCTACTCAACTGAAAAAAAAAAAACCATTACCTACCTTCGCCCCCCCCCCCCCCCCCCCCCGTTGCTTACTGGAAAGTAATTGCAAAACAGACGAGTAATGTATTCTTTCCATACAAAGTCGCGTAAACGAATTCGATACATAAACTGAACGATATTCCAGCAAATTACTGACAGCAGACAATAAGACGCATGCTGTATTTATATTTGTTTAGGTTTGTGCATTATATATATATGCGGGTAGGGGGAATGCACGCCGGTTTTGAACGATTGAGTGCAGAATTAAAACTTTGCAAGAAAAAATCAAACGCGAAAGTAAAAGAAAGCAATGAAGAAGACAATAGCAGTTATGCTTACCGTAATCTAGAAATTTGTTTCTCAGAGGCAGTTTGAATCAACAACAGTTTTAGGAGTGTCTGGTAGAACAACTGATGAATGTTACACGGTTACATGATCCGTTGTAACATGGTGCTATTTAAGGATAGCCAAATGTTCCAGTACTATTGTAGGAACAATGAGTATAAAGCTTGAAGTAAGAACTGACTACGTGATGTATTCATGCTCTTGTTTATCTTACATGTACTATTCGAATGAAGACTAAACCTTTGGGATCCAAAGCGTTCATAAAGACTTTTGTGTGAAGGTGAGTATTACAAACAGATGATATATGAATATCCTCGTGACAATTTTACACCCATTTCAGAAATTCCCTGTGTAAGAAAGAAAATGACACACCCGAAGATGCGGGTGGGTCTCTCAGAGAAGTACTGTCCTCGACTGCCGAAAAGGATAATACTTCTCTGGGTCTTGTTTTGACGAGACGACAGCCCTGGTATTGTGCCTCGTGATCGGCTGAGTTATAAACAACATGAATTAAACCCTTCCACGGCATATAAGGCGGACTGGCAGCAATAACAGGCAACAGTTGAAGTAGGACTGTTACTCGTGATGCCTATTCGTTTTGTTTTTTTTTTTTTTCATTTGATTTATGGCTGACAAAAAATCGCTTGCCATGGTCATATTTCCATATCCTCCTCCTTTCTCATTATCTATCTGTCTGTCTGTCTGTCTGTCTGTCTGTCTGTCTGTCTCTCTCTCTCTCTCTCTCTCTCTCTCTCTCTCTCTCTCTCTCTCTCTCTCTCTCTCTCTCTCTGCCGTCTGCATGGAGCGTATATTAGACCGTATCTTCGTCCTCTTCCATTACTTCATCATCGTCATCATCATCATCATCATCATCATCATCATCGTCTTTCTTCTTCATCGTCTTTTTCTTCTTCTTCTTCTTTCTTCTTTCTTTCCCACCCCCTCCTTTTTCTTCTCCTTCTTCCCACCCCCTCCTTTTCTTCTTCTTCTTTCAATTTCCATGGTTTGATTGTCACTAATTACATTTATCAAGAACTCTTTGACTCTCAACGCCAGCTCTCAAAGGGCTGTGTGTGGTCTGCGGAGCCATGATTAAATGGAAACGGAAACCCACTCTTAACATGGAGTGTTATCTCCTTGATATATCAGTGCATACGAGGCTCTTTTTTCTTTTTCCTAAGTCATCGTCTTTTTCAAGAAACTTTAAAAACTAGAAGGGCCTTCGGGAGAGCGCAGACCTCCAGCGAGGCCAAATGGATTCCGGATCCGCTACTTTGATCCGGATCTGCTCCAAAACGTACCTGGAAAAAAAGTTTTTTTTTCAGATAATTATGTTGAAAAAAAGTAAAGTCGATCAATAAGCTTTTTAGTATTTTTGTGAACTTCTGTGAGCAGGTCACTTTGTAAGTGAAAATGACATTTTTTTTAATTTCTGCCAGGGGAAGTAATTAGAAGGTACAGGATGAAAAATGAATTTTCCAAGTTCTTTTTGATCCCCAAAATAAGATGTAGAAAATGCAAAATGTCAAATTTCATGTTGTCAGAAACTTTCATTATACCTTAAAAAAAACACAGTACTTCATAGATAGTAATCAGTTCATAAACAGTAATTTG
>JADBJO010000598.1:42500-47500 GCA_016801955.1 Conus betulinus | reverse complement strand
TTACACATGTAAGTCAAAAATGGGTCGAAGTGGAGAGAGAGAGAGAGAGAGAGAGAGAGAGAGAGAGAGAGAGAGAGAGAGAGAGAGAGAGAGAGAGAGAGAGAGAGAGAGGGAGAGAGAGGAGAGAGAGAGAGAGAGAGAGAGAGAACGCGCTGCAAACTATACAGAAAAGCGAGGAAGAAAGAAAGAAAAATCTGTCTTCCAATCCACTCAGTCGACCCGCCAACGTTGGCACAGACATCTAAAACATCAGAAATTTCGGAATGGCTGTTAATTTTAATGTCTTGAACTCCACATATGCTTTGAAAATAATTAAACATCCAAGAAAGAAAGAAAAAAAGAAGACACCGAAAAGAAAAGAAACAACAATAATAAAAAAAAAAAAAGAGAAAGAGAGCAAGCCAAACAAACACAGCAACAACAACAACAACAACACAGCAACAACAACAAAAACCACACACAAACAAATAAAAACAGGAGAGGAAAAGGGAGAATGAAAAGACGAAAAAGACAATGGGAAAAGAAAGCTTGAGAATAGAAGAGATCAGCTTGGCTGCAAAAAAAAACAAAAAAAAAAAAAACAAGAAACAACGTCAACGACAACGACGACGACGACCACAACAATAACAAAAGCAACAAGAACGACAACGACAACCCTGACATTAAGAGCACATCAGCAAATCATTGAGTCAAATAACAGAGATGACATCATTTGGGTTCAAATACAGATGAACTATACATTTCCCAGGAGTCTTATCATAAGATTATTATCACTAAAAGCAAAAACTGGATAGTTTCTGTCTGGCGGCCATTCTTTGTTTGTACTGTCCTAAATGTTAAATGTGATTTTTTTTTTTTGCCTGAAGAAGACCCAAGAGGTCGAAACGCATCGTGTCTTGTCCTGTGCTGTGCTTCGTTTGTCAATGTCCTTGGCTAAACCCCTCTCTCTTTCTTTAAAAAAAAAAAAAAAAAAACTACATAGGAACTGAGAATAATCCGACAAATATAGCACATCATCGCAAAAATGAATAAGCGAGCAAGCAGCTCAACGTTCATAAAAACTCAAGGAACTGAAATCTCCTTCAGGAAAGGAATGTATGCAGAATGCTCTCCGATAGACGAGCAGCAAACAGAGGCATAACAGACACGCAAAGAGACAGACATAAACAAACACACTTGACTCATTTACTGGCGTACTCACCTAACTCGCCCTCTAACGCTCAGAGAGAGAGAGAGAGAGAGAGAGAGAGAGAGAGAGAGAGAGAGAGAGAGAGGAGAGAGAGAGAGAGAGAGAGGAGAGGAGATGGGAGAGAGAGAGACAGAGAGAGACAGAGAGAGGGACAGAGACAGAGAGACAGACAGAGAGAGACAGAGACAGACAGAGAGTGAGATAAATGACGGAAACACACACACACACACACACACACACACACACACACACACACACAACACACACCCACACACACACACAGAGAGAGAGAGAGAGAGAGAGAGAGAGAGAGAGAGAGAAAGAGAGAGACACACACACACACACACACTCACAGAGAGAGAGAGAGAGGAGAGAGAGAGAGGAGAGAGAGAGAGAGAGAGACAGACAGACAGACAGACACTCACTCAGACAGACCGACAGAGAGAGAGAGACAGACAGACAGAGAGACAGAGAGACAGAGAAAGACAGAAAGAGAGAGGCACAGAGACAGAGACAGAGAGACAGACAGAGAGAGACAGAGAGAGTGAGATAAATGACGGAGACCGAAAGGCAGAGAGAGAGAGAGGGAGGGGAGGACAGACAGACAGACAGACACTCAGAGACAGACCGACAGAGAGAGAGAGAGAGAGAGAGAGAGAGAGGAGAGAGAGAGAGAGAGAGGAGAGAGAGAGAGAGAGAGAGAGAGAGAGAGAGCGCCAGCCAGCCAGTTAGACAAGCAGACACAGACTTTTCGCTTAGAGGCAAAGGGACGTTGTTCGTAGTATACAAATAGGTAATAGACCCATTAACCAGTGTGCCTTACCCACCGCACATGGTCGAACTGTGTCAAGAAGGACGAAGTGGTCAGGTGACAGTAGACAAGGTAGTAGGGGTTCGGACCTTCCCGATAATGAGAGGGGGGGGGGGGACGTAACCACTAGGACCTCGGTGCATCAAGTGGGCGCTACATACTCAGTCAGCTGAGGTCGCTTTGTAAACAGTAATTGAAGAGCAGGAGTCTTGGGCTCGTTCAGATGGTATTGCCGTGGGGCACTGTGTTGGTTCTATTGTCAGGCTGGTTGAATGCGCGTGGACGGTTGTTCGTAGTAGCTTTCTCCAGGATAATTACCGTGTTAAGTGACCCCCGAAGTCGGCGGGAATTTTCGATGTCCATTGGTGCCAGTGTTTTGTTTGCTAACCAATTAGGTAGGGACGTGTGTAAATGCTGATGTGTAGAAGAATGTAGCGAATGGAGAGTTCAGGGTACTTGTGAACAGGGGGGTTTGAGAAGCAGCATGGACAAAGGCATGGCCCGAAGGGGAATCCTTTGTTTCCATCCCTATATAAAAACTGAGGGAGGACAACGTGTGGGGGAAGAAGAACACCATGAGAGACAGAAGAACAGAAGAGAGAGAGAGAGAGAGAGAGTGAGCAGGACGGCATAGGGTCGAGAGAAACGTGGTCTGGGAGATAGAAGAGACAGCAAAGTCTTAAAGACAAGACAAGAGCTGAAGAGAAAGAAACCTAAGTTTGAAGCCCAGAGGTGGGTGAAGAGAGACAAACTGAATTTGAACCCAGAGGTGGGTGAAGGAGACGAAGAAGAAGAGTTCGTCGAGATCCCAGAGACGACCACGAAGACCCAGTCCTGAAACCTGGAGCCAGTCAACCAAGGGCTTCACCATCAAGCAGTGCTGAAGAAGAAAGACGTGAAGAGACTTTTCGAGAACTGTGGTGTGGTGTGAAAGCGTGGTTGTGTGTGTGTGTGTGTGTGTGTGAAAACCTGGCCAGGTAAGAAGTCATTTTATTATAACCCGGGATTAGGAAGTATTGATCTTTTATGTGTTGATTTGTTCATTTTGTGTAATTGGATTTTCATGTTTGATTATAAGTAGCATAGAAATTGTATTTCTTGTGCTCAGTCGTGTTAGGGAAGAAAAAAATGCGTGACATCCCATTCCCAGAGAGAGGTGAATGTTTGGTGGGCGCATGAGTGTGCATATGCGTGTATGAGTGCAGAGATAACCTTGGTGTGTTAAGCCTGACTAATAATACATCAGCTTAGTGCACTTAAGCAATACTATCACGATTTCCCCCGTCCTGGATGCCATGGCCGTACTCTCACTATGTGCACATCTATAGCGAAAATCAAAAACATGTGGATTGAGCATTGATATCAAACAACAGGGGCTGCCAACATTGTCTTCACGACATTTTTACTGTATCTAGTTATACATACATACAAACATATATATATATATATATATATATATATATATATATATGATATTGCATGGCACGTTCAACAGCCGTTTCCAGCCAGTGTTCAGGCAATACACCAGCGAAATTCACTTGTAAAGAAACAGAAATTTTTTTTATGTTAAACTGTTCTCTCTCTCTCTCTCTCTCTCTCTCTCTATATATATATATATATATATATATATATATATATATATATATATGTGTGTGTGTGTGTGTGTGTGTGTGTGTGTGTGTGTGTGTGTGTGTGTGTGTGTGTGTGTGTGTGTGAGAGAGATTGAGAGAGAGAGAGAGAGAGAGAGAGAGAGAGAGAGAGAGAGAGAGAGAGAGAGAGAGAGAGAGAGAGAGAGAGAGAGAGAGAGAATTACACACTTTGTGTATCATGTACAAGAATCTCATGCAGTGCAGACGAAGACGTCCCCAGAAAGAGGCAACAGCGTCCTCCTCCTCCTCCCTCCACTGTATGTACGTCGTCGTTTTTATCACCGCCATCATTGCGGACGTCATTTGACGCGAAGTGACGTCATCCACACACACCACGATCAGAGCGTCATCATAGTCCAGCACATGAGACAGACAGAAAGCCAGTTCAAACTGACACCACTGATCGCGAAACGAAGTGTGTGGAGAAAACCACCAGGATCTTCTTGCTGCTATGTACACTCTGCACGATGTTGTCCACGATGTGGCAGCCTGGAATGAAGTCTCTGTCGTGGACACACAGCCTCAGCCCCAGCTCGTTCTCCAACTTGGGCATCAGGTGCTCTCGTACCCAGGGAAGGTCCTCAGAGGCGTACGACACAAAGACGTCATAGTCAAAGTTGTTGGCTCTGAGTCGTTGTCTTCTGAGAACGTCACGACCCCGGAAACACTTCATACATCAGCAAACGGAGGTGCCAGCGATAGCGGAACACCACAGAGACCAACATCAGAATGAAGAGATGAAAATACTGCAGAACTGAATGAGGAAAAGATTGGTGTCCTGGCTGAGCAGACAGGCTTGCTGTGTCATGGAGAAATTTTTTAAAACCATTCCAGGAATGTTCTGACATTTGTATTCGGCTGACTGATCGATGGCATCTTTGAAGAGGAGGGTTTGGTCCGTCACATACCATTGTCTAAACCACAGCAGATCACAAGAACAATGGAATGGATTAAAACCTAAAGTTAAGGAAGACAAATTCTGACGTAAATGCTCACTAAACGAATGCCGGCTTATGGTGTGTATTTTGTTGTTGTGAAGGTGCAGCGAGTGAAGCCTGTGAAGAGAATCAAAAGCTCCGTCAGGTACATCAGCAATCATGTTGTTATCCAGAGACAACGCAGTTAAGTTACAGAAGTTCGCAAAAGTTCTGGTGGATATGGATTCAAAATTATTGTTTGACAGGGACAAGTTGACCAGAGAGTGTAAGTGCCCAAACAATTGTAAGAATCTGTCATTGTGTCACAAAAGTGAAGTTATTTCCATTTAAATGTAGGTACCTTAGTTGACTGCTGTTCGAGAAAGCATGCATGCCAATGGAATGGTGATCTGCCAGATGCAGCTCATTGTTAC
>JADBJO010000598.1:30000-32500 GCA_016801955.1 Conus betulinus | reverse complement strand
TGAATACTTTGTGTCATGCGCCCCGGGTAACAAAATATGTGTTCCTTTTTTCCCCCCTTTGAATCCGCATTGAAAACGCGCCTTTACGGGGTGCTTGCTCCTCATTGGTCAGTTTTCTTGAAAAAGTGATTTGTGCTCTTGGAAAATGAAAAAAAAAAATATTGCTTTACATTTTGGCGGAAGCTGCAGACTGGAGAGACCAGAGACTTGAAAGAGAAAGAAAAGATTAGGAGGAGGAGAAGAGGACGAAGTGTAACAGAGCAGAGACAGAGTTAAACTCTGAACTATTTGCGTTGTTATGTATTGTTGATTCAAGGGGCAAGCACCATGTTCGTGGGAGGTGGCACTGTAACATGGGCCATGGTAGCCCCTCACAGCCCTTGAGGTGACTGGAGATGTCCACTGCTAAGTGGATTTTGATTTTTTTTTTTTTTTAAATGTTTGATGTGAAACCTATCCGCATGGAATGAATGCAGTGTTTTGATTATTCAGAATGGGGGTCTGTCAACCCAGAGTGATTTATTTGTATAGAGCAAACTGGGCACCTGTATAACCTAAAAAGAAAACGAAGTGCGTATAGTGAGTGAATGGATTGAATCAGTGTGACTTAGATATAATTTTTGCGCGGGGGTGGGTGTGTAAAAAAAGAGACGGGGGGGGACCAAACGAAGGAAACAAAAACAACACACACACACACACACACACACACACACACACACACACACACACACACACACACACACACACACACACACCAAAAGAAGTAAGGCGCCAATACAAAAGAAAAGAAAAAAAAAAAATACCGGGGGTAAAATGAGTTTCGCTTTGTCTTATTGAAAAGGAGTATGTGTCTTTGTATGCATGTGTGTGTCTTTGTATGCATGTGTGTATGTGGAGACCATCGTGTGACACTTTGACCTTAATGCTATTTCCAATAACGAGCCCCTCATTCAAGCTCGCGCAGCAGCAAACATATTAAATGTTCACATAATGGACCGAATGGTCAGTCCATTATCTTAGTGATCGTTCGTTATTCTTTCCAGTCAGGCATCATTATCGTCAATGATAATAAGAAGAAGCGTAATCACAATCAGCTTTCAATATTCATTTAATTATATGTAATTCGTCTACATGTTGGGATTTGCATGGTTTTGCATATTAATCCCACAAACGAGTGAGTCGAGAGCGATGCCTGAACTAAAAGAAAAAAAAAAAAAACAAACATTGCTACTACCATTTCCTGTAAAGACATTTGGTCTAGGCGAAGTCATGTTCAGATTTCTAGTCTTGACCGACATCTAGTTCCAGGTTAGTGTGGTTCCGGATTCAGCGTGCTTTCCACCTCAAGGTCTTGGCGGGACGTCCATCTCGGGCTCTCTTCTGGGGCTCGTCTTCGATTTGATGTTCTGTGGTCCCTTCGGTTCCTTCTTGGCCTTCTTTGTCTTCTTGTTCCTCTTCTTGTTATCCTTCTTCTTCGTGTTTCTGGCGGGAGGCCTTCTTACGGCAGCTGGCCTCTAACCCTGTGCCCTTGTCATTGGGGCGGCAGCGACAGACCTTTCCTTTTCGTCTCACTCTTTGGCCTGCTTGGATTATCTCCCCTGAGTCGAGTCGACAGCTGTTTCCTGGAGAAAGCAGAAAACAGCCACAAACCTAAAATGGATGAAGGTACAGACCAACAGATTAACAGATAGAGAAGTGGGGAGACGCACAGTCAATAAATACATAAACAGATAAATAGGTATATACATAGATGCGTCGATAGAATACCAAGGTGGATTGTGAAATGGACTGGTAGACTGAATGAGGGATAGGCAGATTGGTAGACTGATAGATTGATAGACAAACAGATAGCAAGGTAGGCTGGTGGGTAGATAAATAGGTACATAGGCAGTTAAGCAAGCAGGTATGTAGTGACATAAACAGATCAACACACAGATGAAGACATACATACGTGAAAGTAAAGGAATTCTAACAGGGTGGTACAAATCAAAAGGTATGAATACAGCATATTTGGAAGCATGGATCATATTTGGTATGACACACGAATCGTGGACATAGCATACAGTACTGTTCAGTCAGAGCTGGGCAGACTGTTGTTATTTTTATTATTCTTTTTTTTAAAAAGTATTTTCAGACGTATTCTTAATGGACTTCTAGATTCTAACATTTGACGGATAGAGGTGAGGTGAGAGAAAACGACCAGAGACAGTAGACCTGACATTCTTACTGATCCCTGTTGCCTTTTGATATCGTCTAATATCATCGATGATGGTGGGCCAGAATAGCTCAGTTGGTAGAGCGCCGGACTCGTGATCTTGGGGTTTTGCAGGTTCGCATCTTCGCCGGGCCGTTTCGGTACAGAGGGATTTTTTTCCCTCGGAGCTAACATCGGTTCTGACTCCATTCCCCACACAGTCCTTCGAATGAGACTATAAACCGAGGTTCCGTGTGTGAACGCACGCACAACATCTCTGCACACATATAAAATCCCATCACCAAC
>JADBJO010000598.1:17500-25000 GCA_016801955.1 Conus betulinus | reverse complement strand
AAGAGAAATGAACTGAAATGAACTGCAATGTGACACAAACAGACATTGTTGTGTCCAGTATGTTGCCTGTTGGTCAATGGTGCGGAAAGGTTAGGCTAGTTCTATTGGAGTCCACTTCTACTGCATTCCCATAAAAGCTTCACTGCAATTTTTTTCATAACCCGGTGTTTGTCGATCATCTTCATGTATTTCTGCCGTTGGGGGTCAATGTTTTCTGGACTGATCAGCGGGGATCTTATTGGAAGGGAGGAGGGTTATGGTCATGGGTTTATTGCGTTCTGCATGTTCGAAGCTTTTTGAAGGAATATTGCTGACACAGTCTTTCTTGTCTTTGTCTCACACCCACACTCCCACACTCCCGCACACGTTCGAACGCATAAGCACGCACTGAACACACACACACACACACACACACACACACACACACACACACACACACACACACACACACACACACACACACACACACACACACTCTCTCTCTCTCTCTCTCTCTCTCTCTCTCTCTCACCACACACACACACACACACAACACACACACACACAACACACACAACACACACTCTCTCTCTCCTCTCTCTCCTCACACACACAAACACGCGCACGCGCGCGCGCACACACACACACACACACACACACACACCACACACACACACACACACACACACACACACACACACATGTGTCTCTCGCTCTCTCTCTCTGTCTCTTTCTCTCTCTCTCACACACACACAAACAAACAAACAAAACAACCGCCCCCACACACACACACACACACACACACACGCGCGCAAACACACACACACCATACACACACACATACATCACACACTAACTCTCTCACGCGCGCGAGCGCGCGCGCCCCGCCATTTATTCAACAGAATACGGTGGGAAAGTGCAGACAAACTATTTTCGTTCGCAGAAGAAGAAAAATGCGGTTAGGTCAAGCGGGGTCAGGTCGAGTAAACCCAGCTGAGTTCTGATTTCCAGCCTTTGTAATAAAACACCTCAGATCAGCGTGGGTCAGATTCGTCTGGCGTCGTTCCGGGCCAAAAAAGGGGAGAAATATGTGAGTAACACGAATTTACCCGAACCTGCCTAAATCGTTCTTAATTGTTATGAATGTTCTTGCTTATACACAAACGCACACTAACTTCTTCTCTACAGGTTCTGGTGATATAACCATTCCAGACATGTCGAGATGAAAAAAACCTCGAGTATGCGAACACTTAACAAATATGTTGCAAGACTGCCTCAGAATTACTCGGGGTATGTCATTGCAACGGATTTTTTTTATGGCCAAATTCCACTTCAACCAAATTTGAATGTTCGTCCCCACCCCCCCCCCCCCCCCCCCCCCCTCCCCCCCCTTCTTCCCCCAACCTCTCATTTTTTGTACATTTTTGGTGTGAAAGAGACGGTACCAAATGCAAATTGGACAAACTTTAAAAAACGTCACACAATTAAAACCCATTAAATGCCTGGATTTTGGGTGACAAAAATAGTGAAAATGTGTCAGATTTAGGTTAGTTTGAAGGTTACCAACTGCATTTTTGCAAATATGTATTTACAGTGATGCTGTGGTGGATGATAAGACTGTCCCCAAAACGGGACGCTAGGCGCGAGACGATAGGGGTTTTTCACACACGTGACAATAATCTCCACTGCAAGTAAGGGCTAGCTGTTTTTGGCTTTTATGATTCTTTGACGACGAGCCATGGAGGAAAACACATTGTGATGGAAAAAATAATGAAAAATAGGGAATAGGAATACAAAGGAACAATAATTACCAAATAATTTATGTGTCTGAAAACATGACATGAATCTGTTCTGCAGACACATCCCTTGCTATCTGCAATAGAAAAGTGGAAAGGGGAGAGAGAGTAGAATGGTGGAGAAAAATCATTCAAAAAACAAACAAACAGTCTTTCCATATAGCACATGCTGATTGTCATTACTATTGAGTATGGTCCTTCGGTCCTGGACGCTGCAGTTCCTGAGTGTGAAAAACTGCAAAGCACTTGTCATGCGGTCCTACTCTACACTTCTGACATCTTTTATCGATTTTCACGCCAAAAACAGCACAGCGAAGCTGGGTAGGCCAAGCTTCACAAGATGGTTGATTCCATCAAATCGGACTGCAGTGGACACTCTCTTGTCAAGGATGTTTTTTTCCCTTGACACTTGGACTGTCCATCTCCCTTGGTCCTTGGTGCACAGGTCAGGTAGGTCCTAGCAATAGAACAACATACTGCTATTAAATCAAGAGGTTCTTTCTGGTTGGTGGATGTTTTTCTCTGTACATGTGCCAAGTCTGCTGCACGCTCACATCAAGGCAATGTGCCCAGGGCACTGACCAATATTTTGATCCATACGGTCTACGCCTTCCATGGTCTGGTTATAGTGCTTGATGATGTGAGGCTCAGGTATCTCAGTCTCTTGGAAGCCTTCATTTCACATTGGCTTGTTTTGAGTTTCATTTTCTTTTGAGCGTGCATACTTTTCTGACGTCAACCATCATTTGGATGACTTCATC
The DNA here is from genome assembly GCA_016801955.1 of Conus betulinus. NCBI lineage: Eukaryota > Metazoa > Mollusca > Gastropoda > Neogastropoda > Conidae > Conus > Conus betulinus. Next base: position 22,464 of record JADBJO010000598.1, on the reverse strand, counting down.
ATCAAACAAGACTTTAAAGAGCTCCATGGGTGTGGATGCAAGTCCAGACACATGACGCTGGGGAACATCCCATTTGAACCTGTCCTTCTGCCTTTGGCTGAGTTTTATGCATCTTCAGTCTCTGGTCTTCGACATCTTCATTTTTTTTTAATGAAAGTGCTTCTGTTAGTGAAGATCCCTGCCTTTAGCTGAAGATCCCAGTCTCTTAGCTGCACATCCAAAAGATGTGGAACCACGTGTTGAAGTAGAAGGTCCCTAAGGGTCAGCCTCTCCAGGTGCCTGTGCACAACAATATGGTGAAATGAAATGTAAAAATGACACATGTGAGCAATGAAACCATTACATATCCATACTTACATGTATGAGCCACACTTGCTAATCCTCTGTGGGGTTTGTTCCTTGGAAATCACTGCAAATCAATCTTTCAGCTCAGTATCTGGACTCTATATCGATCCAGCAGGATCCCAAATGAAGCCCTTATGAATGGTCACTATACTCTGACCAACACCCCCTTGCGGAGAGGACCTACCTCAAAGAACGAGTCAGTTGGAAACCATTCATTATCCCGGTAACTGACTTATATTCCAGTAGTATTTACAGTTGGTGGCAAGTCCTCCTCCTCCTCCTCCTCATCTGTGAACGTAATGCGCACTCCATCCTTTGCCACCACAGCTTGTGCCCTTGCCCTATGGCACCGATTCAGGTTGTCGACCGTTCCTTCTTCGTTCTCATCCGCACTATCCTCATCTATCAGATCATCATTTGGCGGTGGTTCTTCATATATACTTGCTGTTCAAAAGCGAGTTTCATCTTTTAGCATGTTTGTTACTTATATAAACCGCGGAATTCCTGAAACAAACACAATAACTACATGAGTCATGTTAGCAAAAAAACCCCTACCCTCTCGTGCCTAGAGACCCATTTTTGGGACGCATCTTTCAGTACATGGAAATTCGTGAACTATGTTTTCCAATCAAAATCTAAGAGATACAAACTTAGATCATGAACAAACGACATTTTTTTTTATTTGACATTGTTAAAAAGTTACATTGATACGAACTATGGGCTTACCTTTTGGAGGTTGACATTTCGACGATTGTTCTCTTGAAAATGTTGATGCAAATGGCTGCTGTCAGATGCTCCACGGGAAGTCATCCACCAAAGTTGTGTCTAATTAGCGAGGTAGCCTTCCTTTAGTGATGTAGGCAAGCAGTATGCTCACAAACAATAAGATTCACCTTTGAGAGGCCCACACGGAAAGTGTCCCAAAAATGGGACGCTAGGCATTAATGGGATTTATTGAAGTTTTTTTCCCCTGAATCTGAAGGGTGAGATTTATGCGCATGCTTTTCTTTTTCTTTTTCTTTTTTTGCTCTCCCAGTGACATCCCAGTTAAACCTGAAGCGAGCTTCAACTTACCCAGTAAGTTCTCGCCTTCTCGAGGTGACCATTGTCTTTTCGCCTTTGGAACCAGTGTGAAACTGCAGACAGGTTCCAGTGTTTAATTGTGATTGATGCTGCTGCCTTAACTGGGGTACCAGAGTGAGCTGCTGACCACTCCGACTGGCTGGGTGGTACCGTGATTGTTCTGTCCATAGCTGGGTATCAGTGGTGGTGGCTGACACCTTTTAGTGCCTCGATGCAATGTCTTCAACATGTGACTGATGTGCCCTTGCCTGAGGTACCAGTGTTGATTACTGACAATTTCGCGTGCTGTGTGTGTATATGATTAACATATGATGGTTGTGCCCAAGCTTTATGTACCAGTATTGACTATTGACAGCTTCAAGTGCTGCAGTATGATAGGTTCGATATGTTATAATTGTGCGCTTGCCTGGAGTACTGTTCTGGCTGCTAGCAATCTGAACAGCGCTGCCCATAGACGTTTAGCTTTGGCTGACGAAAATATCGTAACCCCATTCAACTCTTGCCCCCATAAGAAAACCTATCTAGTCATGGGGTCAATGAATTAGCCTTTTAAACTTGAATAAAGTCATCACTGATAAACAATCTAATGGGGGGGGGGGGGGGGGGGGGGGGGGGGGGGGGGGGGACAGACGCAGGCCAACAACCCCTCCGTCATCACAGTAATGACTTGGCAAAGATTTGAACTCAAAGGGGGGGGGTTGACTTTTTGCTGTTTGAAGATGAAGAAGATGGAGCTTAAGAAAAATACTTATTCCAATTGCAAACTCTTCACTAGATAGAAGATGGTAACCCACAACGTTAACGTTTCTATAATGATTGAAGTGTTAATATAACATGCTGATGTATAACTTGATCAAGTAGTTATCAATTCCGTGAATTCTTGAAAAAGTTGCAGTGCTCATGTTTATGTGGAGGGGGGCTCTCAAATAAGTTTGATTGCTTAAGGAGTCCTCATTTCATCCGCAGTTTTAATCCCATTCAAAGGATCTGCTTCCAGGGATCCACCTTTCGTTAAGATGAAATCACTGATAACAGCTAGAAGGGCATTTGGGACTCCGCTCCCTACTACGCTAAGGTTCAAAACTGGGCTGGGTCAGGTCATGAGGTTGACTATTTGCCGGGGAAATAACAGAAGCAGGAAGAGAAAAGATACTTATTTCACTCGACTTTTTTCTGACAGACAGAAGGACAGAACACACAACGTTAACATATCTATAACGAAAAGTTTAAATGTTTCTGCTGATTAAACTTGATGGAAAGTTATCAATTCTTTACAGTGCCCAGGATGAAAACCTGGGGGGGGGGGTTTTCAACGGCTGAAGGAGTCCTGGTCTCCGCAGTTTTAATACTGGATCCGCGAAAATATCTGATGCTGGTGTACAGGGGTTTTTCATATCTGATACTGGTGTACAACTGGGTGGTAGTATGGTATTCTGGTGACAGACAGAAAAAACAGACAGACAGACAGAGAAAACAAAGGAAGCAGACTTTTAAGGTAATCTCTCTGATGCACAATACCCAGGATGAAAACCTGGGAATGTTTTCAACAGTCCTGCTGGTGTCGTCAGGAGTTTCACTGAAAATAATCTGATGCTGGTGTACAGGAGTTTTAATCTGATGCTGGAGTACAGGAGTTTTAATCTGATGCTGGTGTACAGGAGTTTTAATCTGATGCTGGTGTACAGGAGTTTTAATCTGATGCTGGTGTACAGGAGTTTTAATCTGATGCTGGTGTACAGGAGTTTTAAATCTGATGCTGGTGTACAGGAGTCTTAATCTGATACTGGTGTACAGGAGTTTTGAGCGTGGCAAATTCTCCACGACTTTTTGCCTATCAGTTCTCTTTGCAAAGGAAGTTCGGGACAAAGAGAAAGGGAGGGGGCTGGTAGAAGGAGGGTAGACAGTGGGTGGGTGTGGGGGCAATTATAAATTTAGGTAGTAGTGGTCAATATTAGTGTTCTAATTTCAGTACTCAATACACACACACATATTCACACACACACACACACACACACACACACACCACACACACACACACACACACACACACACACACACACACACACACACACACACACACACTGACTCATTGACTAGCTTAATACATCGAACACTGGATGCAGTGAGGATAAATCACTATAAAAATATTAGAAGATTTCGGAAAGAAAATATGTCCATGTGGTCACTTTCCTTTGGGTGTCCTTTAGTTGACGTCACACAGTTCTTCTTGCGCCTCACGCTGGCGCGAACCGTAAGTCAACTATTGACCAAAACAACACGGAATGAAAGCAACGACAGGAAATCATCCATGCACTTCTGACAAGAGGCAGGGCAGATCAATACAACACCATGTCAATAACACCACCAGCCAGGGTCTTATGAGGTAGGTAACTGTTGATGCGTATATTGTTTAGGTAGCGTCTTATGAGGTAGGTACTTGTTGCTGCGTATATTGTTGCCGGCGATTTTCTATGTCAGTCACAGTGGCATTGATTGTCATCGGCAACACTATGTGCAACATGTCACGTCACACACTGTTGCCTTTTTGGTGCCTATTGTCGCCGACTATGATATCAAGAGCATGGATGCAGGGTTTACTGCATGGAGTGGATGATTGCGAATGCATCGTGGACCTTCCAGAATGGGAGAACCATCCAGGGATCATCAGGAAGGGTGGCGTGAGACCGGGTATTGTTCTCCACTCAGGTGTATCGAAACAAATGATTCTGATCAAAACTGGGCCACACAGAAAACAGACTGGAGCAAGCTCACATTCACAAGACGGAGATGTATGCCAGCCTAGTCAGCAGCTTGAGGGAATCTGGCTTCCAGACCCAAGTCCTGGCCATAGAAGTTAGAGCAAGTGGGTTTGTAGACTCAACAGCCTATGATCTCATTAAACAGCTTGTGATTTCTGATCAGAAGAGGACCAGAACCCTGAAGTCAATGACAGAGGCAGCTGAAAAGAGTTCCAGCCGGATCTGACCGAGAAAGAACAAAAGTGACTTCTTCATAAGCCTTCAGTTTCCCAGCTTGGAACAGGTGTCCGTTAGCTATGTGGGTAAGGCATGCCTTGAGACGCCTCCTCATCCAAAAGATGCGAATCCTGGCATCGCCAGGAAAAGGGGGAAAAAAGTTGAAAACAGAAGGGCATCTGGGAGTCATGACCTGGATGCGGCCTGGCGCCCTTAGAGTGTAAGGAGTTCAGGGCCAAAACGTCTGTCTGAGGAGGAGTTCCTCTCTGAAGATCTGCTGCCAAGGTCTCCCTAGGGTTTTCTTCTTACTGCCGGAGTGGCTCTACAACAACACAACAACAACAACAACAACAAAAACAACAACAAGTCAACCGATTTGGCGACAATATGTGCCGGCAACAACATTTGCCCTACTAGAATCTGTCCTATATGAGCACGTGTGCGTGTGCGTGCCAGCGTGCGCGCGTGCGTGTCTGCGTGTTGTGCGTGCGTGCGTGCGTGCGTGCGTGCGTGCGTGTGTGCGCGTGTGTGAATGCTTCCAATGTGTTCCAAGACCTTGGC
>JADBJO010000597.1:600000-605000 GCA_016801955.1 Conus betulinus | reverse complement strand
TGGCTCTGACTTCTTAGCATTGACGTCCTGGCTCTGACTTCTTAGCATTGACGTCCTGGCCCTGACTTCTTAGCATTGACGTCCTGGCTCTGACTTCTTAGCATCGACGTCCTGGCTCTGACTTTCTAGCATTGACGTCCTGGCACTGACTTTTCGCCACTGACTTCCTGGCGCTGACGTCCTGGCACTGACGTCCTGGCACTGACTTCCTGCTATTGACCTCCTGGCAATGACTTCCTGGTTCTGACTTCCTGCTATTGACTTCCTGGCACTGACGTCCTGGGACTGACTTCCTGCCACTGACGCCCCTGGCACTGACTTTCCTGGCACTGACGTCCTGGCACTGACGTCCTGGCACTGACTTCCTGCTGTTGACGTCCTGGCACTGACTTCTGGCGTCCTGACTTCCTGGCACTGACGTCCTGGCACTGACTTCCTGCCACTGACGTCCTGGCACTGACTTCCTGCCACTGACGTCCTGGCCCTGACTTCCTTCGCATTGACGTCCTGGCACTGACGTCCTGGCACTGACTTTCTGGCACTGACTTCCTGGCACTGACTTCCTGCCACTGTTTTCCCTGGGACTGGCTTCCTGGCACTTTCTGCCTGGCACTGAATTCCTGGCACTGACTTCTCGGGCACTGACTTCCTGCTATTGACTTCCTGCCACTGACGTCCTGGGACTGACTTCCTGGCCACTGACACTTTTCTGGCACTGACGTCCTGGCACTGACGTCCTGGCCCTGATTTCCTGGCACTGACTTCCTGGCACTGACGTCCTGGCACTGACGTCCTGGCACTGACTTCCTGGCACTGACGTCCTGGCACTGACGTCCTGGCACTGACTTTCTTCCTGGCACTGACTTCCTGGCACTTTCTTCCTGGCACTGACTTCCTGACACTGACGTCCTGGCACTGACTTCCTGGCACTGACGTCCTGGCACTGACGTCCTGGCACTGACGTCCTGGCACTGACGTCCTGGCACTGACTTCCTGGCACTGACTTCCTGGCACTGACATCCTGGCACTTTCTTCCTAGCACTGACTTCCTGGCACTGACGTCATGGCACTGACGTCCTGGCACTGACTTTCCTGGTACTTTTCTTCCTGGCACTGACGTCCTGGCACTGACGTCCTGGCACTGACGTCCTGGCACTGACGTCCTGGCACTGACTTCCTGGCACTAACTTCCTGGCACTGACTTTCTAGCACTGATGGAGACGGAGTGATTGGGGAGGTGTTAAAGTACGCAGGGCATTGGGTTGTTGACTTCTTTGTTAAACTTTTTTTTTACTCTGTTTGAGGAGGTAATGATCACTAATAATTGGACAGAAAGTATTGCTCTGCCTTCATAAAAAGGTGATAAAAACGATAAAAACGATAATTTCACGGGGATATCGCTATTTGATAGAAGCAGTAAGCTGATTGTTTCTATTGTAAACAACAAGATTTAGGAATGGGCTTTACTTACATAATATTACAGACGAGCATCAAGCTGGATTTAAAAGAGGCCACTCTACCATTGATCATATGTACACATTATTGGCTTTAATACAAAGGCAGTTTTGTTTTAATTGTAAACTTTGCATTGCTTTTATTGATTTTGAGAAAGCTTTTAACTCCATTGAAAGAAAACTTATTGTGGGCCTAGTCTTTTGAAAAATGGTATTAAAGGAAAACTTTTTCGGTGTGTTTCACAGTACGTATGTCACAGTCAGGACTAAAATTCGTTCTACCTAAAAACTGACAGTCTATATAACTTGTACCCGAAGGGTAAAGCAAGGCGACGTTACTAGCCCTGTGTTGTTGACTTTATTTATGAATGAGTTAGTGTTGAAAGTGATCAGAAATGTGAAGCATGGTGCTACATTTACATATGATTACTTTGAATTATTTATTTTACTTTTGGTAGAGATGATGTGGCTCTCTTGTCTGAAACAATAGTGGGGTTACAGACACCATTAAACAGCCTACATAGAGCAGCATCCGGACTCTGCTAAAGTTGAATAGGAGTAAAAGTAATATAGCTAGCTGTTGTTAGGAAAGGCGGATACTTAGCAGCGAGAGAACATTCGAGTTACGATGGAATCCTTATGCCCGTTGTAATGTTTATACGTATTTAGGCATCTATTTTTCAGCTAGATTCAGTTTTACTGTGTCGTGTCAAAACCTTGCCAGCTGAGCCAAGCATGCAATGTTATATATATTGCAAACACTGTTTAAATTAAACTATAATTCCTTGTTGTACATCTAAAATTATTGACACACAAAGTACAACCAAATGTTCAATACGGGCCAGAATTGTGCGGACTAGGTAGTGCAGCTCATCATTGTGAAAAGGTTCACCTGTTTGGTCTTAAAGTTTCTAAGAGTTAAAGTACAAACAAAATAATTTTTGATATATGGAGCGACAAATAGATAGCCCATTTATATATAAATTCTGCAGCCAGATAAGTACGATACTGGGTAAACTTTAAGATTGTCAAGAATGGATTAGACAAGATTACCAGGAAACGCATATTGTACATTGTTTGATTTAGATTCTCGTGATAAAAGAAACTGGGTATCTGACATTCATTGTAAATTGTATATGTTTGGTTTTGGATATGCATGGCTAAAACAGGGTTTACAAGAAATGAATCACTTCCTTGATGGGATTTAAAGGAAAGGTTGGTTCTCTGTAGATGGCAAGAATGGTTTTTAATCAAGAACAGGGAAAGATTCGGTTTGTATAAAACGTTCTGTACAATAGCTGCTGATAAAATGTGTCTGAAATGTAATCTAAACAGACATCGAAGAATCATTATAATGCTATTTAAACTTGGCGTTTCAAAAATTACTGTTCATGAGTTTCAGTACAAGAAACGCGCTCTTGATTTGATTAGTCCATTGTGTAAACAAGCTAAAAAAATTTTTAAAAGACGAGGTGCATTTTTTGTGCTGTCCCGAACTTCGTGAGTTAAGGGTAATATATCATATATATATATATATATATATATATATATATATATATATATATATATATATATATATATATATATATATATATATAAGTACCATAAGTATCCTAGTCTGTGTTTCTTCTTGCTGTACTCCTAGCATCGAATAATGAAAGAACAAACCAACAATCTTTCCATTTACCTATACCAAACATTAAGTTACGATCTGTGCTTATCACTTTATATGTAAAGCTTGCTCAGTTATATTGTTGTATATGTTTTCTTGGAATGATTGTTGTGTTCTACCGCAATCATGAGGGCCAATGTCCTACCAATGATCAAGATATCCGTATCCGTCTGCTTCCCCCCCCCCCCCCCCCCGCTCTCTCTTTCCGAGAGTCCTCTCTCTCTCTCTCTCTCTCTCTCTCTCTCTCTCTCTCTCTCTCTCTCTCTCTCTCTCTCTCTCTCTCTCTCTCTCACGTTCTCACTCTCTCACACACACACACACAAACACACACACACACACACACACACACACACACACACACACACACACACACACACACACACACACACAGAGAGAGAGAGAGAGAGAGAGAGAGAGAGAGAGAGAGAGAGAGAGAGAGAAACTCAGAAACACACACACACACACACACACACACACACACACACACACACACCACACACTTCACACAGACCATACACACACACACACACACACACACACACACACGTGTTAAGGACGAACAACACACACACACACACACACAATACACACAGCACACACCGCAGCGTACTTCCCTTGGGGGACACCAGACCATATCCCAATGATCCTATCCCGCACTTGCGTTGGATGATAAGAGACCCGAAATTTCGTGTTCTAAGGAAGAACAACCAGTTGGATGCTGTCCGTAATAAAATCAACGTGTGCCAGCATTATATTCTGTGGCCGTCCGCGTACTTGTTTTTCTTAGAGGAGGAGGGAGTGTGGACGACGGTGAGGAGGGGGGTGGGGGTTAGGTCATCAATCGGTGTGAAGAGCATGGGGCGAGGGGCGCGGTGCGGGGTGTGGGGGTGGGGGTGGGTGGTGGGGGGTGGGGGCGGTGAGTAGCGGTGAAAAGGAAAAGCGTCAGGAAGGATGCGTGGAAGGGTCGTGTGTGTGTGTGTGTGTGTGTGTGTGTGTGTGTGTGTGTGTGTGTGTGTGTGTGTATGCTGTATGCGTGCAAGGTGTGCGCGCGCGCGTGTATGTTTTGTGAAGGGTGTGTGTGTGTGTGTGTGTGTGTGTGTGTGTGTGTGTGTGTGTGTGTGTGTGTGTACCCTGATGTAAATGCGAAAAAAGTTGGATTGTGTGTGTGTGTTGAATGACGTGCCAAAAAGTCTCTCTCTCTCTCTCTCTCTCTCTCTCTCTCTCTCTCTCTCTCTCTCTCTCTCTCTCTCTCTCTCTCTCTCTCTCAGTCTGTCTGTCTGTCTGACTTTCTGACTGTCTGTCTGTCGTCTGTCTGTCTGTCTCTCTCTCTCTCTCTCTCTCTCTCTCTCTCTCTCTCTCTCTCTCTCTCTCTCCATCAGGTTTCTTTTTTTCTTCTGTCTTCCCGTCCGTCTCGTTCCTTCAACAGACTCCTGGAGAACTGCTTTTAGCAAGGCCACTGGTTCTTATTCCATGGCCATACCAACGTGGTTCCCTTTCCTTGACTGATGTCAGTAGGCTTTCACGTGCTCCTATGTGGCCACACACCACAATTAGGATTTTTACATGAAAACACCATGAAAATCCATATAAGCATTTTTTTTTTTTTAGGTGTACCACAAATTAGAGCCAGCATTTCATGTAAAACTGACAATGACTGATCAGAAGAACCACTCTTCACCAATTATTTCTCTTGTTTTAGGGGAATCTTCACCGAGAGAATGGCAGCCAATCTTCAAATGCATTATCTTCCCCTTAGTTGACACACATTTCATGCTTAGCGCTCACCCGTAACCCTGTCTTTGCTCCAGCTCAAAGGGCCAAAACTGTCCCATTCTTTTGATTTCATTATGTCTTCTCCGAACCACCTGGCTTGG
>JADBJO010000597.1:585000-590000 GCA_016801955.1 Conus betulinus | reverse complement strand
AACACCTTCAGTCATCTTGGGAGTTGAGGGGTGGTGGTGGTGGGTGATGGTGGTGGTGGTGGTGGCGGTGAGATGATTTGTGGATACGCAAGTGTCTGATCAAGCCGATGTGTGCACGGAATGTGCGGTGACAGCTTGTAAGCCAATGCGGGAGACCTGTTCTTGCATGCAGGCGCAGGCTTTCTTTGCCTGTCTCTTTAGTTGCACTGCAGCTGTCCTCCTTTCTTTACATAAAGTGACACCTTTGTGGATTGAGTAGCGCCATCTGGCTCGATCCACAGCAGCAGTTTATTCCCGTGTGTCAGGGTTGACGTTGAACGCTTTCAAGCATGTTTTGAGAGTGTCTTTGAAGCGTTTCTTCTGACTTCCATGGGAACGCTTTCCTTGCTGCAGCTCACCATAAAAGAGTCTCTTGGGTAGCCGGTGGTCTGGCATCCGAGCTACATGACCTGCCCATTGAAGCATCAGGATGGTGTGGATGCGCGGCAGGCCTGCTTGGTCCAGCACCTCTGCGTCTGGGATTTTGTCCTGCAATTTGGTGTTAAACGATCTTGGGGGGGGGATGGGTGGAAGTGATTGTCAGCTTCTTGCTATATGCCGTTGGTACACCGTCCACGTTCAAAAGTAATACAACTAAGAAGTCCGACGATGAAGGAAAGTGGCAAATCGGCTCTGGCTAAGCAATGCGTGTAGCTGAATCTAGTAGATTGCAGACAAAACGATAAGTGTAGTCAAATGTGGCATATTATAAGAACATGTCGTTGTACAACGTGTGGCTGGCCTTTGTCTAACATTATGCAGAAGAAAGATTTTTAACAACAAAAAAAAATTCGGTGTTTTTTAGAAGGTGTGTTTTTAAAGGGTTGAGTGAATTAGTTTTTTTTTTTTTTTTTTTGTTTGTTTTTTTTTTTTTTTTGTTTTGTTTTGTTTCTGTTTTTGTTTTTTGATTAATGACTTGTGAGTTGACTTCAAGGCGGGGACAGCCCTGATATGGCCCCTTTCAGTCAGCTGGGCTATAAACAACATTACCTTACCTTAGTTCGACCTTGTTTACTGTTGGCTATGGTAGCATTCCATAAATTATGAACAATACGTGAAGTTAAAAAGTGGGTGTTCTTTAGGAAGCAACTATGCCGACTGAATGGAAAAAGGTACGTAGCGAAACGCAGCATACCACTACGATAGTGGTGGACTCGAAACAACGCGTGGAGTTACACGTAGCGTGCTGCAGAAACAGCATTGCCTGAACAACACGTATACTTAAATGTAGCGTGCTGTGCAAAGAAGGAGTACTAAACAAACATTACACGTAGTTAAACGTGGCATGCATGAGAAATACCAGTCGCTGAACCGTAGGTGTACTTGTTAAACGCAGCGTACTATAGGAAACAACAGTACTAGCGGAACAATACGTATAGTTAAGCATAGCCTACTGGCAGAACAATACACGTAGTTAAACGTAAAAAATGCTGTTCGAACATCACCGGTAGAACAACACGTGTTGTTAAACGTGGGTGTGATACAAAAGCGGTAGTTTTACCGGAACAATGCGTGTAGTTGAACGTGGTGCGCTGTAATTCCAATAGTACTATCTGGACAATACGTCGAGTTAAATGTGACGTGTTTGTACTACTAGTTGGACAATGCGCCTAGTGAGACATGGTGCGCTCTAACTCTAATAGTACTATCTGGACAATACGTCGAGTTCAACGTGATGTGTTGTAGTACTATTTGGACAATGCGTGCAGTGAGACATGGCGTGCTGTAACACCACTAGTATTAGCTGAAAAAAATGCGTGTAGTTAAAGGTGTGTGTTTGTAACACCAATAGTACTAGCTGGACGATACGTGTAGTTAAAACGGGGTGAGCTGTAACACCAGTAGTACTGGCTGAGATTGCGTTTAGTTAAACGCAGTGTGTTGTATCGCCAATAGTACTAGCTGAACAAAATGTGTAGTCAAATGTGGTGTGTTGTAACGCCAATAGTACTAGCTGAACAAAACGTGTAGTCAAATGTGGTGTGTTTGTAACGCCAATAGTACTAGCTGAACAAAACGTGTAGTCAAATGTGGTGTGTTGTAACGCCAGTAGTACTAGCCGGACGTATGTGTAGTTAAGATTGGTATGCTGTAACACCAATAGTACTCGCTGGAAAATACGTGCACTTCAACGTTGTGTGCTGTAACATCAATAGTACCAGGTGAACAAAATGTGTAGTTAAGCGTGGTATGTTGTAACACCGACAGCACTAGCTGGACAACACGTGTAGTTAAACGTGGTGTTTAGTAACACCAGATAGTATTAGCTGAACAATACGTGTAGTTAAACGGGGTGTGTGTAGTAACACCAATAGTAGTAGTTTCACAACACGTTAGTTAAACGTGGTGTGTTGTAACAATAACAGTACTAGCTTGACAATACGTGTAGTAAACATGGTGTGTTGTAACAATAACAGTACTAGCTTGACAATACGTGTAGTAAACTGTGGAATGTCGAGAAACAGTTGCACTTGCTTAAACACGTCTTCTCATGAAAAGTGTTTCTTGTTGGATCTTAAATTATCGGACATTGAAAGGAAATCTTAAATGTGGCAGGGAACAATAAACAGTAATATAACAAACAAGCGGGATAACTCTTGCTCCCATGATGAACAAGCACACGCGAGCTTGGAACATCCTTTATGTGTGGGATGTGTGTGTGTATGTGTGTGTGTGTGTGTGTGTGTGTGTGTGTGTGTGTGTGTGTGTGTGTGTGTGTGTGTGTGTGTGTGTGGTGGTGGTGGTGGTGGGGGGGGGGGTCCTTGTTTGTTCTGAGTGTTAAGTGCTATCATTTCTGCTAGATTCCATGTCGTAAGCAGCATTCCTTTTGAGTTGTGGGCGTGTCTTTATTTCATCATGGGAGGCAGAGTTACCTTACTTGTTTGTTATTTACTATCTGACATTGTCATTATCATAAAACATTAATCATACAGTAGCTATGTCCTCATCGTCCCCTCCTTTCCTTTCAGCTCAAATTCCTCTCTAAAGGGATCATTTTCCATCCATTAAACTTTCAACCATTGAGACAACCGTCTCTGTAGTGACACGAAGTGACTGGTTACCTATAATCGCTTTGAAACCGTCTTCCAAAAAGCTACTGACTTCCACTGAATCGGAGAAAACCTGTGTGTGCGTGCGTGCGCGCATGGTGTTCGCGCATGTGTGTTCGCGCTGTGTGTGTGTGTGTGTGTGTGTGTGTGTGTGTGTGTGTGTGTGTGTGTGTGTGTGTGTGTGTGTGTGTGTGTGTGTGTGTGTGTGTGTGTGTGTGAACATGTGTGTGTGTGTGTGTGCGCACGGGCGTGCGTGCTGCTTGCGTGCGTGCGCGCGCGCGCGTGTTGTGTGTGTGTGTGTGTGTGTGTGTGTGTGTGTGTGTTGTGTGTGTGTGTGTGTGTGTGTGTGTGTGTGTGTGTGTGTGAGCATGTGTGTGAGCGTGTGTGTGTGCATGTGTGTGCGTGTGTATGTGTGCGTGGGGTGTGTGAGAGAGAGAAAGACAGATAGAGAGGAACAGAGAGAGAGACAGTCAGACAAACGGAGTCCGTGTCTTGTGTGCAGGCCTGCGTGTGTGCGTGCGTAAGCGCGCGCGCGCGCACGTGTGTGTCTGTGTGCCTGTGCGCGTGTGTTCATTATGAAATTTATGCATGCGCGTTTGCATTGGAGACCTTCCGTTCTTTTCCCTTTCCGGAGGTATGTGGGGTTATGTCAACGTGCATTACGTACTGTGTGTAGCGCATTGAATTGCCTCTTAGCAAGGACCGCGCTCAACAATTGGCCGTTTGTATAATTATTATCTTTTAAATGCAACTGGGAATAGGAGTGCTGAGTGAATCCTAATTACGTACACACGTACACACACACACACACACACACACACACACACACACACACACACACACACACACACACACACACACACACACACACACACACGCACGCACGCACACACACACACACACACACACACACACACACACACACCGATCACAAATGCATGCACGCACGCAGCTCAGCATTCACTCTGTGTACACGCAGTCGCTCCAAACAACCAGAAGGCGCACTACAATATCTCTTCTTCTGCCCCTCCTCTCCCGGGGGAATAATTTACTAAACGACAATCAACTCCACCATCATACACAACAGTTTGTTTTTTTCTGGAAAAAAAAAAAAAAGAATTTCTATTCCTCTTCTCCAGTGGAGGTACAATCATTCCACAGATCCACTAGCTGGGAGCAAATTTCATCTCATTATACATAGTAATTCACAAGTACATCTTTTAACCGATTTCTTCTCCCCACTGGAGAAAAACAATGTATACATTTTCCAAAGAAGAATCAAAGATGGCTTAAAATACAGTGACAATATCTGAGTTCCGACCCAGGGGACAATCAAAAATCATAGTGGGTCAACATGACAAACGCTTTCAAAGTTTTCGCACGACTGCCGCAGTCGTTGTCCTCTTCAACTAGGTTCTCCAACTCTGGAGACAATAAGAGGTGCTGCCACAGCACTGGAGAATCTCGTTCTGCAGTTCCAAACAACCTGTCTGGTCAGTGTCCCCAAGCCATCTCCTTCCTATACCTTATTTTTCCTTCCTGCGCTCTTCCTGAGTACATATTCAGTGAGTACTCATCTAACTCTACGCATTACCAGCCCTTGGTTACTTGACCAATGGACAACGTCCGTCCATTTTCCTAAGCGATTCAACCAATAATCACCCTACGTCTATAGCCACCAGCGACACCGATCACACTGGTCAGGCCACGTAAATTGTCCTTTCTTTTACCTTTCCTTTTCCCTACCTAGGGAAATGCTTTATATCAAAAAGGGCGTACGCGACGGAACGTCACATGTCGACACACACACACACACACACACACACACACACACACTTTAGGAAATAAGCCACGCACGACAATTAAGACCACTGGTGTGAAAGACAAGAAAAGAAAAACTATTCAGACAAT
>JADBJO010000597.1:572500-580000 GCA_016801955.1 Conus betulinus | reverse complement strand
CATACCTATCTACAAAGCAGTGACAGCTCAGACCCTGCAAACTACAGACCAATCTCAATCATTTCCACTATTTCCAAACCTTTGGAAAAAACACATACACAAACACACATTACACCACATAAATGCATACCACTTGCTGCATCCAAGACAGTCGGGTTNGTTCTAAAATGCTCTCTTATCGCACTCACTCTAGACTCTTTCTCCCCCCCCTTCTCTCTCTCTCTCTCTCTCTCTCTCTCTCTCTCTCTCTCTCTCTCTCCGCACCTTTACCCCACACTCCCTTCGCTCCTGCGTCTCTCTCTCTGTCTGTCTGTATGGCTGGCTGGCTGGCTGGCTGGCTGTCTGTCTCTCTCTCTCTCTCTCTCTCTCTCTCTCGTTCTCGCTCTCTATTTTTTTTCTGAATTTAATCCCGTATTGTACTGTAGTTCTAGTCACTTTTTTGCATGCTTCCTTTGTTACCTCATCTTATTTTATATTGTTGACCCTACTCAGGGCGAGGACTGGATGTAAAAAAAGCACATCAGTGCTTATCTATTATCCTCGTAAAAATTAAAGAATTTTGTCTTGTCTTGCCTTGTCTCTCTCTCTTTCACGCGCGCGTCCAAGCACTCAACACGTACGCACACACACACACACACACACACACACCACACACACACACACACACACACACACACACACACACACACACACACACACACCTTTCCCTCAGGATCAGCCGTACAGTTGGCGTGCTGTCAGCGCAGTGTCACCATGCAAATGCAGACAGACTCTGCTCTCCGCCAATAATCCCGTGACAAGCCTCTGTGTTGACATCGCTTCAGTCACATGCCAGCACAGCCACAAAGATCACCTGCTGTACTCAAACCCAAAGCCAGTTTTGCATCATGTGAGTGTGTGTGTGTGTGTGTGTGTGTTGTGTGTGTGTGTGTGAGGGAGAGAGAGAGAGGAGAGAGAGAGGAGAGAGAGAGAGAGAGAGAGAGAGGAGAGAGAGAGAGAGAGAGAGAGAGAACTGCATAATGTGCGAAAACCAGGAATAGATGCAGAACTCACACATAGGAATTTGGGGCTGACATTGACAGAGGACGACTGGGTGATGAAGGATGTGGGAGTGGGACGAAGAGTGAAGGGGTGTGTGTGCGTGTGTGTGTGTGTGTGCGTGTGTATGTGTGTGTGTGTGTGTGTGTTGTGTGTGTGTGTGTGTGTGTGTGTGTGTGTAGATGGAAGGGGGGGGGGGGGGGGCGGGGGCGGTGAAGTCAAAGAGGTCATAGTTTCAGGTTACGTTTTCCTCTGCATGCAAAGGCATTCCAAGGTGTGTTGGAAGGGGGGATGGGGTGGCGGTGTGTGTGTGTGGTGTGTGTGTGTGTGTGTGTGTGTGTGTGGGTGTGTGTGTGTGTTGGAGGGGGGGGTGTCTGTCTCTCGGATCTCAGAGACAAAAGACCACAGCGTAAGTATATACTGTATATTAAAGAAGGAAAAAAACGAGAGAAAGACAGAAAAGAAGGAAGGAAGGAAAAAAGAAAGAAAAAATACGAAAAAAAGGGAAGGGAAGGACAAAGAAGGAAAGAAAGACAGACAGAAAGAGCGAAGGAAAGACAGAAAGAAAGGGAAAAAAAGAGGAAAAAGAAAGAAAGACAGAAAGAAAGAAAAAGACGGAAGAAAAGAAAGACAGAAAGAAAGAAAGACAGAAAAAAAAGAAAAAAAAAAAGAAGAAAGAAAGAAAAAAAAGGAAAGAAAAGAAAAAAAAAACGAAAGACAGAAACAAAAAAAAAAGGAATTAGGAAGGGGGGGGGGAGGGGGACATCCCCTCATGAAAAAGATAACTGTCACCAGTTCCCTCCCTTGATAGTCACTGTCTGCATTTCCTGCCGTACCCTCAGGATTTGTTCTATTGTTACTGCCTCAGCGATCACTCAAGTTTTGTGTGATAGAATTCTCCATATTTCTTTGAAAACTCAGAATTTAAAGACTTTTTGCTTACATTTTTTTTTGTATGTTATATATGACATGTCTTCTTGTATATCTTTCTTACTGGATAACACACAACTCGATAACCAAGTAACTCAAGTGATAAAGTAATATGCAAACCTAACAAATAAATAAATAAATAAATAAATAAATAAACAAACACGCACGAATAAAACAAACAAATAAATGTTTAAAAAAAGTAAGTAAATAACTCAAAAAAAAAAACATAAGTAAGTAAATAAGTTGTTGTATATAATGACATACTTCCTGGCATGTTTTTTCTAATATTTCAATGACTCAATAACCAAATAACTCCATAAATGAATAATAAATAAATAAATAAAATAAATAAATAAATAACAAATCAATAAAGCACACTACAAATGAATAAATAAGCAATAAAATGTTCGAGCAGATAAGAATTATGACATGACGTTTATGGCCACTGAGGCCACAGGAGACTTGCATGGCGGTTACAAACAAAATAGATGTTTTTTTTTTTTTCTTTTTTTTTTTTTTCATTCATTGAATAGATCTCCGAGCTTGACCATTAGTTCAGACTTTTTCTTCTTCTTCTTCTTCTTCTTCTTCTTCTTCTTTTCTTCTACTTTTTCTTCTTCTTCTTCTTTCTTCTTCTTTCTCTTTTTCTTTTTTCTTCTTCTTCTTCTTCTTCTTCTTCCTTTTTCTTCTCCTTCTTTCTTCTTTTTCTTCTTCTCTTCTTTTTCTTTTTCTTCTTCTTCTTCTTCTCTTCTTATTTCTTTTCTTTTTCTTCTTCTTCTTCTTCTTCTTTTTCTTCTTCTTCTTCTATTCTTCTTCTTCTTCTTCTTCTTTTCTTCTTCTTCTTCTTCTTCTTCTTCTTCTTCTTCGTTTTTCTCTTCTTCTTCTTCTTCTTCTTCTTCTTCTTCTACTTTTCTTCTTCTTCTTCTTCTTTTTCTTCTTCTTCTTCTTCTTCTTCTTTCTTTTCTTCTTCTTCTTTTTCTTCTTCTTCTTCTTCTTTTGCGCGTGCAACCTTTTTGTGATGCCACAAAGTAAGGCATCCCCACTCCGTCTACGGAGACGCCGTCTAAACAGGACACCAGTGTGCTGTGTTCTATTTTCGTGCCTTCCATCCCACCAGCACGCGATGTTCTTCCCTTCTCCTGAAAGAAGGGATGGGTGGGATTTTACAGTGCGCGCAAGATCCTTTCTATTTTGTTTTTGTTTTTTCCTTTTTTTTTTGCATACGTGTGATCACGGCATCTCAGTTTAAAATCCCATTCAAAAGGACTAGACAGAGGATTAGAGGGACTGCACAAGACGTTAATCCCAAAAGAGAAAACCCCCTTCTTCCAGCCTAGCTGTATTGGTTGACTGGGAGTCGAACCTCGAACCTCGGACCCGGCTTCCTGGTCCGGATTGTGGTCTGAAGTGTCACGCACTGAAACTGAAGATCGATCTGAGACAAAGGTTAGAACGGAGGGAAGTTACACATGGAGGCACAACCAAGTGCTCAGGGAGATCACACACGCGGGTTAGCACTGCTGGAGGAAGTTCTATGCCAACAGAAGCTCAGCTTCTACACGGCAGGCGGCCACAGATCACGGTCTAGAACAGCTGTGATATCGAGGGCCTGGAAGAAGGGTTAACTGGAGGGAGCAAGATGACTGGGAATGTACAAACAGACCTTCGGAATGAGAGACCCATCCAGAGATTGCCAGGAAGCATGGCATGAGACCGGATATTGTTCTTTACTCAGATTCATAAAAAAAACAACAAAAAAACAACAACAACAACAACAACAAAAAAAACTGATCGAACTCAAAGTGCCATACGAAAGCAGAATGGAGCCTCTACAAGACTGAGAAGTATACCAGTCTAGCGAGCAGCTTGTAGAGAGAATCCGGCTTCCAGGCCCAGGTTATTGCCATAGAGGCTGGAGCAAGGAGGGGGTTGTAGGCTCATCAGCCTATGACTTCATGAAACAGCTGGGGATTTCAGGTAAGAAGAGGACCAGAACCCAGAAGGCAGTGGCAGACGCAGCTGAAAAGAGTTCCAGCGGGATCGGGTCGACGAGGAACAAAAGTGAACTTCATAAGGCTTAATTAAATTTCCCAACTTACAACAGGTGCCCCGTTATCAATGGGGAAAGACAACCATCTAAAACGCCACGCCTTTAGACGCCCACCATCTAAAAGTTGCAGGTGTCGAAAGGGGGGTTCTTCTCTGAAGACCTTCCTACCGAGGAATCCAACCTCGGAACACAGAGACATCTTGGTCACTTAACCAACAAGGGCGACAATAGAATCACCCCTTCCTCCTCCTCCTAAAAAAAAAACAAAAACAAACAAAAAAAAAACTGAAATGACGTCGCAATTGACGTCAACATTTTTTAAAAAGCCATGAAATGACGTCACAACGGATGTCTAAATTTATTTAAAAAAGAAAAAAAAAAAAGCGACCAATTTGAAGAAGGTGACGCAGTGGGATTCAGATGAATCTTGTCAAGGCTGGGTTAGCACTGAGATCATCCAGACAGCTGGCTGTCAGTCAGACAGCCCAAAGCAGCACGTTTCGTTTTCAGTGGACTTTTTTGCTGACTGTGCAGGCCTGGATTTATAGTGGTTTAAGCATTGAAAGGAATCTCTCTATGGGAATGCACTAATATCAAAAGGCTATGATGACCGTTTTCTTCGTGAAAACCTTTTTTTTCATGGTCATGTGGTCGTTATATCTTGCGGGGGGGGGGGGGGGGGGGGGGGGGGGGCGGAGGAGGGAGAGAGAGAGAGAAGAGAGAGAGAGAGAGACGGAGAGAGAGAGAGAGAGATACAGGACAGATAGATAGGTAGATGGATAGACAGACAAACGGACACAAAGAGAGAGAGAGAGGGAGTGAGGGGGGGGGGGGGGGGGAGAGCCACCTGTACACAACAGACACATACATAAACAAGTGTCAAAAGAAAAAAACAAGATGAGGAAGGGGGAGCGAAAACAGAGAGAGGAATACAGACAGACACGTAGGTTGTAGAGACAGACGAATTTTATGTAATGTGTGTGTGGCGTGTGTGTGGTGTGTGTGTGTGTGGTGTGTGTGTGTGTGTGTGTGTGTGGTGTGTGGTGTGTGGGTGTGGTGTGTGTGCGCGTGCGTGTGCGTGAGTGCGTAAGTGCATGTGAGCGTGTGTGTGTGTGTGTGTGTGTGTGTGTGTGTGTGTGTGCGTGTGTGTGTGTGTGTGTGCGTGTATGTGCGTGCGTGTGTGTGTGTGGTGTTGTGAGTGTGTTCGCCGCGCTTGTGAGTGTGTATGTTTTGTGCGTGAGTGCGTGGCGTGTGTGTGTGCGTGCATGTATATGTATCTGTGATTGTGTGTTGTGTGTGTGTGTGTGTGTGTTGTGTGTGTGTGTGTGTGTGTGTGTGCGTGCTGTGTGTGTGTGCGTGTGTGTGTGTGTGTGTACCCTGTGTGTGTGTGTGTGTGTGTGTGTGTGAGTGGGTGCGTGAGTACGTGAAGAGAGAGAGAGGACGAGAGAGGAGAGAGAGACGGGGAGGAGGAGAGAGAGATTTTAAAAATCAACAGATCTGTTTCGAGCCAGCGCTCTCGTCAGGATGGTTTTGGGGCGCTTATATGGCCTGATGTCACTGTTTGCACGTGCGGATTGGCTGCACGTATTGTTCGGTTTTTTTTGGGGGTTGTTTACAGTTCAGGGTGCGTTTGCTGACAACGATTTCCATTTGTGCCTGCCTGCAGTTGTTTACTATTTCTACTTTAGTATTTAGGGTTGCTAAGTATGGTTTGCATAGTATTAACCATTTTTTCTGTTGAACATAGGTTTGCATCTTTTTGAAATGTTTGTTGTATGGTGATGCCCTTTTTATGATTTTCCAGGATATGTTATAGTTTATTTTTTTGTCTTTAAGTCTCCAAATATATTTGCTCAGTTCTGTTTGGTTTTTTGTATTTTTCTTTGTTGAATGACTGTTTTATGGTTTGCGTATCTGGTTTTGAAGTGATTTTTTCAGTGATCCCTATGTATGTTTCTTTTTCATTTCTGATGTCACAGTGGCTTGGTATACAATGTTGTTATAGAGGCATTTGTTGCTTAAGGGACACTGTTCTTTTTTAGCACAATTGCAGGATTTCCTTTCTTCACCCTTCTTTGCTGTGTTGCTTTTCATTTTGTTGGATGAATCAATTATATTTTTAAGGTTAGGCATGCATGAATATGATAGTTTGATGGTGTTTCTTGTTGAATATTTTGGACAATTTGTGTTCTTTTGGGAAGGATGATGCTGTCAAAATTTTGAAAAATTCTTTTCCTACGTTTGTTTTTTACTCGTCCATCATATGGAGGGTTGTACCATGTGATTTCCTTTTCCTGCTTTTTTTGTTTTTGTTCATGTTGTTATCTGGGTTGTATTGTAGTTTGTAGCTGTAACCACTTTTTTGCAATGCCTCTTGGTATTCTGCTGCTGCATTGTTGAATACTCTTTCATTATGTGACAGATTAGATAATCTCTTGTTTATGCCATTGGGTATGGTTTTTTAGTATAGATGGTGGGGGTGGTTGCTATTGATGTTTACATAAATGGGTGTGTCATTAGGTTTTCTTGTATGGTTTATATATGTGGTTGTTGAGGTCAAGTGTTTATGTCTAAGTAGTTCACTACCTTTTTGTTTGCTTCGATGGTGATTTTTAAAGTTATGGTTTTGGAAAATTTTGCATAGTTCTTTTTCTTGTTTTCAATGGTTCTTGGATTGTTGTTTAGCGCGGCGAGGCCGTCGTCTCTGTACAGTCCGACTTGTTTTCCGAGTTGCTTTTGGATGTTGGATAGTATAAAACAGTCCGACTAGTTCGCATGTTTCGGCGGCACCGTCATACGATCCCATGGTCACATCAAATGTTGAGTTTTTATTCGTTTCTTGATCCATGTATCATTTCTGCTGTAGAGTAAAGTTTTCTTGGTGTGGAAAAAGATTTCTGAAACTTTCCATTCTGACCCTGTTATGATCGTGTGACGGTTAGCAAAATTTCAACTAGTCGTGAGTAGCATCAATAGCAACCACCCACCATCTATACTAAAAACCATACCCAATGGCATAAACAAGAGATTATCTAATCTGTCACATAATGAAAGAGTATTCAACAATGCAGCAGCAGAATACCAAGAGGCATTGCAAAAAAGTGGTTACAGCTACAAACTACAATACAACCCAGATAACAACATGAACAAAAAAAAAAAAAAAGCAGGAAAAGGAAAATCACTGGTACAACCCTCCATATGATGGACGAGTAAAAACAAACGTAGGAAAAGAATTTTTCAAAATTTTGACAGCATCCTTCCCAAAAGAACACAAATTGTCCAAAATATTCAAACAAGAACACCATCAAACTATCATATTCATGCATGCCTAACCTTAAAAATATAATTGATTCATCCAACAAAATGAAAAGCAACACAGCAAAGAAGGGTGAAGAAAGGAAATCCTGCAATTGTGCTAAAAAAAGAACAGTGTCCCTTAAGCAACAAATGCCTCTATAACAACATTGTATACCAAGCCACTG
>JADBJO010000597.1:562500-567500 GCA_016801955.1 Conus betulinus | reverse complement strand
CTTACCCGTTCATCATAGCAGATCCTAAATTATGGTTTCTCATCAGCTGCTCAGAGATAGGCCAACTCTGTAGCATCATCTTGATCGTACTTAACCTTACCGTTCATCATAGCAAGTCCCTAATTCTGCTTCTTATCGGCCGTTCAGAGATCGGCATACTCGATAGCATCACCTTGATCGTACTCAGCTTTAATCGTTCATCCCACCTAGCAAGTCCCAAATTCTCTGCCCCTTCATCTCTTGCTCATATGGTGGCCTCACTTCTGACCTCACTTCCGTGCTCGCGCTGAGGTCCTGTCAGAGTTATCGTTCGTTGACAAGTTCACGTCGTTGAATGAACGCAATGGCGCCCTCTGAAGGGGGCGCTAACTCACGCTGGGTCCGAGACGGAGCAGTTGGTATGGTGAAGAAGCGAGCCTGGTCCGTGGCGTCCCGAGGTACGTTGGATCAGGTCAGGTACAACTAACACTGTGGCGACGCGGCAGCAGTGCAGCGTCTCCCCTTGTGAGTGGCCTCCCGACAACTGTGTGCGGCATGGAGTACTAGGTGTGGCTGTGTGTGGGGCGTCTGGAATAAGTGACGAGGAACTGAACCCACGAGGAGGAAGATTAAAAAAAAAAAAAAGTGAAAAAGAAACAGCCAGCGTTACTGTTCTGACTTGGTCGTTGAGAGAAAGGGGCTAGAAATATTATGTCCTTATATGACCATATACAGGAGAGAAGAGTTCCAGTTCGCCGGCACTGTGTTAAAACTACCCCTCCCCCCCCCCCCCCCCCCCCCCCCCCCCCCCCCCCCCCCCCCCGTGGCATATATGAATAGGGCAGCAACTTACGTATACTACACTAGCAGCCTCTACATCCACGTGCTACGCTAAGAATTTGTAAGAGTTGGAGGAATGTCAAATTTTTAGAGGACAACTTTCAATTGTTATTTGACCTCGGGGAATACGAAGAAACAAGCAGAGAAAAAGATGCTGCGGAAAGTTTTACCGTCAATAAATTCAGATTAGTCTTGTGCATCCAGCCTAGTCAGAAATATGGAAATATCTGGCGATTTGCAACACATCTGTCAAAAATATTCACCCTTTGTGCGAGCATGCACGCATGCACGCTCTCTCTCTCTCTCTCTCTCTCTCTCTCTCTCTCTCTCACTCACACACACACACACACACACACACACACACACACACACACACACACACACACACACACGCGCGCGCGCGCGCGCGCGTGTACGCCCATACGCGCTCGCTGGAGCGCTCACGCACGCACGCACGCACGCGCACACACACACGCACATGCACACGTGCACACACACACACACACACACACATACACACACACACACACACACACACACACATACACACACACACACACACACACACACACACACACACACACACACACACACACACATACACACACACACACACACACACACACACACACACACACACACACACACACACACATGCACGCACGCGCACACACACCCACACCTACACACACACTATGCAAATACATACACGCAAATGTGCGCGCGCGCGCACGCACACACACACACACACACACACACACACACACACACACACACACACACACACAGAGAGAGAGAGAGAGAGAGAGAGAGAGAGAGAGAGAGAGAGAGAGAGAGAGAGAGAGAGAGAGAGAGATTGACAGACAGACAGGCCGACAGACAGATAGATATTAATTAGTTAGCTAGTCAGCACATTTTAAGTCGAATATGTTGCCGCACACCCATTCCTCTTCAGATCAGATTAAATCCTTCGAACATTTTGGAGCGAAACAAAGAACAGAAGAGCCACAGGTTTCGTGTATTTTCGCTTATGTACGAAAGCTATATCAGAGCAGCGCATATTCAGACAGACCACGCTTTATATGGATAATAGGTAAGACAGCAAAGTACACGTTTAGAATGGATTTGTTGCCTTCAGTGACAGATTTGTTCTGCGGGTAGAATGGCACACTCTCCTCCAGCGGGTGCTCTGAGAGTCAGCCGTCCTCCACAGGGAAGTACAAGGACCAGGAGAGGATAGCTGATTCAGTCCATGGGAAGTTCATCAGGTTTGTTCCTCGCTTGTAGTTTCCCCGGAAAGATCAGCACTTCGACATTACCCGAAGAAAGCAACTCTCCTTAACTGGCACTAACCATATTTCATTCAGGGATATATTTTCAAAGACCGACGTACAGAGCAAAGAAGGAATGGGCAAAATATATCTGAAAATCAAAACTATGTCAACATAAAAAGACACGGCTAACGGCAATAATAGATAATATCGCATGATGATTACAAAGCTACATTTTAAAAAAATCCCGAGATCACCAAGTAACCTAGAAGCTTAATCCCAAGCCAGTACTTACCGGATGGCGGTGGACAGACGAAAGAGAATGAATGATGAACCTGGTCCTTTATGCTTTTGATTTCCGAGCAAAGGAAGATGTGAGAAAAACCCACCCCGATCTGTTGTGCTGCGACTCCCGGTCATGTTGGCATTGCCTGCAGTATGGTTCGGTTCCCGGCATGGCCATCTTCATCCTCCAATAGGGGGAGACCAAAATTCCACCCTGACGATACACTAAGTG
The DNA here is from genome assembly GCA_016801955.1 of Conus betulinus. Classification (NCBI taxonomy): domain Eukaryota; kingdom Metazoa; phylum Mollusca; class Gastropoda; order Neogastropoda; family Conidae; genus Conus; species Conus betulinus. Next base: position 564,893 of record JADBJO010000597.1, on the reverse strand, counting down.
ACCGCCTAGGGTGGTGGGGTCATTTAAAAGAGACTGTGCGGATTCCATTCTCTTTTCATGGGAAATGTTCGCGTTACCTCTCTAGTTTGCAAGCTAGCTAGCTAGCTACTAGACAGACAGACAGACAGACAGACAGACAGATGTTGTGTCGTTTGTCATTTATCAGATGGATTCTCCGGTCTCCTCGACAAACCTGGCAGACAGATAGATAGATAGAGAGATGGATAAACAGACAGACAGATAGGTAGTTAGATAGATAGGCAGGTACTAGGCAGGCTGGTAGATAGGTGGGTACGTAGGCAGCTAGCTACCTAGGTAGGGAGGGAGGTAGGTAGGTAGGTAGGTAGGTAGGTAGGTAGGTAGGTAGGTAGGTAGGTAGGTAGGTAGGTAGATAGATAGATAGGTAGGCAGATAGATAGATAGATAGATAGATAGATAGATAGATAGATAGATAGACAGACGGAGCAATATACGATTACCGGATGATACCTTCAGTAACAAGAAAACTTAAATGACAAAAAAGCACATCAAACAACTGAAATCGCTCCCATTTGTTTGTTTTCGTTTCATAACGTTCGCTATGGCCTCTCAAATCAGTACTCTGCAACGTAAGTTGTCCTTTTTACACTTAATTACATTTTAAACATAATGGGGATCTTTGGGGAAAAACGTCAACATTCTGAAGCCTATTTAGTTGTTGCAGCTTAATCGTTTCCAAGTAGCTTAGTTTCTGTCCGTAAACTGATACCGTTGTTCTTCACAACATCAACAGAACATTAATTTGCTGAGTACAGGGATGGTTCTAGACATTTCAATTGCTTTCTTGTTTATGTATCAGAAGTGATCAGAGATCAGAAGTGTGGTGGATAAGTTAATAGAAAGAAATTGATCGAGGGTTATTCTTCTTCCAGCAGACCGGAGCTGGAGAAAGGAAAACGAAAGGGGGAGGCGTGTGCGTGTGCGCGCGCGCGCGCGCGCGCGCGCGCGCGTGTGTGTGTGTGTGTGTGTGTGTGGAGGGGGGGGGGGGGGAGCACAGCGGGGAAGGGAGCGAAGCAGTAAGAGGATAAGAGGGGCAGAATGAAACAGAGACAGACAGACAGACAGACAGACAGAGAGAATCAAAGTTGTCTTCGGGCGTATGCGGACGCGCACACGCGCGAAGTGTGTGTGTGTGTGTGTGTGTGTGTGTGTGTGTGTGTGTGTGTGTGTGTGTGTGTGAATGTGTGTGTGTGGTGGTGGTGGTGGGGGTGGGGGGGGGGGGGGTCTGTGTACACGCATTTGCATTTGGGGGTGGGAGGTATTATGTATTGTTTACTGCATATGTTTAATGTGTATGCAGTAAGAAAGGAACGAGTGACCTTCTGATTATTTTTCTTCGAGTTTCCATGACAATTCTCGTAGTCTTGGCAACGAAGAGAGAACGACAATAGGCTGAGAGATAGAAGGTGGGTTGTAACTTAGTGAAACGAATAATAGACTGTCACCGACAGAGCAGACACAGAAGGTTCAAGCAAGTGTTCGCTCCGTTCTATGAACAGTCTCAGATTATCTTCCAATGAACGGTGGTCGAACTTCACCAGTTGCCGAGAGTGTTATCTTGAACGTTACTGACAGAAACGACACTTTTTGGCAGGGGGCATTTTTTTTTTCTTTGTTTTTCTTTTCTCTTTTTCCTCCGTTACTGGAGCTGCTTGGAACATTTATGATTATCCTGCACACAGTCGAATTAAACACCCACCCATCCACCCCTACTCGTTCCCTTCAAGCCCTCCATTTTGTTTTTCATCTCGATGTCTTGTTGTGTGTGGTATTTTATCACTTTCAGTTTTTAATATCTATTATTATCCATAAACGACACGCATTTGTGTCTGTACAATGTATTGCGCAAAAAAGGGTTTTGCGTGATTTCTAAAAATGAGTCACGACAGTGGACAACTGAAATCGAGCATTTCCAGAATGTGCATACAAAATTGTATAGACTGTGTTGTTATTATCTGTACATTATGTAACTTTACTCGAACAAATAGGTACAACAGAACGCTTGCTGTTGAAGTCTGATTAAGGTTAGGTATTTCAGTTTCAATTTCATCAAGGAGGTGTCAGCGCACATCCGCTTATTTCTTAGACCACACTGCGCATAATTTAAAGCTGATGTATAAATGAATTAATGACTAAAATGAGAGAACATCAGAAGGTCTCATGGGTACGACTTAGTAGATGTCTGACCTAAGCAGTAGTCCAACGCGCTGATCAGAACTTGAATACCTACCTACCTAACATTTGTTGTGCCATTGTTATGATTGCATGTGTGTGCGGTGAGTGTACACGTGTGTGTGTGTGTGTGTGTGTGTGTGTGTGTGTGTGTGTGTGTGTGTGTGTGTGTGTGTGTGTGT
>JADBJO010000597.1:542500-557500 GCA_016801955.1 Conus betulinus | reverse complement strand
TGTGATTGGGTGTGTCATGCGTTACGTGTTGTGTTACACTACCTCACCCACTCCCACTTTCCATGCTATGTTTCATTGTATAATTAATGAGGTGACTGGGTTTATGATTTTGTATAGTGATTTTTGCTTTTACATGTTTATAGTTAAATATTGTAAAGCGCTGTGAGCTCTAATGAGAAAGGTCACTCTATAAATGTACGTTATTATCATTATTATTATTAGTATTAGTATCTTTCTGAGCAGTGTACCAACATCATCAGTCCCATGAATCTTACAACCCATTCAGCCTTGAAAAGCGACGCTAATGGTCCAGACGTTGTCAATAGTCCAGCATGAAAAAAAGACAGGATTTCTTCTTTCCCCTCCCCACACACCGTGAGTCTTCCACAACGCCAACATGGAGGGCCGGGTTCCCTTTCACACATCCGCAGTCCTCGTTTGTTAAAGGCTTGTGTACACCGACCTGCCAGTCTGCTTCAGCTACCGCCTAATGAGAATATATGACGGTTGGGGTTTCAGCTTTTGGCGCATATGTGAAATGTTATGCAGGAATGGAGGGACGGAGGAGATGAGATGAGGGAGTGCGATATTGGGAGGGATGGGGATTTAAGTTTAACGGGAGTGCTGTAGATGGAGGGGGGCTGATGTGACTGAAGGTGTCTGCCAGTTCACTGTGTTTAAATTCGTAAAGATTGGAATGGTGAAAGGAATCATCACTAGATCACAGATTAGCTGTCTGTGTTGATGCTGAACTGAGATCTGTCAATTCACTTCTCTTCGTTTGTTTTATGGATGGATTTTTTTCTGTTATTTTGCAGATCGGCGTGTGGGACTTACAAACAATTCTTTCCCCGATACATTGTATGAGAAACTCAGTGAATCTCACCTATTCCTTGAGATCATTTGCATAGCACGAGTATTTGCTCTTCCTGTATCAAGGTCGTGGATCTGCAAGTGAGCAGGAAGTGTTTTAATTTTCTGTTGATACTATCACAATTATGCTGTAGGATTAGGTCTGGTGTTTGCATCATTAGACTGCATTTTACTCATCATTGATTAGCCTTAAGTGAGCATCAAACAGAAATGTGTCGAAAAAACTAACATTGCATCCCTTTCTCTCTGGTACCTGAAGTTGTCAGGTCCCAGTTCCCCAGCTCTTTAAAGGCTACTTGCTGTTACCACTGACGCAGAATATTAAATTGTGAAACACGTGCCCAGGCTGGTCTATATAATGTTTTTTCTTTCAGGGGGAGAAGTTCCGTGCAGTCATGACACAGTATTTTCTGTAGACGCACTGCATGATACTGAAAATCTCTCTTTCATCCCTAATGCATATTTACAAGAATTTTACATCATTCTATCAGATTATTTAGAGCATAAGTTTGTTCATGAATATTCAACCCCCTTCCAAAAAAAATCAAGAATACACGTGGTATTTTTGCAAGAGTTTAAATAGCACACTTTACTGCATCATTATTCATGTCGTATGTTGATAACGGATAGAGCGTGAGAAGCATCATGTGTTACATCTTTTGGTTTTAATAATAATTGCAAGTATGGATGAATTCTATTTCTTTTGGCAGTTTGAGGACAGACCCATGTATCTTTGACAGCGTTTTATCTGAAATGATGGTATTTTCCCTTCCTTGGGGGTTTGAAGGGAATCGTTTTAATGAATATTCTTTTAACAATAATCCAGAGTATGGTAAACCCTAACAAGTATTTAATCAACTCTGCTAGATAAAATTAACAAACGAATCACAAGACAAAAACACGACACGGTTCGAGCAGTCACTTATCTTGTCAAATTCAGCGCAAGATGGGCGTTGATTCAAAGCCCATCTTGGGCCCGAATTTGACAAGATAAGTGACTGCTCGTTCTTCATTTTTGTTGTCCTGAGTGTTGTCCAGATCTCCTCACGACAGCTACAAACAGAAGAGCCTGGACAGAAACGGCGGCTGCCTCATCATGTCCCGCCCCAACGACCCCAGCGGTCAGGGGAATGACTGACTGACTGAGTGTTGTTTACCTTGCCTGAAGAAGACCTAAGAGGGCGAAACGCGTCGGGATTGTCCTGTGATTCGTTTGTCCATGTTCTCTGGAGGAGTGATGTCAAATACTTTCAAAGATTTGATTAGATTTCCACCTGCAGTCGTCTCACTCTGCAACTAACAGAGTATGGTAGTTATATTCCGTAAAGGCGTGATATCATATATCTAAATCATGCCAGTCATTTTGTTTCCCACTTTTGCCGATAGCTCAGTTCAGCCAGAAATGCAGCCAGTTTTGGTTCAGTGTGGTTAATTCTGTACTTGTAAGTAAAGAAGTTAAAAAAAAAATACTTGTTGCTTTGCGTATTTGTTACATTTTCTGCGTATTTTGCTACATCCCCTAGTACTGTGATGTAATGCACTGTGTTGTGCTTTCCGATTTCAATAATATTGTATTGTTCTGGATTAGTGTATAATGTTAGAGATTTCCCAAGCATTTGCTTTCTGTTCCTATGCTCCCTCTCTCTCTCTATCTGCCTCTCTCTGTCCCTACTTGTCTCTCTGTCTCTCCGTCTCTCTCTCTCTCTCTCTCTCTCCTCTCTCTCTCTCTCTCTCTCTCTCTCTCTCTCTCTTCTTCACTTACTCACTGATTCTCTGTCCTAGTCTCTCTGTCTTCTCTCTCTCTCTCTCTCTCTCTCCTCCCTCCCTCCCTCCCTCCCCTCTCTCTCTCTCTCTCTCCCCCTTTATCTTCGTGTCCCCTCCCCATCTCACTGACTCTGTCCCCTTCCCCACCCCCCTTCTGCTCTTTCTTTTTCTCTCCTTGTCTCTGTCTTAGTGTCTCTCTCTCTCTCTCTCTCTCTCTCTCTCTCTCTCTCTCTCTCTCTCTCTCCTCTCTCTCATCTCTCTTCTCTCTCTTACATTCTTTCTCTTCTCTCCCTCCATTTGTTGTCATTGTGTTCTAGAGAATACAAATGAATAAATCAGGCCGAAGGTTTCATCCGAGTGTTGTCACACAATGACCCAGAGGTCTGGCCAAACCTGTTGAAATACGACTGAAGGTCACGTGAGGATTTCCTTTGGTCCTGATCACTTTCCAGCACAGTCATCTTCATCCTCTCCAGAATGGGACGAAACACCCACTACCACCACCACCCCCTTTCGCCCTCCCCCCCTCCTCCCCCCCCTCCCCTTCCCCCTCGCCCTTCCAAGACGTTTCTCCATACATGGTAAGGTCATTTTCTAGAGTTCGTACGTGCGCAGTTCTGTTCCAGGGAGAAACGTAATCATGTCCTTGCACGACCTTGTGAGGACAGACAGACAGACAGACAGATTCCTTGGAATTTCTATGATAATTCTCTTCTTCGTTTTGTTTTTACAAAATAAGAAATGCAAACAGATAGATAGATATGCAGACAGACGGACAGACAGATATATAGATAGACGTGTCAGTTACATATGTATGTATGTATGAATCCCAGACAGCGAGACCTTTTATTATTTATTTTCCTTAGAGTGTTTTATGAAAATGTTCTTCTTCTCTTCTTTTTTTTTTTTTAAACAAACTAAGATATGCAAACTGATAGATAGATATATAGATAGACAGATGGACAGACAGACTGATACACAGATGATACATACATACATACACTGGGTCGTAAGTCTATCATGTCCAACCCAAAAAGCATTGACCACAAAAAAAGCACATCAAACAACTGAAATGTTTCAACTCAAATCCTTTTATCATGTCTGCGGTAAATTTCTCTTACAGAAATACATTATCATCAAAGATATTCTGCTCAGTCTTTAAGATAATTACATTTTAGATGCAATCGGGAATTAAAACAAACTCTGTTTCGATCAGAAAAAAATACTTATAGTCAAGTATCTTAGGTGTACGTCTCCGTTGGCATTTAACACTTATCCAAGCATCTTAGTTTCTGTGCGTAAACTGATACTTTTGTTTTTTCACTCCAGAAAGGTCAGGTTGTTTCAATACGTACACGAATACTGTGGAACACTCATAGCTGTGTTGGGGTTTCACAAGAGGGACATTGATGCGGAGGGGATGGGAGGGGGGGGGAGGGGTTGACATAGCTTAAGCTATCTACCTTACTAATATGTTTAAATTTTGTAAAAAAAAAAAAAAAAAAAAAAAGAGAGAGAGAGAGAGAGAGAGAGAGAGAGAGAGAGAGGAGAGAGAGAGAGAGAGAGAAAAGAAAAACAGAAAAAAAGAAGAAAATTGTAAAAGGTATCATCACTAGATTAGGGATTAGCCGTCAGTGTTTATGATGAGCTGAGAGCTGTTGATTTATTTCTGTTTGTCTGTTGTTCTTTTTGTTCTTTCTCATATTGTTGCTGCAGTGGTTATGGCTGTTGGTGTTTATTCTTTGGCTGACAGTTTACACGATTGATTTTCCAGAATTGTTTTTTTCTCTTTTTCAATATTCCTTTCCGTTCGTCCACACTGCACACTCCCTCCTCAATCTCTCCGATGCCACAGTGATAAGGGATCCACTGCAGTACTAGAGCAGCAGCTGTCTGTTAGAGGAGACTGAGTTCCTCCCTGACGGCTCTGACTGCCTGCTGTCCTCCTGGTGTCTGGAGTCTCTTCAGGATGGACTCAAAATCTGTCAGAAAACCTGTTCTAATGGGGAGCCTGTCTTCCTGGTGAATGGCCTGGGCAGCAAGGAGTAGTGCACAGGTTTCAGCTCGGTTTGCCTAAAACAATGCCAAGCAGTCTCATCTTCACATAAACACCTCCTCCCTCTTGCAGACGCAGTGTGGCTGCCTGAATGGTGAGGTCATCTTTAAAGAGGCCAGACGTACCCAATCCTCTTGCAATAAGAAACGTTCTCATGACCTTGCGGTGGCTTTTGAGGATTTATAGATGCATACACATATAGCCAGATGGACACACACACACAGACAAACCTATAGATAGATAGATAGATAGATAGATAGATAGATAGATAGATAGATAGATAGATAGATAGATAGATAGATAGACAGATAGATAGACACAGACACAGACACAGACAGAGACAGAGAGATAGGTAGATAGATATTTAGTCAGCTGATACTATTTAAAGCACAGTTTGAAGTCAACATCTGTCAGTTTCAATGCTGGTTCATGAGGTGATTCCGCCTTGACCAAACACGCCTAGACCCAATCATGACAGACATGCTCAAGTATTTTGCGAGTTGTTTACATTTTTTGTTATGGGCAGTCCTAACATTGAAAGTCCTGAAACCACTCTTTTATGAACTATGCCTAGTGAACCTATTACAAACAACCACCACTTTCGTGCTAAATCCGGCATCACTAAGAGCATAGCAAAGAGGCATGTACTTTTGAAATTTGCCCTCATAGCATGTTTGTATGAATGCGTCAAATGGGTTTGAAACCTCGATGACGAATGCCACCGAGTTTCGATGGTCGATGAAGCATAGATCAGGTTTTCAGCCTTGGCAGATCTTCAACACCGTTTATAGAGACAGGCCTATTTTGAAAAAAAATCCACAAAATCCGTCGCAATGCATTTCTGTAGCTCCTTTCTGATGATCTCAACGCATCTGTCGTGTCTTTGGTCATTGACGTTGGTGTTGGTGAGGTGTCCTATGGAGTGGGTCATTGCCGCATCCGGAATTGCAACCCGGATGATTCTCCCTTGTTTGCAGCTGCTGAAAATGGTGCGTATCCTTGTCCATTTGCATTCTTTTGATTGCGCTGTACACTACATACATACATACATACATACATAGACACACAGATATAGATAGATAGATAGATAGATAGAGATAGATAGATAGAGAGGGAAGGATAGTAGGGGGATAGATAGAGAGGGAGGGAGGGAGATGGATGGCTGGCATGGAGGGATGGATGGATGGAAGATGGAAGGAGAGAGGAGAGGAGAGAGAGAGAGAGAGAGAGAGAGAGAGAGAGAGAGAGAGAGAGACAGACAGACAGACAGACAGACAGACAGACAGAGAGAGACAGAGAGAGATGTATATCGGATGATCCCTCAGGTGTGCCCAACAAACTAACTTTAATGTCAAAAAGCACAAGAAACAACTGAAATCTTTCAACTATGTTTTTCTCCTGTTTTTTTTTTTTTTTTTTTTTTTTTTTTTTTTTTAATGTCTGTCACGAATTCCTCTCAAAAGACTATATCACAAAAGGTTTACCGCTTGGTTTTTAAGTTACTTTCATTTTAGATATAATTGAAAATTTGAACAGCATGTATTTCGATCTGGCAAAACTTGTGTTTGTCATCAAAAGTCTTTGGTAGGTTTCTCTGCTGGCAATTGATTCTTGTCTAAGTATCTTAATTTCTGTCCGTAATATTATACTTTAGTTGTTTTTTTTTTTTTTTCCTAGGCCAGTTCTATTATTTTACCGAGTGAATGGATAGCGTTCGACACTGAAGGACGTGGTATTCTTAATGTTCATGTAAGTTGGAAATACTAGAAGTGAGATGATACTTTACCAGATACAAACTCTCAGGATTTAATCTTTTGTAAGGGGTAGAGATAGATGGAGCCGGGCGGGAACAGCACAAGATATGGCGGTAGAAGGAAAATAGAGCAGTGCGCGCGCGCGCGCGCGCGCGCGCGTGTGTGTGTGTGTGTGTGTGTGTGTGTGTGTGTGTGTGTGTGTGTGTGTGTGTGAGAGAGAGAGAGAGAGAGAGAGAGAGAGAGAGAGAGAGAGAGAGAGAGAGAGAGAGAACTCAGAACTCAGAAAACACAGAAGACTTTTATTCAATCAAGGGGAGAGAGAACGAAACGAAACGAAACGAAACTTTATTTAACCAGGGTAAATGAGATAAGCAATATACGTACTTTTTTTTTCACCCAGCCCTGAGAGAGAGAGAGAGAGAGAGAGAGAGAGAGAGAGAGAGAGAGAGACAGACAGACAGACAGACAGACAGACAGACAGACAAAGAGAGAGAGAGGGAGAGAGAGAATATGTGAGTGCCAAAGTGAACATGAGTTCACGCACGTGCACGCGGATGATGGCGCGCGTGCATGTATTTGTTCGTGTGTGTGTGTGTGTGTGTGTGTGTGTGTGTGTGTGTGTGTGTGCGTGCGTGCGTGTGCGTGCGTGCGTGCGTGCGTGCGTGCGTGCGTGTGTGTGTGTGTGTGTGTGTGTGTGTGTGTGTGTGTGTGTGTGTGTGTGTGCGTGAAGCGACAAAGCGATCAAAAACCACTCTATTTTTCTTCACATGTCTATGATAACGCTCATCATTACCGTGTCTGTTGAATGACCGGAGATCAAAGTTCAAGGGCGGAGAGGACGTTGACCTGGGCAGGTCTGAATGAGAGGCAGGCATGGACAGAGTGGAACAGACACGCTAGCCTTCGGTCATTTCCCTCATGATTCTTTGATCATTTTTTTCAACGAGCAGAAATCAAACTTTAGTTGCAGGGATGAAAGTGATTATCTGTGGGCACGTTTGATAGTAACAAAGCAGACATTCTGTCAAAGAAGGTATTGGTCTCTTCATTGTCGTTGTTGTGTTGTTGTTGTGTTGTTGTTGTTGTTGTTGTTGTTGTTGTTGTTGTTGATGTTTTTTTCCTAGAACAGACTTGCTGGAATGTGAACTATTATCTGCATGCAGTCTAATGACGTCTGCCCCATTTTGTTTAAAAACTTGGTGTATTACTGCTAAAATAATGCTCAACATTCTGGTATTCAGTTTTTCTTAAGAAAATGTATAATAGTGGTCTGAAATATGTTTACCATAAAAAAAATTGAAGTTTGAAGGATTTGTAAACATGACAGACGCAACAGCAGACGATATCCAAAATCAATTTTATTTGATCTTAAACAAATACGCGTATGTTCTTTTTGCGTTTGTTCAAAGTGCATTTTTAATTCTGCCAGTTCCTGGTAAGCTAAAATTAACGGGCAGTTAGCTCTTTAGAACGTACTGCCAGAGAGGTCATGAGCATAAACATGAGTTTGTTCATAAGATGCTACTTCTATGGCAATGAAAATCACAGCACATCCAGGGTAGCATATTTTGCATCTGTCTTGCCCCAGCTAACCACCGTGTTTACAGCCAGTGTCGACTTCGAGGCGATCTCCAGTGAACCTCTGTATACCGTCGTCATCATCAGTCCAGTGAATCTTACAATCCACTAAACCTTGAAAAGCGACGCTAATGGTCCAGTCGTTGTCAATAGTCCAGCATGAACAAAAGACAGGATTTCTTTCTTTCCTATCCCCACACACCCGTGCGTCTTCCACAACGCCAACATGGAGGAGGCCGGGTTCCCTTTCACACATCCGCTGTCCTCGTTTGTTAAAGGGTGGTTTACACCGGACTGTCCGTCTGCCTCAGCCACCCAAAATGAGAATAGATGACGGTTGGGGTTTCAGCTTTTGGCGTGTGTGTGAAGTGTTGGACAAGATTGGAGGGAAGGAGGGATATGAATAATAGACGGCGTGGAGTTGTGGGAGGGATGGAGGGGGGGGGGGGGAGGGGGAGGTGCACAAGAGGGTTATTGACGGGGGAAGGTTGACATGACTTTTTTTTTTTTAACATTTTCAAACATGGGAATTGTAAAAGGAATTATCACCCAATTGGGGATTAGCTGTCAGTGTTTATGAGCTGAGCTGGGGTCTGTTGGTTTCTTTCTGTCAATCTTTCTGTTTCTGATATTGTTTCTGTTGTTGTTTGTGGCTGTTGTTGTTGATTCAATGGTTGCAAGTTTACGTGACTGATTTTTGAGCGCGTTTTTTTTTTTTCTTTCTAATTTCCAATAGACGTTTTCTCTTTCGTCCTTACTGCACACTATGTTTTATCAGACAGTGTGCAAACTAGTACATTGCACTTACTACACATTTTAGTGATGCAAAAATAATGGTTATAAAGGAAAATGGCATGATTTCATTCATGAAATAAGACAGTCACGTTTTCTTGCAATGTTATTTATGGGATATGTTGTTAAAATCTACCGTGCAATGGCTACCATCTGTCACCTTTCTTTCTCTAAATGCAGCAGCATATTCATACGCATTTTAGATTTCGCACAGTCCATAGTCGCGCTGAAAGGAGAAGATTTTACTTTTTGCAGTGAATTATGGATAGGAATTGTACATCAGCTTCCTTACAGTGTGTAAAGGAAATCGTTAATTCTGATGTATTCCATCCAACATTGATCCAAAATGTGGAATTCATTTTTTCAGAAAGCCCTGATTATTCACTCCTAAAGAAAATTCAGCAAAAATACGCGCATTTCTGATTCAGTATAATTAATCATGCGCTAGTAGATAAAGTACTTCCATCATAACGTTATCGAATCAAGAACTTCATCAGTTATTTCATTTTCTGTATCGGACAAGGTCTGAACGACGTTAAAAAATAATCTTTCACAGTGATTCTGTTTCCTAAATTATTTTCACATTTTCACGAAAATTTATGAGTATGACCAGTAGTACACACAATAATTATGATGAACAATAATACTGCGTTGTCTTCTTCTACATGACAAAAATTAGATATATCATCATTTACTGCCATCACTGTATTTGACCTTCAATCCCATGACGTAACGCACGCCGAAACAATTTCAAGCTTTATTTCTTTAACTTAACCATTCTGTTCAAATATATTTTCTCAATCCATTCATGTGTCATGCCAAGTTTCTCATTTGTTGCTTTGTATACTGTACTGAATTATACTGTATTGTGCTGTACTGTACCGTACTATACAGAGTGGTATTGTAATATAGTATATTGCGTTGTTGCACAACTGCATCATCTCAACAAATGTGTGGAATCGAGTCTGTTTCCTACAGGGAAGAGTGTGTGAACATCCCAAAGTACAACCACAATCTCTTTTTCTCTTTCTCTCTCTCTGTCTCTCCTGTCTCTCTCCCTCTCTCTCTCTCTCTCTCTCTCTATCTCTCTCTCTCTCTCTCTCTCTTCTCTCTCTCTCTCTCAGGGTCACCCCCTTCTCTCTCCTCTCTTTCTTCTTCTCTCTCTCTGGCCCCTGTTCTCTCTTTACTGTGTCTCTCTCTCTGTGTGGTATCTCTCTTGGTCTGTCTCCGCTCCCTCTCTGTCTCTCCCTTTCGTTTGTCTGTTTCTTCCCATCCCCCCCTCTCTCTCTCTCTTCTTGTTCCGTCTCTGTGTCACCATTTTTCTTTCTCTTTGTCTCTCTCCTCTCTCTTTGTCTGTCTCCTTTCTCTCTGTCTTTCTCTCTGTGACTCTCTCTCTCTCTCTCTCTCTCTCTCTCTCTCTCTCTCTCTCTCTCTCTCTCTCTCTCTCTCTCTCTCTCTCTCTCAGAAAGCGTTGAACAGATTATCTATCCCTCACACTGATCTGAAACCCAAAGCTTTAAGCATACGTCAAAGACCTCTTGCAAGAGGAATGGAACTCATACACACAAAACTCCACTCCCTTTGTTGGGTAGATGGGATTAATCCTTGCCTGTCTATACAGGGAGTGTCCGCAGAAGTATCAGCCTGCGTACGCAGAAGAAGAAGAATTAGATTGACAACAAGCTGCTCCAAATCCGTCCACAGCTCGAAGAGTTTTAAACCATGTTCAATGAGCAGCCGTAAAGAAAAAAAAACGGTCTTGTGCCGTTTGCACACAGGCCACTCCTTTAACACCCATTCTTTTCTTTTGAAAGGTGAAGATGCCCGGCTGTGCATTCCATGTCTTTACCACTCACAGAAAACATGGTGTTGTTGTTGTTGTTTTTTTTTTTTTTTTTTTTTTTAGAGCGTTGGGATTTGCATGGGCGTGCGACGTAAACATTTTACAGCAGACTTGAAATCTTGTTCAGAGATGTCCCACCTGATATGGTCTTTCTTAAATAGATCCACCTTTCTAATCTGATCTAAGCTTTTATGAAAGACAGAGTTTTAAACGAAATATCCGGCGTGCTTTTAGAAGGTGTGTTTTAAGGGTTGCGTTGATGAGGTTTTTTTTTTGGGTTTGTTTGTTTGTTTGTTTTTTTCAAATGATCTGTGAGTTGACTTGAACGCGGTGACAGCCCTGATATGGCCTTTCGCGGTCAGCTGGACTATAAGCAACACATTCCCTCCTCTCTCCTCCCTCCCTCTCCTCTCTCTCTCTCTCTCTCTCTCTCTCTCTCTCTCTCTCTCTCTCTCTCTCTCTCGTCATCCCCTTGCATGTAGACTGTGGGTTCCTGGGCGGGATAGGTGTCCACAGTGTAACTTTCTACGTTATGTTTTTTTTTAATGTATATTCTCTCCTTCCGCTATCCGCCATTCTCCATCTCCCCTCTTTCCGTTTGTTGTGTTAAAACAGTATTTTTCTTCTTCATTTCCCATTCTTCTTGCTGTTGATTTCCTTCATTTTGTCTTGTTACAAACATTGCTGTCTATGTTCTCTCTCTCTCTTCTCTCTCTCTCTCTCTCTCTCTCTCTCTCTCTCTCTCTCTCTCCTCTCTCACTCACTCACACACACACACACACACACACACACACACACGCATGCACGTACACACACGCGCACACATACACACACACACACACACACACACACACACACACACACACACACACACGCGCGCGCGCGCATTTGCGCGCAGACACATACGTCCAAACAAACAGCCAGACAGACACACACACAGACAGACACACACAGACACACACACAGACACACACACACACACACACACACACACACACACACACACTCACAAAATCTCCCTCCCTCCCCCCCCTCCCTCTCTCTCTCTCTCTCTCTCTCTCTCTCTCTCCTGTATATATAACCTCACCAAAATAAACAATTTTCATTCCTTTTTTCTTGAAAACCTTCACATACCACTTTTCAGTTATTTGTATGTGCTATCACTATAGCTGTCTGCGTTTAAACCTGTCTTTTCTTCTCTCAGAAAGTACCTACATAATCCAAAATCAATATCTGAACTTTCCACCCTCAAAACATGAAACCCCATGGAAATCACCATTCACCCTAAATTGTTCTATCCTTGTCGTGAACTTACACAGCTGTTATTTGTTTGTGTGTTGCAAACCTACACCAGCCGTTACTTGTTTATCTGTTCAAATTTATATTTGCTGTGTTTGGGGAGGTGCACTTCTTCGTTGCCTTTAGAGAAGCGGATGACAAACAGTGATTTAGATAGTTAGAGAACACGACTCATCAAAGCCAAAGGGAGGTGACTCGATCTAAGACCCATCCTCCATCCACCCTCCACCCTCACCAACCCATCACCCCACCCCCGCCCTATCTAGAAATAAATTGGACAAGTCTTAAATATTGTCTGGAGTCTGAGTTTCAGTTTCAGCGTTAATTCATCAAGGAGGCGTCACTGCGTGCGGGCAAGTCTATGCATACGATGCACCGCATCCGCTAAGTTTTGAGACCACACTGCGCATGATTTAAAACTGATGGATAAATGAATTGATGACGAAGATGAGAGGATGATTTAAAATGAATTAAGAAGTTTTGAGTGTGATAGGCACATAACGAGTTTTTTTCTTTTTTTACAAATGTTTTCTTTTTCTCTGACTCCACTCTTTAAATTATCCATTGACTTGACAAATTAACAGAGAAAATTGCATGTGACTATCATGTTTAAAACTATTTAGCAAACAATTGAACAGCAAGCAGCAGCAGGCAATTACAACTTTTATCTCCTTCATGCCTACCCTTTTGCAGCTTTTCACTCTCTGTTACTACTCACTTGTTATTTATTTTCTCCTTGTGATAGATCTTTTTGTCGCGTTCTTTAACATACGATCATTGCTCTGTGATAGCTGAATCCTTCGAGCTTCTGTGCGATCGCATTCTGTCGCCTCCTCAAGTCCTTTTCCCTGTTGTCTCCCCCTTCCTCCTGTCTTCTTACTCTCCCGTCCCGAGTCCCCCTGTAAGCCCTTTCTCTTACTTCATATGCCATGCGCACAATACGCTCCAGAGTTATCGCCGCTGACATCGGGGTCACCGACACACGGACAGCAAATTGCTGCCTATAAACAATTGATTTAAATCGGTGACTAATTACTTTGTTTTTCAATGAACAATAATTGAAAAAATAGAAAAAAAAAAAAAAAAAAAAGTAGTGCTGTTTTACACTGATTCTATAAAATGAAGGTACCATAGCAAGGTGAGTCTGCTCTAATATTGACCGAGGACTGATCAAAGTCTATGTACCATGTGTATGCTTCGGGTAAGGAGAAAAACACACAGATCTCGGTTCTGAAATTAAAAAAGAGACAGGAGAAGAAAAGAAAAAGAAAAGAATGAAAGAAAAGAAATAAGTGAGCAGCGACGGCCATGGATAGATTTTTTTTTGATAAAGTGAACAGGAAGATAAAGTAGTATCCCATACGTCCTGATGTGCTGCGGACATATCAGATCCGCTGAAGTCAAGCTGCAAAGCTGGCTTACATAGGTCGTCATTGTAGCATAAGCCACGCAGTGTTTCCATTGCATTTCTCTCAATAAGAAACTTGAGACAGAAACAAGCACATTGAGATTTGTTGTCAGAGCACCTTTTCGTTGCCTTTTTTTTATAATTTACTAACGAATAGCCTGTTGTTACTTTACGAAGATGTTAATCAACTACATATGGTAATTCAGTGTCGATTTGCAAAAGGATGTCGGTATATCTAGGGCTAGCAGAACCACCTCATTAATGTTTTGTTCCTGTAAAAAGAAAACAGAAGAGCGTTTGATTCATTCCTGGAAAGAATGGACTACGATCAAAAGTCACCAGACTTTTACGTTCGTAGGACACGTTTTCTAAAGATCCAGTATCCGGGGCTTTCTCCCCAAACCGTCTAAAGACCAAAACACACCGACGCCTGTGAGACCGTCCGAAATACAGAGGGATACATTTCTTTTTCTTTTTTCTTTTTTTTTTTTTTTTTTTTTTTTTTTTTTTTTGAGTGACGGTCAAAACAACAGCTCAGGATTCTACGTCCTCAAAGTTTGCCGCCCAAATGATCAGCCGCAGTAAATTGGCAACAAGGAGATAAAGATGTTTAATAGCGAGTAATTTTCTTTTTTTTTTTTTTTTTTTTTTTTTTTTTTTTTTTTTTTTTTTTTTTTTTTTCTTTTTTTTTTTTCACTTTCGTTTGAATATCGGAAGCCTAAATCAGATATAGTAACATTTAAGTACCTCCGAAGAAAACAAAAAGAGAAGAAAAAAAAAAACAGGCAAAAGTGGATGATACAGACATCTACATGTGATGTTCTAATACTTAACATAACATGAAAAAAAGGCGCCTGCGAAAGTTTCAATAAACGAAGGAAAGATTTGGGCCGACTTCTCAAGGTTGCATTATTGGAGGGAGGCATGAGACAAATATCTAGAGGAGATACAGAAATCTTATCTCTCACAGATAAGCTTAAAGAAAAAGGAAAGGAGTTTTTGTCACTCAAAGATCAGTTTTCTTTATTATATTATATTTATTATATTGGATATTTATATAGCGCCTATTCTCGGTCACAGACCAAGCTCTAAGCGCTTTACAATAAACACACTACCTCACTCACTCAACGGGCTGCCTACCCAGGTAGAGCCGGCCGATGAGCAGCCTACTGGCGCTCATTTAGTCGTTTCCCGTACATTCAAATATCAGTCACTCATTTTTCATTTATCTCATTTATTCCTCCAGTTTCTCACATAGGATGCATGCCATGTTTATACGTGTCCTCCATTTCCACCGGTACACGATGGCACACGATACCATTTTTGTTTGGTTTCTTTTACCCTCTTTGTGTCTTTCAAAGAGTCATCATATCGCCTTCCAATGCTGTTGACTGGTTCTTACAGTCACCGTTGGAACGGACTTGTTGGATATGGTGAACACACACACACACACACACACACACACACACACACACACACACACACACACACACACACACACACACACTGACACTGTGGTTTCGTCTACTTTCTTTTCTGCATGGACAGGCTTCGTGATTCCTTGCAAACTTGTCACACTGCTTCAGCGATTTGTGTGTTTCATCTTTCTTGGTGGAGTGGACCGTTGTGTCGT